>CM068368.1:12531032-13131032 GCA_034769895.1 Magicicada septendecula
TTTTGTTGCCAGGCAATAAAATTAAAATTTTTTCATTTATTGTAAATTATGTACTAATTAAATTATGTAAGTAATGTAACTCATGTATAAGAGAAAATATATCGCGCTTGGCAGGCGATATTAAGATTTAAATATAAATCTTAGAATATGGAAGTCATGTATGGTTCTCCATACCGATATTTAACAATTACCATTGTTTCAAAAAGTTTAAATGAATTTTCAAGTACTTTACTGTTGTTAAAACGTAAAACGTTGCAGGTAAACTACCCCTTCCCCTTAACCGATCTTCACCAAAATCGAAAGTCCTTGAGACCTCTACAATTCAGGGACGTATGCAAAAAATTATTTGATTCTGTTTGAATTTGCGGCTGTTATCGCTTGCCATAGAAGATACGCTTGATAAAAAAACGTTGCAGGTAAACTACCCCTTCCCCTTAACCGATCTTCACCAAAAACAATAGGTCTTGAGTACTCTACAAATCAGGGCTGTATGCAAAAAATTATTTGATTCTGTTTGAATTTGCGGCTGTTATCGTTTGCCATAGAAAATACCCTTGTTAAAAAAACGTTGCAGGTAAACTACCCCTTTCCCTTAACCGATCTTCACCAAAAACAATAGGTGTTGAGAACTCTACAATTTAGGGCTGTATGCAAATAATCTTTTGATTCTGTTTGAATTTGCGGCTGTTATCGTTTGCCATAGGAAATACCCTTGTTAAAACATAAAACGTTGCAGGTAAACTACCCCTTTCCCTTAACCGATCTTCACCAAAAACAGTAGGTCTTGAGAACTCTACAAATCAGGGCTGTATGCGAAACATTATTTGATTCTGTTTGAATTTGTGGCTGTTATAGTTTGTCAAAAAAAAAAATTACCCTTGATAAAAAAAACCGTTGCCGGTCCTTTCTCTCAACCGATCTTCACCAAAAACAATAGGTCGTGAGTACTCTACAAATCAGGGCTGTATGCAAACAATTATTTCATTCTGTTTGAATTTGCGGCAGTTATCGTTTGCCATAGAAAAAAAATCTACACACAGACAGACAGACACACACACAGACACTTTTCGGAAAACGACTTTTTTCATGTTTTGAGTGTAGTACAATCAGAATCTGCAATAATCTCGAACACGATTTTTTTTGCCATCACCATACTTCCATTTCCTTAAGGAATATGGAAGTAAAAATACCCAAAACACAATTCTGGTTTGAGAAATATGAATACAAAGTTTTTCTGACAATGTTTAAAAGAATATTAATTTCTGAACACAATGGATTCTACGTTTTGAGTTATCATACATTCTATAAGAAAACTAAGGCTGTTAAACATCATAACCGTACTACAGTGCAGTGAGAAGAAACTCATTTTCTGTAGTTTCTACAATAATGTAGATAATAATGTTCACTTTGTTGTAATGTAATATTAATAACTTCGCTTGAATTTTCAGATGGAAGTATTTTTGATAGCATAGTGATGTTAAGAAGCGACGGTGATGGTATGACATTGGTCGCCAAGAGTAATTTTGTTTGCGACTGTGGGAAAAGTTACTCGCACTCACCTTCGTTGTACAACCACAAACGGTACGAGTGCGGAAAAGTGGCACAGTTTTCCTGTACACACTGTAACTATTTAACGTGCCGTAAGGGAAATCTGAAACGTCATCTGTTCCTTAAACATGCCATCGTCGAATAAAAAACAAAGTGTACAAAATGTGATTTTGTAATGTGTAAAATCAATATTTATTTTATGAAATTAAAGAATGTTGTGATTTTGGTTTAGCATTTTTTTTATTTTGATTGTTAAAGAATGTTCAAAGAATTGTGTGTGTGTGTGTGTGTGTGTGTGTGTGTGTGTGTGGTCTGACAGTTAAGTTCGCATGCTCTCTGCGATAAAACCTCTATCTACATTGTTATGAGTAAATGTCATAATTGTTAGAAAATGAAAGGAAAAGTGGCTCAGAATTGGTTTTCCAAACCTCCTGCATGTCTCTGGGACTGCACCCTCCCACAGTTGCAGAGTTGAACACTAAACTGCACTGTTTGTCTCCTGTCAGGTGGTGTCATTGACATTTAATTCTGAAACCTGTATCTTTTGTGTAAAAGGAAGCTGTAAAGTTGGAAGAAGGTGTGACAAATGCGTTGTGAGCGTCACAGTGTGTTAGTTGGTCATAGAGCTTTAAGAATGCCAAGAAAGTGGTGGCAGGCAGAACTTCGAAGAAAGTTTCAGGATGGAAGAAGAAGAAGAAAGAGGATTTAGTACTGTAACCTACTTATACATAAAGACCTACAAACATTGTATCATCAAAACCAGTTTTTTAAAAAAACAAAATTAACTAACAAATTATAATTAAAAATAATATTTCTTTTTATATTGTAACGTAAAAATCTGGCTGGTGCGTACCTGTAAAATGTACACCAATTTTGTATGTGTAATAATGATTAGTGCGTTCGTCTTGCACTAGGGTCGTTACATTAATGTTCGCGGCTAACGATGTCCGTAGCGTTGCGGTAATCACCTGTATAACACGGCAGTAACCTTACCTGTTGTTTATAGGGGTGTGTTAATCCCGGGTGGCGCCAAGTCGTTATATAAAACAACTAAAATTATTGTCTGATGAGATAGCAGCGGCGACGGTCGGGCATTCAAATAATTCCCGCTTGCACAGCCGTCTAAATTGTCGCTGCTACTGCGCAAATGACAACTTGTTCGCTTCTCGTCAAATCTATTCTTAACTAAACACTAGTAATATATAAAGCACTCCCTATGAAATAATAATGACGGTTACTCCCTGTAATAGCTATTTTTAATAGGTGATAATTAAAATATTCACATTGCCAATTATATAATGATAAATTTGCACCGACTGATTACATTAGACTCTTGTCCTCTGGGCTCGACGAATCGATCAAGGAAACAATTATTTTTCGTATGGCTGTGTACCTTGAAGTATTACAATTATTTTTGGTTTCCAAAATCGTGGATTCTTGTGACTATGAGCTAAAGAATTCCTATGGTTACAATAAAAATATTTTACCTTATTCTACGTGTACATAAATAATAATGTGTGATGTTACAATATGTTCTGTGGTGTCGTTATATGTGTTTTGTAAGTTCGTGTTTAACTAATAGGTTATATTTAACGTTAACAAGTTTTTAGCAAGTTTTATTTTACTTAAATAATCTGTGAAAGAGAAATATTTGTTTATAGTGAGATTAATTTACCTTTAGTAAAATTTAGAGTGATTAGGGTTTTGGAAAATAAGTAATTTAATTGTACTTAACACCTCAGCATGACTTGGTGTCTTCGTTCGTTTGGTCGGGTAGGATTTGGCTGCAATAAGTTCGGTTTTCATTAATTTTGGGGCTTCAATGGGTTGGGCGTCTTTTTCATAACGTATCTGGATGTTCTTTTTGGGTAATTTTCCGTTTAATTGCCTTGGATCTCGAGTTGACTGCTATAAGTGGTCATCTGCTTCTTATGCTGTCATGGTTAGGAACTTTAATCACTTTTTTACATTATTTTAACAGAAAATCGTTTGTCCCAACATTGGCTTCTGTATTCTCTTAATGACGCTACCTCTGTCTAACGGTATTCAACGGTAATTCCGTCTTCAACTGCCGTTCCTATGGCAACTGCATGATTTTTATTGGTTGATTTTGAGATGATGTATTGTTATCAAAATTCGAATTCTTCGTATATATTCTGATTGCTGTTATTCCTCTATTTTCCTTCTTGGTTATTAAATATTGTCACTGTAGTATTTATTTCCTTTCATAGATTATTTTGATACCCCACAAGTTTGGGTAATTTTAGATTTTATGTTTTTACAATTATGTTAATGCTTGTTAATTACATTTCTTTTTGTATACAAATGCTTATTATAATATTTTGTTTTACAAATGATTTACAATTTATTCTTGGTGAATCCTTCACCTCAGATTTGCTAATTTCTTTGTTAATTTGTTATAATTTTTAGTTGTTTGGTTCTGACAGTTATGCCCTTTCATAGGCCTGAGTAGCCATTATGTTATTTGACTTATTTCATTTAAATCACATTTTGTTTCAGCCTAATGGGCTTTACTTTGTTATTATTATTGGTTGTGTTGTATTTTGAGTCTGTTGGTGTTTTGCTTACATGTCAATATTGCTTTCTCTATCTTAATATTTAAAATATAACAATTAGGCTTATGGACTGCAAGTTTCTTTCTGCCATATCCTATTCATAACATTAAAACGAACAATTCTTTATAAGTTATTAGAGTTATTATTTTGAGTGAGAAATATCATCACTTCCTTCCAACTTATTAAATTTATTTTCCCTTCTAACATTGGGTGTTTTTTAATTGTATAGTTAAATTCTTATTTCATTACTACTTCTTTCCTCCATTCCATGTTAACACAAACTGTTTTTACATGGGCTTTCTCCCTGAATAATATTACATCCTTTACTTATCTCTATTTTAAATACTATTTCTAACTATCCTTAATTGTATAATTTTTCATAAGCTCACTTAAATCATTTATTGGTTCATCAATGATTCACTAAGTGTTTTCTTAACTATTAATACCTTTAATTAATTGGTGTTTATCACTGATACACTCACTGTTTTGGGGTATTTACACATACACTATTGCACTTTTTTCACTGTTTATATTAAGTGTTACTTAGTGGGTAATCCCTATACTTATTTCTCTTTCATTACAATATATCCTTAATACTATTAACAATTTTATATTCTTACAATACTATTTTTACATCTAATTCTCAATTGGGGTTTAGTTTGCTTCTTTATCATTTTAATCTTTAACCTTGTTTAATAGGGTAATTATTGGTTTGGTTCCAATATTATTCTTGAGTGCTTTATTTCTCCTTCTCCTATGCTTTATTACTGGTTTGTGTATCATTATGGGTTTTCGTTTCTATCTATTTCCCTCCTTCTTCATTTTCCTCGTATTTGGTTAATACTTTGGTTTTTCCATCCTCTTCTTTGGGTACATTTCGACTTATTACATTGGGTCGTTTAATTCCCTGAACTTGTTTCATTTTTGTTTGGGTTTTGGATTTTTCCCTATTTCCTTTGGTTTGGTTACATTCTTGTTTATTCTTCGTGGATCCCTTCTTCATTTGTTTCCTTTTGTTGGGTCAATCACTTGGGTTAGGTCAAGTCGTCGTTTGTCGAGTCATAGTTTTTATATTTTGTTTAAATTAATCATTTTTATTTGACATGAAGTATTATTTTAGATTCAATATTGTTTTGTTCATCCCTGGTATTGGGTTGGCTTATTTGTGTTGTAACAATATTCATTCAGCACTCAATCGTCACTTTAATTGTAGTCTAGTTTCACGATGAAAGAGCAATTTTTTTTTATAAAACTTGAACTTCTTCTGCTTAACTTGTTATTGTTTGATATCAGAATTTAATGTTTGACACTTATTCCATGCATTGCAAGACTTCGCACAAACTCAAAAGTAGTTTCTTCTCCCGCGTCTTCACACGACGTGTCTGCTTTTGTGTAACATAAGAATGAGTCTAGTGTTTTATTGTTGTCTTTATTCATGTTTTGTTGTAAACGGGTCTATTTCATAATCACAACACCCCACCATACCCCACTTCCAGATACCTCCAAAGGTTGCTGTTTCTGATGAAGCAATGCATATCAAGAATTGTCGTCCTAAATGCTTTATATTGTAACTGGTGTTACTCTTTGGTTCAATAGTTTAGTAACACACCAATTTGTGTGTATTGACTTCTGCAAAGTTGAGTCCAGATCGGATGATTCTAATATTCAGTATTATATGACAAAATGCTTACTACCGAGTAACATGTCAAGTACATTAAATGAACAGCTGTCTAAACTTATAATGTATAGCTCCCTCATTTAAACAGTTGACATAGGCATCAAACCAGTTTTTTTTAATCATTACCAGTGTAGTTATGTTGTTGTCATATTTCTACAAATCATTTAAAAAGTGGCTGCTTGAAACTAACTGTAGCGACTCTGAATCAGCGTGAACTAAATACTGGGGGAACAATCTGATTGGTGCACAGAGACAGTGTTGGACAGTGCCATAGATTTAAGGACTAATTATTACATCTAAGGCTTCCAACTGTTGTCCTTTTTGTATAGGCAGCATTAACTCATTTCTTGTCTGCACACAACATTTTATCACAATAGTAAAAAAAATATATTTATTTCTTATTGTAAGTGTTAAAATATATCCATCTGACATTTTCACTCTATATTCTGTAAGACATTTACTCTGGTATTTTTTTATTTAAATTCAAACTATAAATTTATGCATGCGATAAAAGGATTTTGATTTCTATGTTCACTTGACAACACAAAATGCGTTTTAGCCTCATGCAGCTTTGTCAGTGTTATTCACCATAACTTCAGCCAACCAGAATCATTTTCACCCCATACATGGGATGTAATTGTAGTTATTATTTGTGCCTTTCCATAAAGATACAAAAAGACGCCGATCACCAATTCACTCATTGAACATTATTGTAGATTTTTATATTTATTAGGTAAAAGTTGGGTAAAAGATTTTAGTTCCCTGAAAACAAAACTTGGGATTGTCAGATTTAAAAAAATGTTAGCTACAGAATACACACTCTGAAATACAAATGATAAGGGTGGCTCAAATGGCAAAGAGAACACCAGGTTGATAAAAAAACATACCGATGGTACAACAAACTGTTTGTGGGTGTGATGTATCTTACACAGTCTACTGCTGTGATCCTGGACAGAATTAATGGTGGTAGTTATCACCGAAATGAATAATGTTTTGATAATGTAAAGTTTGAATTTAAAGAACATAAACAGTGGAATGAATACTGGAACAAGGGTAAGGCTGCTTGCATTCTTGGTGGGACGAGGTAATAGTTATTAACAATAATTGAATTATGTTTCAAACAGACACAAAGAGTTTGTCTTGAAATAAATGAAAATAATGCAAAGTTCATGCATTTTGGTCACAACCTAATTAATAATTAAAAGGAGAAACTGCTAGTTATGCAACGTAAACATTTAAGGAAGTTGAAGAGTTAAAATATTTGGGTACATTAATCAGTTCTAATGTGTTTAAAGAGGTAAGAAACTGGAACTGGCTGAATTTGGGAAATACAACTCCATTTGCCGTCAGAAAAATTGTAATTATTGTCACATTTTACTAAAACATTGTTTTATTGTTTCCGTTTGTGGTCAAAAGATTTGGTTACTGTTAAAACTTAAATCCATACAACAGCAGGCTCATTTTAGTATGAGTCAGAAGTAGTAATATAACGAACAGTTTTGTTTTGGTTCTTTTCTTAATTTTTTGATAATACAGTGTGAGAGTTGTCTTTCAATTATTGTAATCTACATTTACTGGATATATGACAGGTTTCATTGTGCAAGCACCATACAGTATGTGTGGAGGGTTGTCTTCAAACTTTTCAGAAATTGGTGTTCTTCCATCTAAAGGATTTACTTAATATATGAAATTCAATACAAAACATTATTGAAAGTGTTATAAGAATAAAGATTTATACTGTAACAGTTAATAAAAGCTGTTCTTGCAGCTAGAATTTTCGTGACTGACCTGTATTTTCTGTATTATCCTGTTCTGAATTATATTTAAATTAAGTAGATTTAATACTGGTCATTTAGGCCCACAGCTTTATTATAATTTTGCCTCGTTCTTTTCCACACCTCGGTTTACTCTCACTGTCTTTTGAGATCTTTCTCTTTTATATCCCCACCCCTTACAGCCTCTCTCTTCTTAGCCCTCCCTTCTTCAGTCCTGTCTACACGGCCTAGCCACTGCAGTCTTCATGCTCTTACAAACATATCTAGTCACCATGAACACTGTATACTGCTTCATTTTTTCTCTGAACATATTCCCAAACGTTTCAGCAGCAGCACTGGCTACCATCTTCAGTGGATGAAACAAGTCAAACCTAGCGCGGGTGTCGTATGTTAGGTCCACATTAGGTTTGACTCGTTTCATCCACTGAATATGGCAGCCAGTGGTGCTGCTGAAATGTTTGGTTTAATTGAAAACCTTGGACCACGGCCAAACAGCCCGGCAGTTAGTTTAAATTCAAATGAAAGCCTTTGAACAACAAAGGTGACTCAGATCCTCTGAAATATGAACCTCTCTGGTAAGGGTGGTTCAAATGGCAGAGTACACCAGGTTGAAAAAAAAACTTACACAGTACAACAAGTGGGTGTGATGTATCTCTACAAGAGTTTATCCTCAATAACTTCTCCATACCCTATAGCAAATCCTGGTCATATAAGCTATATTATCACTGTTAAAAGAGGATTTTCTAACAAAAACACATGTAATGAATGTATAGTAATAAGTGACTAAAAAAACGGTTGAGAGTTACTCATTTACTTTTAAAAATATATGTACATAGTATTTGATCAAGCGCACTAAACTGGTGTATAAAAACAGCTCTATTACTTCAGAATGTAAATATCATATTGCTTCATTGTTGCTTTACAGTGTGTTGGTGTGTTTTTAAACAGATCTGTGTATGTGAACCATGGTGCAACATTATTTGTAACTAATTATTTGTTATTCATTTTCTCATGATTTTTTTCTGTGTAGTTTCTGATGCAAAATTCTGATGTGAAAAAAAACTATATTGAAATACTCCTTTCATTCAGTCCATATAGTACTGTTGCGACGGTCTACTTGATCGTCGTAGGTACAGTGGAAACAAAATAAGTACAAGACACCAATTAAGTCACTAATCGCCAGCTTTAATTTTCACAGTTAAACAGTTCGTAATTAGCAACACAGTCTCCTACAACAAATCAAATAAAAATTGTTCACACGCAAATAAAAGTCAACTATTATAAAACACAACACTTTACTAATAACCACTTGAACGTGCACATTAATATCGCCCGAGAATAACTCTCGAACCGCAATGTAAATATATCGCCACTATACTGAACTGAGCGTCCCTGAGTAACTGTATTTATAGCCGCCAAAAGTCTAGACGATTCCACATACTACGTATTACCTTTAAACTACGACGTAATTGCTTGCGGCCGTGACACAGTGAGAGCGGCCGCGTGAATTCTCGCACCGTCTGGAAATTGCGATGACAAGCACGTACATCACGCGTTACATCGAGATTCTTCTGGCACATTCGGCAAACATGTAGATTGTTGTGTGATGTCGTAACACTTCTCCCTCCTTAAGCCTGTTCGTCCTGAACTGGCAAACCGTCTCTGAAGTAATACTCGACCAGGCGATCTTGGTGGACATCCTTGTGAAAGATAATTCTCCGGTTCTTCGAATTCAGTCTCGTGTGATCCGAACATCACAATTCCACTCGCAAGTGGAATGCGAGTCTTCCGCTCAACCACTAGTTTTGCTGGAATCAGTCCCGTTGCGTCATGTACTGATGACCTAAACACCACTGGCTGATCCAAGTTTGTTTGGTTCTCGTCAACAACCTCTTGCATAACCTCATCTTCAGCCACTTTGCCCTCGGGCGCTTCTATCCGCTCAGGAACAAACAAGAGTTTTGTCTCGACACCCATAGTTGGCTTTCCAATCACTTCTTTTGTTGTTACACTTATTTGTATTTCCTCTGCTAGTTCTTCCTCCATTTCCGCTTGAAATAGGGAGGGTTCCTCTTGACCAGACCTGTTGACTTTTTCTTCGATTAATGCCACTCTGCCACTCACTTAATCGAATGGTTGGTAGACCCTGTCATTTTAGCCATGCAGAGCTTTATCTTCTCTTGGCCAACCTTCAGGACATTCTCTCTTAAATCCCCAACGAATCCGTAGGCATTCATAATGTCCGTGCCAAGAATCACTTCATCAACAATGTCTGCAATGATCATTTGGTGGCTAAACTCGAGAAGACCCAGGCGTACACGTACGTCTACCTTTCCTAGCACCTTGACGGGGCTTCCAGTCACAGTCTGTATTGTACAAGAGCTAATTTCAGGCCGTCGGTTGCTGATTAAGTCCAGGCGCACAATTGACACTGTTGTAACATTTCGGTCTTCTGTCTTTTTCAAATCGTTGCGACTCTCTTGAACTTTTCAATTGTTGTCCGACAGCATTGTTTTTCTGCACCCATCGTAACGACAATGTGAAACAGGGATCTTCTGACTGCAACGTGATGGCACAAACCCATTCATGTAGCAGGACGCTAACTTGGCAGCTTCAAACTCTAGGGCGTGAACAAGAGCTTCTGAGCTATTTCGGTGTCTTGCCATTCGTAACACTTGCTGAAGTTCACAATCTCCGATACCATCAATAAATGTCTGCACCGCAAACCTTATTCGGAAGTCTTCTGGTGCTTCAAGATAGGCCAATCTAATCAATCTGTCGATACTTGCTTCATACTCTTGAAGACTCTCCCCGGAACGTTGTCGTCTTGTTCTCAACTGAGCGTAATACACCTCTCGCAAATGTTTATCACCGTAGCGTAATTCTAGAGCTTTTATCAACTCGGCATAGATGTTCTGGCTGTCAGGTGTGACTTTCTGTAGTAGTTCCGCCGCGGGTCCTTTTAATGCGAAAACGAGTGAGACTGCCTTGTCTTTCTCTGTCCAATTATTTGCGCATGCAGCAGCTTCAAATTGGCGGAGGTACGTTGCCCAGTGACTGCTTCCGTCAAAGGTTGGAGCTTTGACATGAACTGTCCCTACTGCAGGCAAAGTGACTTTCTCTATTAACTTATTTTCTGTGTCTTTTTCAGTCTTTATCATTGGTACAGTCTGTTCACAAAGTTGTTTTGGTTGTAACTTCAGGCACTGCTCGACTTTATTTGTAATCTGCTCTTTTATATTTGTAATCGAGTCTTCTATTTCTGTTGACATAGCTTTTTCTACACTCAAGACAGATTTTTCTACTTCAGCTATTTTATTTGACATGGATTCTTCTACGTCAGATATTCTGGTAATTTGATTGTTAAGCTCACCTCGTAATTCACCTACGTCACCACGTAGGAGACCCAGTTCTGCTGTAGTATATTCTTGCATCTGCTTTTGCTCATGAATTAAGGCTTTGATGTCATCTGCTTCCTGCTTACGTTTTTCATCCTGTCGTTTTTCCGCATCTCCCGTCTCTTGTCTGCATCTTTCCTCTGCTTCCAGCAGGAGGGTTTTCTGTCTCTCTTCTGCTTTCTCTGGATCCTGTCGTCGTTTCTCATCCTGTCGTTTTTCTGCTTCTTCCACCTCCTGCCTGCGTTTCTCATCCTGTCGTTTCTCCGTCTGTAACAGCAGCGCCTTTAAATTTTCCATCGTCTGACTGGCATCCATTGTTTTCCGATTAATTATGAAATACACTCGTCTTGTACAAAGTGTCCACTGTTAACCGTTCTATCCCAGTTCTGACACCACTGTTGCGACGGTCTACTTGATTGTCGTAGGTACAGTGGAAAACAAAATAAGTACAAGACACCACAGTTAAACAGTTCGTAATTAATAACACAGTCTCCTACAACAAATCAAATAAAAATTGTTCACACGCAAATAAAAGTCAACTAATATTAAAACACAATTGTATTACAATATACCGTCCGATTATAAAACACAACACTTTACTAATAACCACTTGAACGCGCACAGTAATATCGCCCGAGAATAACTCTCGAACCGCAATGTAAATATATCGCCACTATACTGAACTGAGCGTCCCTGAGTAATTTTATTTATAGCCGCCAAAAGTCTAGACGATTCCACATACTACGTATTACCTTTAAACTACGACGTAATTGCTTGCGGCCGTGACACAGTGAGAGCGGCCGCGTGAATTCTCGCACCGTCTGGAAATTGCGATGACAAGCACGTACATCACGCGTTACATCGAGATTCTTCTGGCACATTCGACAAACACATAGATTGTTCTGTGATGTAACAGTACATTTGTATGCTTCATGAGTACAGTATTCCTTTGGCAGTTGCAGAGATAATTTCATGCAAAATGTTGGTGAGTTAACTTGATTTAGTGTTTCATGGGGTGGGGGGAGAAGAGCAGAAAAATCCGAAACAAAGATGAAAATATAATACTATGGCTGTTTAATTATACACTCTGATCTTTTTAAATATATAAATTGAGGCCTGTGATTTGAAATGATTGACAAATAATTTGTATAATTTACCTTATATTTAATCCGCTAAGCGATCTTCTGTTATATGTTTTTACAACATGTTTCGGGGATAAATCCCCATCCTCAGGTAAAATGTTTATTCACCCTAATGCATAGGGGTCGTCGAAAATGTTAACGCACATAAAATGTAACACAAAACTAGATAAAAACACATACAACACACAAGCGCGTGATACGTGACCCAGTGCACTGGTCGGTTTCCGATCGTCAACTTGTGTGTTGTATGTGTTTTTATCTAGTTTTATGTGTTACATAAAAAGGTAAATTATTTAAATTTGGTTCTAACAGCGGTCTGGAGACTATACATAAAATGAAATAATTTGTATTTAACGTTACATTAAATACTTCAGATAAGAGAGACTTTGATGTTACATCACTCTGAGCCCCATATAAAACTAAGAAACAGTGAGAATAGTGAGTCCTTCTTCAGGACTTGGACTTACAGCCTGTTCCGCAATCATCAATCTGACCACGTTTTCTTCGATGTTGCTGTTTCTCCTGAGAAAATAAAAGATCAGTTGCTTAGGTAGTCTGTCCCGATGCATCCTTTGTACATTGTCCGTACCAGGGGTGCAGAAAATGTTCAGACCCATGAAATTTCCCCCGAACACCAATTTTCGCAGTAGGAAATTTTTCCAAAACTAACACAAGGGTTTATTATGTTTTACAAACCAATTTAGTGTATGCGATGAATGATAAAAAGAGAAGTAATAAAAATACAGGTTGCAGACTCTTAATTTACTTAAAAACTTATCTTCTAACACGATACGAGATGCACGCACTCACACACTAGTAACAACAATGCGGTTTATCGCTCAGTCCCTTGTCTGTCACAACTTGATTCTATGAGTCATTGTTCGTGAGGTATGATGTTGCTATCTTTATTCTCATTATGATCAAGTTTGTTTTCAAAACTTATTTTTAAAGATTAATTATTCTAGTTAATAATTGTAAAAATGATGTCAACAACATCAGTTGATATTTTCGTCGTGATTTCTGTTTATCGTTGCTGATAGAAATTTTCCCGAAATTTCCCCGGGCAGCCCAAATTTCCCCCAAACCACATTCGCGTGTTTGTGTTCGGACATATTTTGCACCCCTGGTCCAAACATCCCTGTCTGTCTGCTTGATCCTGTCATTCAGGTTATAAATTCTGAGATCATTCCGTACATAATCATTCCACTTAGTAATAAATTGAAGTGGAGATTGTAAATTCAGTAAAGTCAGTGCCAAGATAAAATTCAGCAGGGTGTTAGCCAAAGTAATCCTCCGCTTAGGCTAAAAGAAATCTTTGTTGCTCTGTTCTTCTTTACTAGTATTGTCATGACAATTCTCTCATGACTGTCTCATCTCTTCAAAATCAATTTTATTTCAGCTCATCTTTACATTGGTTTATACAATGTAATCGTTTGCGATTCATTACCAAATGTTATGAACCATGTATAAATTAACTGTGTTTGCAGACCTGCAGTTGGTAAGGCATTACTGTACTCATAATACACGAGGTTGAACTCACCTACAGACACACACACACGTTTTTCTGCCAGATGGAAGATTCAATTAAGGATTTTAAAATTTTCTAGCAGCTTGTGGTGGTCGGTGTTGTTGATTATTTTGTTAGTTTGTTGAATTAGACCAAATATTGATAACGTCATGCAGTTTTTCCTCTGTATATTATTGCAATACTCTGAATAAGACAAACATGGTTTTTATGTAAAGTGAATTACAAAATTTTTTTTTTGTATTTTGTATGTGCAGAGGGTAAACTTTTTCCAAGGATACGTTTTTTGTAACCTGTTGTATATTATTTTTATGTAAATGAAAATTATTTTGTCTCATTACCATCTAACTTACTAATTTTATTATTTACAGGTTATGAAATGGGTAGCAAATGGTGTGAATATATAGAAGGCAGTATGCCAAATGGAAAACGAGTATCTTTTACATGCGAGTGTGGAAAAGTTTATGGCCGTTATACGTCCCTGTGGAACCATAAAACGTATCGATGCGGCAAGCAGCCGCAGTTTTCGTGCCCATTCTGTGATCACCGAACATGGCACAAGTGTAATTTAAAATCACACGTTATGTCAAAACACCCAAGAGAGATGGATTTCATTGATACATTGCGATCACAGATCAATAAAGAGTAATAACTATTATCATAATCTTTTAATTATTAGTATTATATATATATCTATTGTGTAGTATACTAAAATATATACATACATATTAGTGGAGGAGTGTGTATTATCAGTAAAATATATTTGACTGTGTTATTAATATACAAGTCGTATAAACAAATAATAATGTGTACAGTTTATTTGTGTTTTTTGGCATATATCTTTTTTTTATTTAAAAAAGTATTAAATACTTGTGTTAAACATATTACAGTTTTATTTCATTCATATATAGTGTATTAAATAGATTTTTATTTTGTTTTTATTATCTGTATTTTTCTAACCTTAAATATGTGTGCTATATTTTTTTGATAACACAATAGTTTGTGTTACAATTTGTTTGGCATTATTAGTTTTTTTAAATAACAAATAATTTAAAAAATAAGACGTTTTGGGGATAAAAATCCCGTACCAAGATTAGAGCTAATTGTGGGTGTCTATTTTTTTCAGCACAAAAATATTATTGAGTTTGTGAGAAATCCAATATCATAAACATAAAATGGTAATTACAGCAATTATATTTACTGAGTTTGATAATTATTCTTTTAACTTCTAAATCATAATGATTTGAATTTGGTCTGGAATTCAATCTTTGTGTGACAACTTAGTATAATTACTAAGACACATAGTTCCACCAAGTGTAACTATGGTATTCGTAAAGGTATAAAGGTATTTATAAATATCTTTTAAATTTTGTGAACACTATAAAATACTTTATATTATAAACAGAAAAAAAAGCCAGGCAAGTTAAATATGTGTGCAAGTGTCAGCTTAAAGGAGTGAATAATTCCATTTGTAATCGGACACCATAAATACAGAGTTATATAAGTGTTCTGTCTCCGAGCATTTTGATGCATTCATGAAGTTATTCTCTCAAACTATTTCTCCTTTAAAATAAAATATTTATTAATTGAAAACATTTAAAAATAACAGAAAATGGTAAATTTATTCTAAGAGAATGTGTTGGGCCAGTGTAATTGATGCCAGAATCTGGTACTGACAAATCAGCAAAAGTATGAAAGATTACATAATGTACAGGTCTTTCATCATCATCATAAATATTAGAAACTTTTGTTGTGCTTTTGGGTTTGGGTTCATATAGATTTAATTTTTGTTACAGAAAAACAAAAAAAACCTCTTATTTTTTAGTTCTACACTTCTTGAGAACTGTTGAAAGGATGTTATACCAAACTGTTTGCATTTTACAGTGTATTTATTCATTTCCACAAGAAAATTATTGATCTTAATGTACTGTATTCTACATTTCTATTTTTATTTATTTACTGTAAAGAACAAAACTCTTTCGGAATTTTTAATTTTATTTTTTGCCAACAATAAAACAATGATTGTCCGGTTTCGTATTAACACCTACAGATTATCCCTGAATAATTTTGTTTTCCGTGTGTTGGTAGGAGACAGGAAAAAAAAGAGTTTAATGTTTTGCAGTAATACTGTTGTTTAGAAAACTAACATGTAACATTACTACTAAAGTGAGGCTTTGTAGAAAGAGTGGTGTGAATCTGTTACTAGATAAACATCCGAGTTTATGTGACTTGTTTTGTGTTGAATGAAGAATGGTGGATTCTGATCAGATCGGTTATGCATTATCTCAGTTTATTGTATAAACTGACACACTGACTGATTGTATTAACATGTTTGTGTTAATATTCAATGACTCGGCGTATTGAATCTTACATATGTTTGGATTTAAAAATCTATCAGAGGTTTTTATTTTACCCTTTATAAGTAGGCTTAGAAATCTGGGCTTGACACAGTAAGTTTTTAAAACTGTAAACTTAAGTTTATTTTATTATAATTTGTATATTATATTGTGAATTTTGTCTCATAGATTGTGATCTTTTCGATCGTCCTTCAGTGTTAAATTTTGAAATCATGTGTTTAACACAGTTGTTTGAAATTTTTGATCTTGTAAAGTTTTTACTATATCATATATCAGAATATGGTGTATTCTTGTTTGTATAACAATTAGGGAATGGAGGAATAGTTAATTTACAAGATAAATAGACCAGCCAATAAGAAGTAATACCGTTTGAATGAAAATAAAATCTTTTGTTTAGTGGAAGTCAAACAAAGTCATTGGTTGTGTGAATGAAATAAAATTGTATCTAAAAACGTTTTAGTGTAACATTTAAGAGAAGTGGAGTATTCGTTAATTTGTTTGTAGTGGTGCATTTTGTTTTGGAGTAGAGCATAAATTGATAAATTTCAACTGCATAAAACAGTTTGTTCTTATAGCCATTCAAAACATTTGTTTTGTGTATCAGAGCTAACGTGATTTTTCTTATATACAGTAAATAGTCCTTACATAAAGTGTGCTTAACAATATAAGTGTTAAAAAAAAATTATTTCCATCGTTAATACAGTTGCTGCTGTCCGTGGTGCTCATGTCACAGATCCGTGACTGCACTCGAGTCATTGTAATGTGTTAACACAGAATGAATGCAGTGTGAGAGATTTTGTTTTTGTTATAGTACGGGACTTACCATTATAAGCTTCGAGGTTACGCAATAGTAACAGCTCTTCCCCGCCCCTCGCCCTCCAGCGTTGTCACACGTTACACTTGGTTATGCGTAGTCAAAGGCGTGGAGGGGAGGTCTGTTAATAACACTGGCAGTACAGCAGTCGCCTCGAAGCTTATTATGATACGTCTCACATAATAGTGTGTATCGAAACCATTACAAAATTTCTGTATATTCTTAGTTTTCTTTTTACATTGTGTTAAAAAAAAGAAATTGAAATGGAGCATTTACAAAAAAATAACAAAATGTTTGAGCACCTAGGGTACGTAACATAAAAAAAACATTACCAGTTAATGTGTTAATGTAATTTCTTTAATAATTCAGTTACATGTTGCTTTTACGTGTTTTTTTAGTTTTTTTTTGAAACAGGTTTTTTTTTGTACTAACAAATACAAAGAACTGTCAATGTGTATTTGTGGGGGTTGTGTGGTTGGTTTTTGTTTATGAGCGGCTTTGTTGTTACATTTCAGGTCTATTGTTCCAACAGCAGCTACAACAACAACAGAATAAGGAATTGATATATGCGTGTTCGTGCGGTAAAGCGTACACTCGCCCAACGTCGTTGTACAACCATAAAGTGTACAGGTGCGGCAAACAGCCTCAGTTTCTGTGCCCTTACTGTCCGCACCGTACCTGGCACAAAGGAAACCTTAAAAACCACATCAATTCCAAACACAAAGATGAAACTGTCCAGTTATGAATGGTACCGTACAGTCCTCGTTTCCGTGTGTACTTGAACGATCAGTATATAATATTGATCAATATATAAGAATTTCTACTTTTATGTGTATATTTAAAAATATATCAAGAAGTGTTATAAAAAATAAACCTTATTTCAGAGTATATTAAAAAAATAAAATTAATTCATAGCCTGTCAAATAAATATTCATTTAGATTGTCGATTTGTTTATTTACAGTGTTAAAGTGGTTTGTATAGACAGTATATATGTATATTTATTATTATTGTTATTATAAAATATTGTTTATTCTTATTAATATATAAAATATTATAATTATTGTTATTATCGTTAATAAAATTATATTGTATTATCATTATTGTCACTGTTAACATTATTGTCTGTAGATAATGTAAATATTTTACAATTTATTATCTTACTTTAGTTGACAGATGTATGTATAATTTAGATACCTAAGATGATGATGATATTGTTTAATATGAACTTTTTACAAAGTTTTAAACAGTTAGTGAATATGTTATCAAATATTATTGTAGCTGTAATTGTTTCCAGAGAGCTGTGTGTGCACGTGTGTGTGTGTGTGTGTGCGTGCGCGTGCGTGCGTGCGTACATGCGCGAGTTGAGTTTTCTTTGTCATACAACTACACCAAAGCAATAAAGTATTACTGACTTGAGTTTGTTATAAGTTTGCCCAATTTATGTTTGTTTATGATTAAAAAAAAAAGATAGATACTATAAAAATAATACTGACACGTTATATTTATTCAGACAGATTAATAATTTATATACTGATTTGTTTTTCCGGTGGAGCTTTATGTTTTGTTGTTGTCTTGAGAGTTTATTTTGAACTAATCAACACTGTTGTAGTAGTAATAATAATAATAACAATAAAGTTTAGTGTTATTTCAAATAGAACAGTGTTTCTGGAAAATTTAATTGTTATTTATTTGTTTTAGTGGATGGTTAGTGAGGATCGGTCAATAATACAAATTTTAGCTATTTTGCGTCGACGTTTTGACAACATTTATTGTCATCTTCAGGACCTGTGTATGAAATACAATAGAAATATCAAACATATGCTATTATTGTATTCAAAAATGATACATACATACGCACTGATACAACTCATGTTATGTGGGTGTATTACAAATATATCTTATACAGCTCTGTAAATTATTTATTTATTTATGTAAAAATTTTCTTCCTCAGTATTAATCTTCAGCCCCACTGTTGGGCTAGCCAATTTGTAACAACTTTAATGTTTCTTGTTTACTTGCTAGTTAAACAATTAGTTGGTTGGTAACCAACTAGTTAATGAGTACTGTGGTTTATTCAAGCTCCACGTTGGTATGCGCCAATTTGTAACAACTTTAAAACGATGTTACTAATTTATTACGAATGTAATACCGTTACGGGTTTCTCATTAATTCAGCCCCATGGAATTAACCAATCTGTTATTAAGGAAAATGTTTATTATGTAGTCTTATAGGTGACCTCCTGTAACTCAATATTAATATACAAGTTTATTTATTATATTGTTATTGCAACTTTTATGTAGACCATAACACGGTTTTACCCAATTACTAAATGTTTACTCGATGATAATTCTATATTTCATGTATTTTAGTTAATAAATTGAGAATTCTCTCCAACCCTAGTCAGTCCGTATTATTTAAATCAATTCAAAAGTTGTGAAGGAAACACGCTAGTTCGGCAGTCTCACGTTCTACCAGCTGTCGACTATAAGCGCTGTTATTCGTAATTGACTTACTCTTATAGGTTAGCTTGTTCACCAGATTTTTAATCACCTTTTTTACCTGTAAATTAATCCACTACCAAAATACAATACCTATTCTACAATAATATAAAACATCATTACATACAAGAAGGATTCTTTATTTGTATTACTTTTTTATTTTAACTTCCAACAGTGCTCTTCACGGTTATAAGATAGTTATATCGATTGTACAATGTTGAATCGATTGGTTAGTTGACTATTCCTTTTTAATACAAATTAAATATAATGTTAATTATCTCTTATCTGGGTACGTGTGATTCTTTTAACGATTAGTAAGGCCAGGTAATGCAAAATTAAGGTTACTAAGTATTACAAAATGTTATAAATTCTTAATGTATTAAAATTAAATATAAGCTGGTGTTACCGTACTGTGCGATTCTCAAGGTAGCAGTGCCTGTTTACAAACGCTGGAAGATTTACAGTTGAGGTTACGTTAGTCCAGAAAAGGTGTTCAGATTATTAATAAAATTGGAAGGGTGATGTCCTGGAGGGCAACAGGAACTCTTCTATTCTTCGTTCTCCTTCACGATCCTTGTGGCTGTCGGTCCCGGTGGAATTGGTGTCGTATTATAATTTCTTTCTTGAAAGTGAGGTTTACGTCTCCAGTAACAAAGGTTCTTGAGTATTTTTTGTCTATAATTCCATTAATTCAGACTTCTTATTCCATCAATGTGTCTCCTGGTTAAATGGGAAATCAGGTTCAACACTAATTCCAATGGAATTACCTTGAAGAGTGAAATAATAATTCCGCTACCATTTGGAGGTATATGGGTATATTTCTCGAAATCTAATTCATTGATTATTCATCGGTTTAGTTTGCAGGAATTGGTTTTTACTTTAATTTGTTAATTTTTATTCATTTTATGTTAATTTATTTCTTTTTTCCTTAAATTTGTCTACTGATCTGAACTCAATAGCATATAACAATCGAATAATTGAAAATCAACAAGATTTTTTACATTTTAGTTACCCTAACAACCATTACTTTCTGTCATTGGATAATATTTGATATCCTAGAGCCAGAATTATAAAATATTACTACTCTTTTTAATAAAATACTCCATGCTTGGAATTATACCAAATTACATAAAACTCTCACCTAATCTACCTTATTAAACCGTATATATTTTACTATAGTTTCATCTGACTGGACTTATTAAAAAAGGTATTAATTCCGTTTTACAAATATTAAATTTAGGCCTATAGGTTTTCTTACACCTTTAATAATATTGTATTGTTTTTAACTTAATTTTTCTTTACCTGACCTACTGTACAAATAGTCATTGGCTTATGGCCACTTACATCAATTTTAATTTCCTGGTTTTAATTCATTATTTTATTTAGTTCTTCATTGAACCCTTCATTATTTCTTAACATAACTATAAGAACTACTTGCTAACCTTGTGACACTTATTGCCTTCCTGGCCGAGTTTACAAACATTAATTCAAACATCTTCATTAATCAATTACAGTAAATCATTTAACATAATATAATACTTAACCCATGTACTTATACTTAATTATTTAAATACAATTTTAACATAAATAAAAGGAGTACCGCAGACTAAGTACTTCTTTAAAGCAACAACTCCACTCTTACTATCCACAAAACATAAGATAAATATTCTGTAAACACTATTATCATGTTACAGCATAACACCAAGTACATTTCGTAACACATTAAATATTAATTTGAATAGTATTTTATAATTTATCCCTACACATTAAACTCTTCCCATTAGACACAATGTTTATGTTTTACATCCCATATTATTTATTACATTTTTTAGATTTAGGTACACTTTAGATGTTTTAATTACTTAGTAACCTTAACATGTACCTCTAATGTATTCTTCAGGTGATATGGGCCCTCTTGTATTTCATTATAACCGGCTTGGTGCATTGTTCTAAATCATATTTACCTAGTTTTTTTATGTAACGTCGGGGACCTCAACTCTGTTACGTTACAGCACGCACACACTCACATCACCAACACATTCACCCAAATATTTAATTGTTTCGTTATGTTTGATATTTCTATTGTATTTCATACACAGGTCCTGAAGATGACAATAAATATTGTTGAAACGTCGACGTAAAATAGCTAAAATTTGTATTATTGACCGATCCTCACTAACCATCCACTAAAAAATTCATTGATTGACGGTCACTAAAAATTTAAGGAGTTATTTATTTGTGTTTATTATTATTATTCTAAAAGTGTATAGTTAATGATTACCAGTCTGATCCCTCGCACAAAAAACAGTATATATTTAGAGCTCCCTCAGTAGCAGCTATTTATGATAAAATGTATAATAAAAAAAATGAAAACATGTTATACTCCATAGTTGATAATATTTTAATTAATTTAATTAATAAAGTTGTGTTAGTGAAGTTTCCATGTAAAGTTGGGGATTACAAGATGGAATGTTGTCCTTAGATGGCCGATAGAAAAAAAAAGTTGTGTTAGTGGTTATAATCAGAAACAGAGTTAACACTGTTGCCCACCACTATAGAAAAATTATTCCGATTAGTGCTTTCAAGCTTCACAGCTCATTTCCGATCTGATGATGAGCTGTGAAGCTTGAAAGCTCTAATTGGGATAATTTTTCTATAGTGGTGTGCAACAGTGTTAATTCTGTTTGTGATCATATTTAATTTTGACAGAAAAAAATTTACATAAATTTTTCAGCTGTATATTAAGAGATGTTGAATTATTGATAAATAAATTTAATTGTATTAAATATTCAACAAAATCAATGCATGTTAATATTTAATAAATCAAAACTATGGGAGGCGGGTATTTTGTTTTGAAATTTCCTTTTATATCTTTAATAGTGCTTTTAATAGCTTTTAGTATAGAATTTATTTTATACTGATACAGGATACAACAAACAAACCGAGTGATTATTATTTAATAAGTGTCTTCCTTACGATATTTCCAAGCAAACCTACACACATTTAGAAAACAAGATTGTACTGCATAAAATCTTTGTTAACTGGTGAAGAATATTTTATTATAGCATTTGAATTTTGTCTGGAACATGTAATGTTATAATTAAGCAGATACTAACAAATTACTAATTAGTACTATTTCTTTTATGAATTTGCTAACTGCTATAATTTTTATTGTTCGACTAAGCTTTTCGTCATCGCTGACATCATCAGGTCTTAAACAACCCTTATTCTTCGTATTGTTTAAATTATGATGATGTCAGCGATGATGAAAAGCTTAGTCGAACAATAAAAATTATAGCAGTTAGCAAATTCATAAAAGAAATAGTAAGGATGGCTGCTAATTTAAACAATATGAATACTAATTAGTAAGTAATTATATAAGTTTTAAAAACATTTTGTTATCCTAAAATAGATTTTAAGTTTCTTTTACAGCTATTGTTAATTGTTTACTAAAAAGTGTATAAGGTTTTATATATTCTTGAAGCATTTGTGGCGGTTCTCTACAATTGTTTAAATTAATGGAATACATGCCGCATTAATTAATAACTCTTTGCACTTGACATACAAACAGCTTGAGTGCTCATCAGCGTAAATTGCCCTATACAGTATGAATTCAAACAGAGAGAGCAATTTTAAAAAAAGTTTAAAATATGTTTTGTTCCTTCATCAGTTAAATATTTATTATAAAAATGTGGTTTGTTGTTTTAAAATTACATCTTAAATTATTGAACAATTTTTTTTTTTTTTAATTATACTTTGTTCTCTTATGAGTATACGTGTTTTGTTGATAATATGTTTAATATTATATCAGTACAAGTTACCATAAAGTTTAGTTTTGTAAGTATAATAAGCCTTTCATTTTTCCTTAATAGTACAATATTTTCAGTCAGTAGAGATCCACTGTCCGGGCAGGATATCAGGCAAATTCTGCCTTCCTTGAAAAAGTGGAAAACATTTTTCTTATATGTGAATATTGAACATTACTTTATACTTGTCCAGTAAACAAATTAGAACATTCGAAAATGTTTTAGGAAAAACGAAAAAATTTTTTGCTTTCAATATTTGTTCTCCCCTCTCCAACTACCATTATGGGATCCCCCGTGTCTTGCTACTTGTATGTTGTCAAGAGCACATTTATATTTGTTTAACGATATGTTAGTAAAAGCTAGAAGTATGCACGCACAAGACCTAGTTGCAAAACAGATTTTATTCTAATTTTATATTTTATTCAAATATAGATTCATAAATACTGATATTACATTATAAATAAAAAATGCTACAATTTATTATAAAAAATATGTTAACGAATGTACTAATGTCTCATTGTAATAGGATTTTAAAAAAAATGAAAGCTGTGTTTGTTCAATTGCTAGAAATTATTTTCTATTTAGTTTACAACAGAAATGCTTGATTAATGAAAATCATATGATGATGAGTGTACACAAAATAGAACCATTATAGATATAAAATTACAAGGGGCACCCATAGAAAGTAAATTACTCTGTTTTGTTATGAAATACAGGTAAACTTGATAAATAAAAAAAATTTTCTGAAAACCACATGTATATAGTTCTTCTACTTAGCTCCAATTCATATGTAAACTTGTTAAAGCATGGCACCAATTTTTCCAAACATTGAAAATGGATGTTTCCACAGCCGGAAATTGAGCTCTCATATAACCTCTTTATTGACATTCTTGAATGATCTTTTCAAAATTATTAAGTGCAGAGCTGTTAGGCCATGGTTGGTTGCAGTAAATTTTCAACATTGTCGGCAACGTAACATATCCCACCCTCAGGGATCTTCTTCTGGCTGAACGATACCTGACACTTTTTTCAGGCAAAAACACTTTTCGTTTCTTTTACCTGAAGAAAGTGTCAGGTATTATTTGGACTAAGATCTGCCATAACTATTTTTATAACACTCTTGTCATTTTTTGTGGCCTGAAGAACATCCCCAAGGGTGGATATTGCTGACACTGTCGTGAATTTACTGCAAGCGACCGCGGCCTAACAGCCTGGTATCTAATAATTTTGGGAATATTGACAACCGTCTAAGCTTAAGGAAAACTTTCCTCTCAGATGAACTTTGAGCTGGGGGGAAGAGCTAGAATCGTCTAGGTACATCGTCAGTAGAATTAAGTTAATGTTAAAAAATCTCCCATCCATATTTATTCAGAAGTGTGTAATGTGTAGGATGAAGACAAACATTGCTGTTCATGGGAAAAACTGTTGTTAGCAACAAACCAGGTCTTTTCTGTTGGGTTGCAGTTCTTTCAGCATTGATGATTATAATATCCCTGTTGACCGATACTCTGTCAGTAGACTGCTCGAACTGTCCCAAAAATTGAATAACCATACACGTCTCACAGGCAGGCACAAAATTCAATGTTAATGCTGTGGCTAAGTAGCTGCGAACTTATGAACTGGCTTCCAGGCACGTTTAGGATGCCTGCACTGTTACCACAACAGTCCAACAAAACTTCCTTCCTTGTGGTACTATAAAATTCATTTGTTTCCGTTAACAGTTCATGATATTTATAGCTGGGACTTAGTGATTGGACGATGCTAGGTAGTCAATACACTTGTATTTTATTATTTTTAGTTTTCTGTTGCTTGAGTATAATCTTTGTTATTTATTCTTTTGAAACTGTTCTTTCATCATGTCGTTCTGGTTGTACCTGCGGTAGACCAGCTCATAATAGTGACTGAGTGCACCATCATTGCTGATCAGTCCACAAGGCAGAATTATCACAGCTATAGGCCTAATAAGCTTGTGTCAGTATCTGTCAATACAGTAACGTTACCATGCCGGTTTGACTTACAACAATGTGAAACCAATAAGTAGAATCAAATTGTATTTATTATTATTACTGTTATCATTATTATTATTATTATTATTATGTATTTAATGTTATTAAGTATTATGTTTGTGATATGAGAAATATATATGCCTTTTAATTAAAGTTATGTGTTTTTTCTTTATTTGTTGAAGTGGGGCTCCACAGACATTGCAGGGCTCTGAGTACACATCAAATCAGAGTTGTTCACACCTGAATAACAAATATCTTGATTGGAAAATACTTTTACTATTTTACAGTTCCATATTTTTAAACAAAAAAAAAAAAACTGAAATAAATTATGTAGTTGTATTGGGTAAAAAATATGTATACCGTAATTTCTCCAACGTATGTAAGATCAATTATTTTTTTGAATTGAATATACATAAATACCTAGGAGGAATGTGTATAAAACTGGATATGAATGACTGCATATTATTTATTATTTATATGCTCATCAGTGCAGCATTTGTTACAGGTATGTCAGGTGTACCATGATTCTGTTAATATATTTAAGGCCCATTACAATTTTTAAAGTTTCAATGAACAAAATACTTTATTTTTATAATTAGTTTTGTGTGTACACGTGCATGCATGTGTATAAATATTAAACTTGGTAGTTCATTAGATATATGTGCTCAGATCTCAAGTTCAGTACACAGAGAGCACCATAAAATCAAGGTTCAGCCACCAGGCCAACTCTGCCTGTATAATTGAGTAGCCAGTATAATACCTCCCTTGTATAGTCTAGGGCTCAAGCTGACAACCCACCCTGCTTTGGAACCCATAATTTATTTTAGTGGTACAGCAAAGTGTTTTTTTTTTGTAATATTTTATTTGGATAATTTGATATAATTTCTTGATAGAAATTGGTTTATTAAAGTCTCTCTCTCTCTCTCTCTCTCTCTCTCTCTCTCTCTCTCTCTCTCTCTCTCTCTCTCTCTCTCTCTCTCTCTCTCTCTCTCTCTCTCTTTCTCTCTCTCCCCCTCCATCCCCCTCTCCCTCTTGTCATATTTTTTACCGTTGTCATATTTTTTTACAAAAAAATGTTTCTCGCAATAATATAGCTTTGATGTGTGCCTGTGACGCCAAAATTGACGTTGAAAATACACATGACTTTAAAACAGGGTGTTCCTTTGATGTTAGGTTATGCCTTTAAAAACCTATATGCCTTTAAAACAATAGGCTACTCAATTTTTTATGAAAATCACATTAAAAAATCAATTTAAGGCAGGGTGTGCCATACATATCCCTTTTTTGTGTTTCGCACAAATTTCGCTTCCATTGAACTTTTCGAGATTTTACTCAATAAAACAAATTGAAAACATCACAAATTATATATATATATATATATATATATATTGTTACAACACAAATAAGCCACCCCAATACCAGGGATAAAAATGATGAATCAACTATATAAAATGTTTAAACTAATGAAAATAAAATGACAATGACGCGACAAACGACGACATGACCTAACCCAAGTGATTGACCAAATAAAAGGAAACCAAAGGAGAAGGGGAAACCGAAACCAAATGAGAAAGTGATTGAATCAATACAACCAAATAAAATGAAACCAGATGAGAAGGGGAAAACCAAAATAAAATGAAATTAAAAGGAAAACAAATGATAAGACTCCAACAAATAATATAGAATAGAAAAAGGAGAAATGATACACTCAAATATAATAAGGGAAACGAAACCAATAACTAGCAAATGTAAAAGATTATTATTATCGATTAAATGACAAATGTAAATGATAATTGATAAAACCCGATAAAGTAATGAGAAAAATAAAAGTACACTAACCAAAGAAATAGAGTTTAAATGTAATAAAGAACTCTATAGAGACATGAACTGATTAATCGTATAAATAACATTTGTAAAGAGAGAGATAGTGAGAAAGTAAACATAACTAAGTGACAAAGAGAATGTAATGTTAGGGATTACCCACTAATAACACTTAAAATAAAATTTAAGAAGTGCAAAAGTGAAAGTATAAAACCCCAAAATAATTAGAAACCCTATTGATAGGTGTAAACACTTAATAATCTGTAATAAACACTAAAAGATTAATGGTGAACCATATTAGTAAATAAGAATTTTGTTAATAATAATAATAGGAATAAACACTCAATAATCTGTGATAAACACTAAATGATTAATAGTGAACAATATTATTTAATAAGAATCTTGTTAATGATCGCATTAAGTTTAATTGTAAGTAAGGGATACAATAGTATTCAAAGGGGGAATCCCATGGAAGGTTAAAAGTTAGGGTTACCATGGCTAGAAGATAGAGTTTGTATAAGAAAAATATAATGAAGAAAATAAGAGCAAAATAAAATAAACACCCCATGTTCTAAGGGATAATCAATTAAGTAAGTTTAAATGGTGTAATGATGTTTATCACCCAAAAGATAAGTAAGAATGAAACGAATTGTAAGCAAACAGTGCATAATAACTGTTCAAAAATTCTTTAATTTAATCTATAAATAGGATATGGCTGAAGGAATTATACACACCATAGGCCTAGATGTTATGTTTTATGTAATAGAGAATAGTAAGTAATAGCACAGTTATAAACAATGGCAAAATAAGTCAATAGAAAGAATACAGATCTAATAACACTGGAAAATCAGTTGGGAAATAATTAACAAACCATAATGTAGAAACTAATGGTAACATACAATTATTATAAAAACAGAACCAAAACACATCAATAAGTAAACAGATCATTTATAATATCAAAACAAAACATGTAGGAGGGTAAATTAAGATGTAATTTGTATAAAATGAGTAAATATAATCAGTTACTACTTAGGCCTATGAAATGCCTAACTGAAAAAAAAAAATAACTACAAATTGTAAAAAACTAACAAAAATATTAGTAAATCCAAGGCAAGCAACTAGTCAAGGATAATTTGTGAATCAAATTAAAAGATAAATGTTAGAGTAAGGACTTAAAATAAAAAAGAAATGTAATTAACAGATATCAAAATAATTGTCCAAACATAATACATTAGAAAACCCAACCTTATGGGATGTCAAAATGATCTTTGAAAGAAAATACGAACAGTAGTGATAATATTTAATACGTAGAGAGGAAGACGGAAGAATAATAGCAATCAGAAGATATACAGTGATTCTGAATAAAAATTCAAATGTGATAACAATGGTCTTAAGTCAAGCTAAGCCAATCAAAAGCTATTAGTAACCATGACAACGAACGTTGGTTACGAATTTTCCATTAAATCTTATTATTCAATAAGTGACGCTCTTCCAGAATAGACGCCAGGCCGTGAATGACCAAAATTTTAATCTATCATGTATAAAAAGTAATCAAAATTCAAAAACAAAGGTTTGTAAAATATATAAAAAAAATTCAAAAAGATGAAAACGTAAGAAGCAGACAAGGGACGAGAACATTTAACTGATGCCAAGGACCAATTCAAATAAATTTTAAACAAATTAATTTCTACAACTAACATGAAAAAGATGCCAGACGTACTTAAGCCCCAAGAATATTGAAAATTG
This sequence comes from Magicicada septendecula, assembly GCA_034769895.1. Lineage (NCBI taxonomy): Eukaryota > Metazoa > Arthropoda > Insecta > Hemiptera > Cicadidae > Magicicada > Magicicada septendecula. The sequence continues at coordinate 12,559,724 of CM068368.1, forward strand.
AAGACGATTGAAGCCCCATTCCATTACAACTGACTGACAGTACACCACCAGTCGACTGATTTGATAAGTATTATTAAATTACCCGAATTTCTGAAATAAATTCACTTTAAATTTTTCTCACAGAAATCTGAACTCTCACTACAAACTGAATATTATTTCTTTCAGATTAATTTAAAAAAATAAAACACTGAAATTTTGTTAATTAGAAAAATAACCTGTATGAGAATTACGAACTTTTGAAACACACTTTAGTAACAAATTATAATTACACATTATATTATTTAAGTACAAATAATGTAAGGTAGTGTACTTTATTGTAATCATTATTAATATATTTTTCGTAATCACAAGAACCCAGGACTTTGAACAGAACAAACTGTAAATAAACCAAGCAGTCGCCATATTTGACTGTATAATTCGTTCAAAAATCGATTCGCCAACCTGAGATTTTGTCTTATAATAATTGTCGGTGCAAATTTGTTGAATAACAAAATATAATTTTGTGTCAAACTGAGTAATTACCTATCACCAAATAAATAAACTAGTACAGAGTGTAACCACTGTTTTTTCATTCCATAGGAAAGTATAGTATAAATTGTGTATTATTTAGCAAAGAACGAAAATGACGGTAAGCGCTCACGTCGCAAACTCGGCGATCTAACTGCTCGATTAAGAAGGTCGAACGAAGGCGGGAGTAAAATTTGAATACTCCAGATTGTCATAGCGAAGAACGTTCCATCATAATATTTGTTAATTTAATTGTTTTAATTAAACAATTTGGCGCCACCCGGGATTTATGAACACCTAACGAAGAACAGGTAGGTTTCCACTCGTGTTGTACTGGTAATTGAAGGATCGCTACGGACATCGTTAGCGCAACATATAAGTGACGATGACAGTGTGAGGCGAACACACTATACTTACACCTTTTCAGAACACGCACAGATTTAGTCGTTAAAAAAAAAAAAATATATATATATATATATATATATATTAAATATACACATACATTATATACATATTTTTCTTAATCATGGCTTTTATTTCGTTGAACTGTAAAGTAATACTAAGAAACATTATTATCTAACCTCACAAATGAAAACATTATGTATTTTCATTTTAAGATATAGAATAATTTTCAATTAGCACGTTTAGTACTTTTTTCTTACATCAAAGTCGTTGCTCTTACCCAAAAAAAGTTGATCAGGTATCGTTCAGGCAAGATCTGCCATAACTGTTTCATAACACCCTGTCAGTTTTTGCACCCTGAAGAAGATCCCTGAGGATGGATTTTGAAACGTTGCCAACAATGTTGGTGTTATTTAACAACTGATCACGGACTAACAGCCCAGTTTGTAATCATTTTGATAATGTAAGCTACAAATGTCTGCCCAGAGGAGAGCGTTGAAGACTCGTTGGTCAGACTGGGGAAATTAAAGGACTAATTTTTTTTAAGACAAACAATTAATTTACTCATGCCATACCAATAGAAAAATGGAGGGAAGAAAGTTAAATTAACATGGAAGAAGATTATAATTTTTGTTTATTGCCTTTGAAGGTAAAAATTGTAGGACAGAGGGTGAAAGGATGATCCGGAACCTTGTTTTTCCAAAAGTATGACAAATCGTATAAAACGCAAAATATACGCATCTTGTAGTAGTGAATAGAGAGATGTGACTGAAGCAGGTGTTTTTTTTTAGTCCTGCAATTGTCTGCTGTTGAGATGGGTAGTATGATCAGAGTGCCAACGCTGAAATTGTGCTCTAAGTGCCAATACTGATAAGCCCGTGCTCTGTGCGCTGAGCTTATCAATGCATCATTAGACAGAGTAACACCTGGCTGTCCATTGTTCTCCAACTCCGTGGACAACACTAGTGGTTGTATGAAAATGTGTACAATTCATTGCTAAAAGACATTGGCACACAACTAGTAAGCTCTCTGAGCTGTAGAACTTTAATTGTTTTGAATGATATTGTTATTAGAGAATAATAAATCTTTTAAATTTCTAAGTACAGCAGGAGCGTTAAGGAGAGACCAACAAAAGCAAGTGTTGGCGCTAAAGTGCACAGAATGTTTGATTCCACACAGATACTCAGTCATTTCAGTGGAAATTGATAACTAATTTCTGGTAATTAGATCATGAATTGCCTATGATATTATTTGCAGGAAAATTCGTGTTTTCCACAAACTTTTTTAAATCTTGGTAAGAGGTGGGAGATGTACCAAGTTAGCTTGTATATTGTTTTAGTTAACATTACCGTACTATAAATGCTTTACACTCTGTACTTAAACATAAAACTTAGCTTTACATATGACCAAAGCCAAGTGAAACTGAGTACACAAATATTGTTGTTTGCACCTATTAGAATGTAGATGTGTTTATCGTAACTTTAGTTTGTCATGATAATAATTTTTCTGTACTTAATCTAAATTGCATTATTTCAGATGTTGATGACATGCTTTTAAGTCGGTTTAAAGGTAATGGCAGCATGAAACGTAACTACAAGTGTCAGTGTGGTAAAACGTATTCTCACCCGCAGTCACTGTGGAATCACAAAACGTACAGCAGCTGTGGTAAAGAACCACAGTTTGTGTGTCCGTTTTGTTCGCACTGGACCTCAAGGAAAGCCACACTTAAGACGCACATTGCTCTAAAGCATGCAAAAGAAGACTTGCCACAGACAGTCCCTTTTTAACCCACTTTTGATCTCAATAAAACTTTTCACATACGTTATATGTTTGAGTTTCTAATTAGGATATTTGTATGTTATTGTATCTTGAGTTTTTTAGAATTAGTGTGTTCAAACAATTTTGTTGTGAAAGTCTTCATTTTTTTGATATTTGTTTTGTCATTTGTAAGAAAGTTCATTTGTTTGAAAATGTAACAATATTTTGTACTGTGTATTACATTATAATGATGTTACAAAATAAAATAAATAAATAAAACTGCAAAGCACAATTGTGTTATTTATGTTACATAAAGTATAATTTTGTTGACAACTGCGTCCTGTGTTTCTGGAATAAAGCTTTAAAATATCTTACTACAATGTAGTGCAATCTGTTGGATTCATCAGAGTTTTTAAATTACATTATTTGTTTACAAATATATTATCAGCATATGTATGGTATAAAGTTACAATAATCGTGCCCCGCCCCCAAATAAAAACATACCGTACATACAGAAATACGAGGGGGTACCCAAAAATAACTGGAATAGCGCTGCGATTGGCGGAGCTTACATAGTACGCATTTTTCCCGCTAGGCGAGCGTAGCGCAACTCGTTCTGAGTTCAGTGCCATCATTGTTGTCGCCTGGGAAGGTTGTGTCCGGTCACAGTAATTCGTTTTGTAAAAGCAGTTTCGCTTGCTCCTCGTTTTTTGTCATGGCGGATTTAAGTGAACAGCATGCTGCTGTGAAATTTTGCTTCCTGCTTGGGAAAAACGCCACAGAAACTGTTGTGATGTTGAAAACAGCTTACAAGGATAGTGCTATGGGAAAAACTCAAGTGTACCAATGGTTTTCTCGTTTCAAAGAAGGTGAAATGTCAATTGATGACAAACCTCGTTCTGGACGTCTGTTAACTTCCAGAATTGACGAAAATGTTGAAAAAGTTTATGCAATCGTGCTTGAAGACCGACGACGGACGATTGAAGAGAGTAGTAAGTTATCTGGAATAACTTGGAGCTCGGTTCAGCGAATTTTGTCAGAAGATTTGGGGATGAGAAGGGTCACTCCAAAATTTGTGCCTCGGGTCCTGACTGAACAGAAAAAAAGAGAATCGAGTTGAAACATGCCGTGCATTGAAATACCAGCTCCGAACCGACCCAGATTTTTTCCAAGGCCATTACTGGTGACGAGTCATGGTGCTATGGTTACGACCCCGAAACTAAACAACAGTCAAGCCAGTGGGAAACTTCATTGTCGCCATGCCCAAAAAAAGCTCGTCAAGTGAAATCAAACATCAAGACGATGCTTATTTGTTTTTTCGATGTGAGAGGGGTGGTGCATTCTGAATTCGTCCCACCAGGTCAGACTGTTAATCAGGCTTTCTATTTGGAGGTTTTAAAAAGATTGCGTAACAATGTGGGACAAAAAAGGCCTGATTTGTGGCAGACGAGGGACTGGTTTTTCCACCATGACAATGCACCTGCTCACGCAGCCATTTCAGTGCTCCAGTTTTTAGCAAAAAACAACATCTCCCTTGCCCCACGCCCCTTACTCACCTGACCTCGCTCCGTGCGATTTCTTCTTGTTTCCGCGAATGAAGAGGAACATGAAAGGACAACGTTTTGACGATGTGGAAGTGGTAAAGAAAAAACGAGGCAGGAGCTGTCGGCCATCACAACAGACGAGTTTGAAAAATGTTTCCAGGAATGGGATCGCAGATTGGACAAATGTATTAAGTGTAATGGAGAGTACTTTGAAGGTGATAAGGTTGTTTTGTAAAAATAATTAAATACATAGCTTTAAAAAAAATTTTCAGTTATTTTTGGGTACCCCCTCGTATACTACTGCTTGACACAATATTGTATAATTTTTTAAAATTTTAGGTGAACTCCATAGTCTTTAAGACCTCTAAGCTATGGTTGATCTCTTATAGGTGAATCCTCTATTCGACTGCTTCCGTTGTTATATTTTCCTTGCTTGATGTTTCGATCCATGGAATCTGGGATCATCCTCAATAGCTAAACAACATAAAACAAGTTAGAATAAAGCAAACTATGCATAACTATGATTACGATTTTTTCGTAACAATATAAGTCTTCAGGGTGGCCATAAGCCTGGAAAACCTGGAAAAGTCGTGGAATTTGAAAACCCCTGGAAATTGCATGGAAAATGAAAAAGAACCTAGAATTTTTGTAGTAATTTAAATTATTTCTCTTCATGTTATATTTGCGACAGCCATGATCGTCCGCAAATAAATTTCCACTTCTTCAGTTACATTGCTAACCAGGTAGAGCTATTCTTAACTAAGTATCAAAGTGATGAACCATTGTGTCCCTTTCTTTTTACTGATCTTTCAGCTCTTACATCAGACTTGTTTAGTATGTTCGTTAAAAAGGAACTCTTACAGGGTTTGTCTTGTCCTGCTAAAATTAACCTGAAGGAGCCAAAGAATCTGATAGAGCCAAAGAAGTTTCAGTTTAGCTTTACCATAAGGGCAGAACTTAAAAAACTCTCTAATGTAAAAGATTCTGAAATCTTACAGTTCAAAACTGAATGCATTTTAATGTTGATGGAATTGTGCATTAAGCTACAGACAAAGTCACCCATCGCTAACGAGTTATGTAGAGCCATATTATTCTGTGATCCCTCACTTATTTACGGTCATAAGGAGACCGCTTTTAAATGATTAAATAAGTGTTTAGAAATTTGTCAAGAGAATAAGTGGTTGCAAGGTAATACTTGTGATAAAATTCTCAAAGAATTTAAAGTTCTTTGTCTGACTGAATATGGCCAGTCCAGAATGAAGTACTATGATCGTAAAAGTAAACGTCTTGACACTTTTGGAGAGAACTGCTTATTACAAGTAATTCTAGTGATGATATTCTGAATTTTATTAAAAAAGTATTAATTTTTAGTCATGGTAATGCCAGTGTCGAGCGTGGGTTTTCTGTCAACAAAGAAATGATAGTGGATAACCTCCTAAATAAAACGTTAATGGGTCAAAGACTAGTTTATGACGGCATTAAATGTGGTGGTGGCTTCTCCAAAATTGAAATAACAAAGCAAATGATATTTAAATGCCGTAAGGCCATAAGTACCCAAGAAGAGGACCTGAAGATGGAAAGAGAGTGTCGGGCTGAGAAAATTGAAGAAGAGAAAAACAGAAAGAGAATTCTGAAAGATATATATAGCTGACCTGAAGGAGAAGAAGATGAAAGTAATTGCTGAAACAGAAAAAAAAGAAGGGAGAAATTGATGAAGACATTCAAGTACTTACAGGGTTAGTACAGAAAGGGCAAAAAAAATAGTTCAGATGGAAATGCTGCAGAAGAAATGATCATTAAGTGTTGCAACAGCCATAAAAAATTAATATGCCGCTATGGTTAAGTTTTTATTTTTATTGATTTTTTTTATAGAAAACCTTCTTTTATGCAGTACAACACTGATCTTAATGTGTGACCAATATTTACAGTTAAATGGGTTTTAGAATCCAACGTTCTAATTTTATTTTTATGATATTGTTTTTAACAGGGATTTTGTTTTTATGCTTTTGACCTGTTGAAAATAATAAAAAAAAATGTACGTTGTTTATTAGATTGTTGATTGTAATAATGCAGTTCAAATAAAGCAAATAAAATGTTCCTACTTTAAAACTTCTTGTTTTTATTTTACTTTATCATTTGTAAGTGATTTTATACGATTTTTTTTATATTGTTGAAGAGATTTACTTGTTTCTTATGTCACCTTTGTCACTAAACCCTAAAATCTCTTGTCTTTGAGAGAGGAATATCCCTAAGCAGTGGTTTTTTTGTCGATATATTATGTCTGTAAAGGCTTGCCAAATTCCACCTGGAAAACCGTAAATTTGGGTCTTCAAAACATGGAAAAGACATGGAATTTTGACCACAGGTTTTTGTGCCCACCCTGGTCTTACAAATATTAGACACAACATGTAAACATAGAAATAAGACTAAACTACAAAATTATATAAATAAAATCAGTCTTTCTTACCCATGACTGGCAATGGATAGACCCTCTTCAAAGACCTAACAATGGCTGGACAGCTGTCTTCTTTCATATTTAATACCCCCGCCTACCTGCTAAAGACCATGCCCCCTATATTTCTCACTCTTTCATAAAACGAAAATTCCCAACCCACATGGAAATGTCCAACCCGTAATCGAAATTCATGACCTACTGACACCTGTCCCCACTGTCAATGGCCTTTCATAGCATTCCTCAAAATATTAAACCAAGTTTGAGGAAAGTAACTGCTTGCTTGGTTTGGCGTCATCTCATTAATTATGATGAGAGACGCCTCCTTGAATTTGTGTTGTCCAATTTGTGTTTTATAAATTACTATATACTATCATGCAGCCACTGATAAGAATATATAGTTGATTTTCTATTTAGTTTATAACAGAAATGCTTGATTAATGAAAATAGTATGGTAATGAGTGTACACCAAATAGAACCATTTTAGATATAATTACAAGGAGCATCCATAGAAAGTAAATCACTCTATTTTGTTATGAAATACAGGTGTAATCTTCATAAATACAAAAATATTTTCTGAAAACCACATGTAAACAATGTCTCAACTTAGCTCCAAATCATATGTAAACTTGTTAAACCATGACACCAATTTTTCCAAAACTATCTTATTGAAAGTGGGTCATGTTTCCACAGCCAGGAACTGACCTCTCTTATAACCTCTTTATTGACATTCTTGAATGATCTTTTCAAAATTACTAAGTGCAGGGCTGTTAGGCCATGGATGGTTGCTGTAAATTTTTGACATTCGCAGCAACGTTTCATATCCCACACTCGGGGATCTTCTTCAAGCCATACAGTATCTGACACTTTTTTCAAGGAAATCACTTTTTTCTTTGCTTTGACCTGAAGAAAATGTTGGGTATTATTCAGCCTAAGATCTGCCGTAACTGTTTTCATAACACTCTTTGTCGTTTTTTGTGGCCTGAAGAAGAACCCCAAGGGTGGGATCGAAACATTGCCGACAATGTCGAGAATCGACTACAAGTGACAACTGCCCAACAGCCTAGTATTTAATAATTTTGAGAATGTTAGCCATGTAAGCTTAAGACAAAATTTCTTGAATACCTTTCCTCCCAGATGAACTTTGAGCCGGGGGAGAAGAGCTAGAATCGTCTAGATGCATCGCCAGTAGAAATTAAGTTAATGTTAAAATATTTCCCATCCAAATTTATTCAGAAGTGTGTAATGTGTAGCATGAGACCAAGCATTGCTGCTCATGGAAAGAACTGTTGTTAGGAACATATCAGGTCTTTTCTGTTGGTTTTGTAGTTTAACGTGTCTCACTTATCTTTCAGCATTGATGACTATATAACCCTGTTGGGGGATACTATATCAGTAGACTCTTGAACTATCCCAAAAATCGAATAACCGTATGTGGCTCATAGGCACAACATTCAATGTTAATGCTATGGCTAAGTAGCTAAGAACTTAGGAACTGGCTTGCAGGCACGTTTAGGATTCCTGCAGTGTTACCACAATAGTCCAACAAAACTTCCTTCCTTGTTGTACTATAAAATGCATTTGCTTCCATCAACAATTCATGATATTTGTAGCAGGGACTTGGTGATTGAAGGATGCCAGAAAGTCAATGTTCTTGTTTTTTATTACATTTAGTTTTCTATTGCTTGAGTATAATCTTTGTTATTTATTCTTTTGAAACTGTTCTTTCATCATGTCGTTCTGGTTGTATCTGCGATAGACCTGCTCATAATAGTGAATGAGTACAACATCATTGCAGACCAGTCGAAGGCAGAATTACCACAGATATAGGCCTAATAAGTTTGTGTCAGTGTCTGTCAATACAGGAACGTTACCATGCCGGTTTGACTTACCACAATGTGAAACCAATAAGTAGAATCAAATTGTATTTATTATTATTATTATTGTTATTTTTATTATTATATATTTAATGTTATTAAGTATTATATTTGTGTTATGAGAAATATATATGCCTTTTAATTAAAGTTATCATGTGTTTTTTTCTTTATTTGTTGAAGTAGGGCTCCGCAGACATTGCAGGGCTATTTGAGTACACATTAACTCAGAGTTCACACCTGAATAACAAATATCTTGATTGGAAAATATTTTTACTATTTTACAGTCTCATATTAAAAAAAAAAACTGAAATAAATTATGTAGTTGTATAGGGTAAAAAATATGTATACCGTAATTTCTCCAACGTATGTAAGATCAATTATTTTTTTGAATTGAATATACATAAATACCTAGGAAGAATGTGTATAAAACTGGATACGAATGACTGTATATTATTTATATGCCCATCAGTGCAGCATTTGTTACAGGTACGTCAGGTGTATCATGACTCTGTTAATATATTTAAGGCCCATCACAATTTTTAAAGTTTCATATGTACAAAATACTTTATTTTTATAATTTGTTGTGTGTGTGCACATGCATACATGTGTATAAATATTAAACTCGGTAGTTTATTAGAAATGTGCTCAGATCTCAAGTTCAGTACACAGAGAGCACCATAAAACCAAGGTTCAGCCACCAGGCCAACTCTGCCTGTATAATTGAGTAGCCAGTATAAAACCTCCCTTGTACAGTGTAGGGCTCAAGCTGACAACCCACCCTGATTTGGAACCCGTAACTTATTTTAGTGGTACAGCAAAGTGTTTTTTTTTAATAATATTTTATTTGGATAATTTGATACAATTTCTTGTAAGAGATTGATTTATTAAAGTCTCTCTCTCTCTCTCTCTCTCTCTCTCTCTCTCTCTCTCTCTCTCTCTCTCTCTCTCTCTCTCTCTCTCTCTCTCTCTCTCTCTCTCTCTCCGTTGTCATATTTTTTTTACCAAAAATGTTTCTCACAATAATATAGCTCTGATGTGTGCCTGTGACACCAAAATTGACGTTGAAAATACACATGGAAACCAATATGCCTTTAAAACAATAGGCTATTCACTGTTTATGAACATCACATTAAAAAATTAACTTAAGGCAGGGTGCGATACATGTCCCTTTTTTGTGTTTTGTACAAAATTCGCTTCCATTGAAGTTTTCGTGATTTTACTGAATAATATAAAAGAATATTGGCCACCTAACGAATAACAAATCTTGTTTACATTATCGTAGAACCTATAGATGTATAGATATGTAGATATTTTGTAACTCTTCGAAGTGTGATCTTCAATCAATTCTGCCCCGCGATGGAGCGCCAATCTATAGTAGAACCTATAGATTCGTAGATATAGGTGTGTGTTGGTTGTATGTGTATTGCAGATACGCTCCGGTATCCACAACAATATTGTATAGTAAAATTTCCAAAAATGTAATTATTATTAGCGGTTTGATTGTTATTAATAATCGTGTGGGTATTGCCGTTTAAATCTTTTAATTTAAAAAATATTTTCGCACTCCGCTGATCACCTCCCCACTTACCATATGTGGATATTACTGTTCTGTTGGGTGACTGCTTCAGCTGTAACATACACTCTACACATACAAGAGGATATTCTATTTGAATATCATACGTGATAAGCATGCACAATAAAATAAAATAAAAACTGAATTATGATTTGAATTATAAGGAATATTCAAATTCTGCCGCCACCTTTTGATAGAACTAGCTATTAAAACTAAACTATTTTAATTTTGAAATTAAACACTTTTTCCACTGGTAAAAAAAAATTGAGGTTTATTAACAGTTTTGGAATGCTATTAAATCTTTTGAAATCAACAATCAATCACTAATAGTTTTACAGAAAAATAATTATTATGAACAATTTTAAAAAGAAACTCTTCTTAACCTCAAGGCTGGTAACACTGTAGGTTAATACAATAATTTTTATTTAGAGAGGTTATGTCCTCTTTACATAGTTGAATTACCAAGTTCGTGTGATCTTTGAAGTGACATGATGCCAGATACAAGATGTTGTGTTTTATAACAATATTTAATAAAGAATTGATAGAAAACAAACAAACAAATATTAAAATTGAAAGTCGGTACCATATAATCGATAACTATCGTATTATCGTACGCGGGATTCAGTACACAGTAGTTACTTTAATAAACACGTGCGTTGATTTGCACTGCTAAAAATTACTATTATTATTTAATAGTTGGCTATAGAAATTATTTATTGACAAGAGAAAAAGTTTATAATAAAAAAAACTCTTGTGATAGCTTTCATTTGGTTTGTATTACTTGAGAACAGACTTATGACAAAAAAGGTGACAAGTTGTTGTTATTATTTCTAGGTTAGCTAATAACGTAAGTAGTTATTAGGGTTAAATATATTATTCATTGATTTCTTATTAATCTAAACATATATATACTATTCATAATACTTCTGATGCGTAACTATCAGTTAATTTGAATGATTTTTTTGCAAAAAATAAAAATATTTATTTTCATTAGTCAAATCAAAAACGACATGAGTCAATTGAGCGACTATTGCGACGCTCATATTTTGTAATATTTAAATTAATCTTGACTCCTTTAATTATGATAAATAGTAAAAACATTTATTTCTTAAGTTAATAAATGCGAAATAATTCCTTCATTAATTCTGATAACTTTCATCAGAATTGCTCCACTTCGATACTACTGATTAGAGTAGTATCCAAACAATCATTTACAGAAATTATTATTTCTGTTTTATTTTTTAAATAATGAAAATATAGTACTCCCTGGTTTTTATCAACACAAAACTCGAAAATACGACCGATATTATACACTGGTCGTATTTTATTATTATATTCACTCCGCACTGTACACTCGTTAATTGTTTGTTATGTGTAGGTTAGGCGTGTGTAGTATGACTCATGTATATGTGTCTCGCACAATTCAAATAAAACTTCTTCATCGATTTTGTCCGTCGAATTATGCGTGTTGACTCCTTGATGATTGAAAGATGACTGTCTCGCTTCTCCTAAGCGTCTCTGGCTTGTCTGCCGGTTTTCATTCATTTGATTGGTTCAATTCTTCGAACTCTCCTACCCAAAACACCTTGATTTAGTAAAACTTTTAATTTATTACCAATTTCGTATATGGGTTGGAGACTAAAGTGACGTAAACGCCGATGCACAAAATGATTAAAAAGTTTATAATCGTTATAACTTTATTATTAGTTGTCATATCGTTGAATGGTTGGTGTCAATAAATCGCGGACATCCTGGGCTTTAAATAAAGTCCAAACAAGAATATAATCCGTCCATTATTAACTCACTACAACGATTTCACAAATTTTTATGGTGAATCTTAAAATTAATAAGTTTATTTCACCAAATCTTATCTAATTACACAATAACACTTCTGATTAAACGTTTTGAGTCCATTTCTCAATTGCTTAATACAAAAATTTGGGAGTAATTATTATTCAAACAATGTTTGATAATGGCGTCTCAAGCGTCCATATTCGATTATTTATAATCGCCCTTAATACTATTATTCCTTATCTAATGACATTTGTTTTGTATTCTAATAATAATAAAAACGTTTATTTACATTGGTTTACACTTTAGTATATGCACAATGTTGTGTTTCATATACTAGTAGTCTTATCTAACTACCTTCTGATCTCTTTTCTTTAAATTGTCACTTTGTTTTTGTTTTTCTACATAAGGTATATAATGTTGAAAAATGCAAATAGTGTACCACTATAGTACCTAGTTCATTTAATATATTTGTTAGCCTTTCGCTATCTGAAAACCTTTCAATTCCTAGTATTGGGTTTGTTTACATCAGGTCATGACATGGCAGTCAGTTATTTTTTAATAAATCAATAACTAAATTGTTATTATTACATTTGACATAGATTCTCAAAGTAGTATCAGATATCCTTCTGACTACTGATAACATTTTTATTTACCTTTGAACAAGTTTGGATGGTGCATTTTGTTTAAATAACTTGCTACATAGTGTTTGTTTACATTCTGATTCCACCATCATGGTCATTTAGTTTTCAATAATTTGTCTATAAAATTACTATTCTTATGCTCATGATCTGTTCTCATAGTAGTATTAGATGTCCTTCTAACTACTGGTAACACTTTCATCAATTTCTGTGTAAGTTTTAATAAGGTATTTTGCTTAACTAGTTTGTTACATTGCCTTTGCTTACATCTGGCTATTCATTCATAGTCAGTTAGTTTACAATATTTTAACCATAAAACTATCATTATTACACTTATAATCTGTTCTCATAGTAGTACCAGATGTTCTTCTAACTACTGGTAATACTTTCAGTGATCTTTGTACAAGTTTTAACAATGTATTTTGCTTAACTAATTTGTCATATTGGGTTCCCTTTCATCTAGCTTTGTGCTATCATATTTAATCTGCTTTATGTGCAGTGTATTTCAATATAAGACATTATTTATTAGCGTGCATCATTATTTATAATGAATCTTTAATTGAAACAATTGTTGATGGTTGCTTGGTTTAATTAACATATATGATTTTTTGTTTTATAGGTGCATTTCCTATGGGGTTATGTAACAATGTACAACATATTCTTATGCAGCATTTGCCACTACTATTATGACTTCATTATGGTATTCTATTACAATGGTTTAATTGTTGATTATTACACATGTTTACACTATTTTTGTAAACAATAATACAAATATTCTTGAACTAATGATAATACATTTCTTGTTATGGTTTGTGCCTAATTTCTGTTACATTGTTGTTTGATACTTAACAAACTAGTTTGTTTGTTATTATTTTTTCTGGCCTTTCTTTGTATTGTATTCTGTTTTGCCGTGGCATTCAGTTACATTTCTTTTAAAATTTACAAAGGTTTTTATTATCAGGTTCTATCTTACATTTCTTGGTGGTCTTATGATTATCTATTTGGATTACAATCTTCATTAAATTAGTCACACTAACTGTCTGTGTATTTTTGACTATTTAATCTTTGATGTTTCCACTATGAAGGTAACACATTTTCTTCTGCTATAAACCTTATCACTTGAATTGTCTGTGGGGTTTATTAGGTTAAAATTGGTTAATTGGTCACAGGTTCTCACACTTACATCAAGTATTCACTATTACTGTTTGTGATTTCTTAAATATGTTAAACACTGTTTCTTCATAGTTGACAATCGCTATTCTTCTGGTTACTAGTATTGTCTCTAGTATACTTGATGAATGATGATTTCTTGTATTGTCTATCCATTTTCTTCTCTCTTCATGTCATGTTTCCTTGTCCTTCTTCTTCCTTTCTTCTTTTGGTTTACACGTCTTCTTCAATATTTCCATTGTAGTAGTCGTTGTTCCATAATATTTATATTTGTAAATATATTGGTTTGTCTGCCATCATTGTGGTTGCTCTTGAGTTGTCTCTTCTTTTTATTTTACATAGTTATTGTTTTGTTGGTTCCCCTCACTGTTGGAATCCTGTTGTCTTCTTCTTCACTTTTATATAGTCATTTTATTGGTTTGTTGGTTCCCCTCACTGTTGGAATCCTGTTGTCTTCTTTCACACTTTTATATAGTCATTTTATTGGTTCCCCTCACTGTTGGAATCTATTGGGCCTGGTTTCTAACATTTTATATTGGCTCATGGTCATTTTCTTTCTCTATTTTGTGTACGATGCTGCTGTGTTATCCTTCCTTCTTCTTTGTTGGAATTTTACACTAATATATCTGTAGATACACACTTTTTGTTCACATAATTTTACTTACTTAGAAATATTTTCATGCCTTCCCGTCACTTGACGTAATAATTGCTTACTTTATGTAACTACCAAATTTGGTAACGTTACAACATTTGTTAATACGTTGGTTTTCTTTTTAATCTGATTTATTAAGAAATAATTGTATTTTGTACTTTATATTTTCTGTTGTTGTTCTGTTTAAAAACGTTACCCCGGTAGTGTTCTTAATTGTAAATGTTAGTCTCTTATAATAAGCATCGTGTGTGTATGTGTGTGTGTGTACACACACACACACACACACACACACACACACACACACATTAAATATACACATACATTATATACATATTTTTCTTAATCATGGCTTTTATTTCTTTGAACTGTAAACTAATACCAAAAAACATTATTACCTAACCTCACAAATGAAAACATGTATTTTCATTTTAAGAAATAGAATAATTTTCAATTAGTACATTTAGTACTTTTTTCTTAATTCAAAGTCATTGCTCTTACCCAAAAAAAGTTGATCGGGAAGCAGGTGTTTTTTTTAGTCCTGCAATTGTCTGCTGTTGAGATGGGTAGTGTGCTCAGAGCGCCAATGCTGAAATTGTGCTCTAAGTGCTGATACTGATAAGCCCGTGCTGTGTCCGCTGTGTTTATCTATGGATCATTAGACACAGTAACACCTGGCTGCATTTCTGGCTGTCCATTGTTCTCCAACTCCGTAGCCAACACTAGCGGTCCTATGAAAATTTGTACAATTCATTGCTAAAAGACATTATGACACAACTAGTAAGCTCTCGGAGCTGTAGAACTTAAATTGTTTCGAACTATATTGTTACTAGAGTAATAAATCTTTTAAATTTCTAAGTACAGCAGGAGCAATAAGGAGAGACCAGGACAGTGAAAAAAGCAAGTGTTGACGCTATGCATTGAAAAACTATTGTAAAGTGCACAGAATGTTTCATTCCACACAGATACTCAGTCATTTCAGTGGAAATTAATAACTAATTTATGGTAATTAGATCATGAATTGCCTATGATATTATTTGCAGGAAAATTCGTGTCTTCTACAAACTTTTTTAAATCTTTGTAAGATGTGGGAGTTGTACCAGGTAATCTTAATATATTGTTTTAGTTAACACTTCCCTACTTAAACATAAAATTTAGCTTTACATATGACCAAAACCAAGTAAAACTGAGTATAAGTATTGATGTTTGCACTTATTAGAATGTAGATGTGTTATCGTAACTTTAGTTTGTCGTGATGATAATTTTTCTGTACTTAATCTAAATTACATTATTTCAGATGTTGAAGATATGCTTCTAAGTCGGTTTAAACGTAATGGCAGCATGAAACGTAACTACAAGTGTCAGTGTGGTAAAACGTATTCTCACCCGCAGTCACTGTGGAATCACAAAACGTACAGCTGCGGTAAAGAACCACACCTTGTGTGTCCGTTTTTTGTTTTAGTTAACACAACCATAAATGCTTTACACTCCATAATTAAGCTTAAAACGTAGCTTTACATATGACCAAAACCAAGTGGAACTGAGTACAAATATTGATGTTCATACCTAGTAAAATGTAGGTGTGTTTATTGTAACTTTAATTTGTTGTGATAATTTTTCTGTACTTAATCTAAATTGCATTATTTCAGATGTTGAAGACATGCTTTTAAGTCGGTTTAAACGTAATGGCAGCATGAAACGTAACTATAAGTGTGATTGCGGTAAAACGTACTCTCACCCGCAGTCACTGTGGAATCACAAAACGTACAGCTGCGGTAAAGAACCACAGTTTGTGTGTCCATTTTGTTCACACCGGACATCAAGGAAAGGCACACTTAAGATGCACATTGCTCTAAAGCATGCAAAAGAAGACTTGTCACAGACAGGCATGATCCCTTTTTTAACCCATTTTTGATCTCAATAAAACGTCACATACATTATGTTTGAGTTTCTAATTAGGATTTTTGTATGTTATTGTATCTTGAGTTTTTTAGAATTAATCTGTTCAATTAATTTTGTTTTGAAACTCTTGATTTTTGTGATATTTGTTTTATCATTTGTAAGAAAGTTCATTTGTTTGAAAATGTAACAATATTTTGTATTGCGTATTACATTATAATGATGTTACAAAATAAAATAAATAAATAAAACTGCAAAGCACAATTGTGTTATTTATGTTACATAAAGTATAATTTTGTTGACAACTGCGTCCTTTGTTTCTGGAATAAAGCTTTCAAATGCTTACTACAGTTGAAACTCTATAAATTTGTTCAAATACTATAATATCTTACTCTTACCTTCGGGTTCGGGTCCAGGGTCGTTCAGACGAAACTCCACTGCAGACAAGGTTATCTGGGTAGGAGTGCGAAATGATTACGCTAACTCATTTCTACTGTCTAAAATACATACTTATTTTATTTATCGAAAATCGCACCCTTCTTGTACTTTCAACAAATGACAGTATCTTTGTTAAATTTTGTTTTAAACTACTATAATAATTGACATTACTAAGTACATATAAGAAAATTGAAAATGAACCAGTATATAGCCACACACACACTCTTTCTCTTTTTGTTAATATTTAAATAAACTCCCCTCTCTTAGAGATCTCTGTTTCTTATTAAGGTGTCTATAAAAGCAGATTTTATAATATAGTAATTAAAGTTTAAAAGGTGGTACTCATCCTAATAATGGTTTCACTCCAATGCATTCACTTGTAATAACCGTGACACAAGTTTACTAGCTGACCGATTTCTGAGTTCTCTCGCACTCACGCCACTGTTGGTACTGATTTTACAGTTTTTTGTTTCATGGTTCTCACTGATTTACTGGTCTCACGTTATAAAATATGATCAAGTCGGCCGACATAACTTTTTGCACTTAGATGATGTTGTAGGCTGGCCGCGCGCTACACGGTTTATATACTTTATACTTGTTAACAATTAATGTTTTAACCATTAACTGGATAGGCCGAATTAATTTTACGGCCTATATTGCAACCCCGAGGCCACTGATTTACTAACTGTATACTGCTTCCTGCTGCTGTCTATGTATTGTTCACTCTCTGATGACAAACTGCAGCTGTGATTCACAAAAAGCCTGCTGCTGGGCAGTTACGCAATACGTCTGGGCAATTGTTTACGCTAACAATGTGCATTGCTGGTTACTGGGGTACCTCACAGGTGAAAGTTAACAATTTGAAACTGAACTGAATTAATATAAAGTAAAATTAAAACTGTGGTAGCCTACAATTCTGTACCGTTACAATACCCCCCCAATAAGAGATTGAAGGCCGAGGCGTTCAAACTCTTATTGCCTAAACCCTAAGAGGATCAGTGAGGATATGGCGCCGCAACCCCCCTGAACACTTTACTAAAATCATGGGTTCTTACCCCCCTAGTGTGGCTACTGTGGCACATTCAATTAAAGAATCAACAAACGGCCTTCCATCACTCCATATCACACAACTGATTTGTTTCCTCTTAGCCGTACTGGTTCAATGACAAAGCACTGGCTCATTTTTTATTATAAAATGTCTCTTAACCCTAGAAAATAGTATTAACAAAACAATATAGGATATATACAATACAGGAGTACATATGAGTTCCAGTCAAAATGACACATTAATTATACAGAATTGCATTTACACAAAATTTCCTTCAGTTTTTCAATTTTAAATGAATATTTTAATCATTATGCTTTTTATCAATTATTTATTTTACCATTACAATCAAAATTCAGATCAAAATAAATTTAACTTTATTATTAAAATTTATCTATTCAATTAATTTAATTGCCAAATTAATTTACTTTTTATTTAATTAACAGTTTCAAAATTAATTACATTTGATCAAAATGATTTTACATTAACAACATCCTATCACACAAATATTAACTGTCTCACAATCAAAACATTAAGTCATTTCCTTACATCATTCAAAAAAATTTACCTTCATTTCTTCACACCTGGCATTTCTTTTTATTTTATAATAGAATTTTGCTACTGGCAATGATTCAGCAGACTACAACATTTTTGTTATTGTCATCTCAGCTTCAACACCTCTGGCTGTAAACCTTGGTCAAAACATACAGCACACCTGTTTACATAAACAGTCGTCTGCCAGACTGGTGTTATAAACGCTGTTATAAACACTCCTTCAGTCTAAACATTCTGCTTACCTCACCTCTAACAGCTGTACTGCACTTTTCAATTTTTATAAATCTTTTAGTTAACATATTTATCTCTTAAATTTTTTATTCCAATTCAGATCAGATATAATTTTAATTCACCACAATTACTTTTAATAACATTTTACTAAAAACATTTTAACTTTAGTTATATTATTTAAAACACTTTGAATATAAATACACAATACAAAATAGGCTTCATGAATACCCTTTGTTCATTATTTTAGTGGAATACAATTATTATTATTTATTATTATACCTTTCCCTCTCATTACACACATATGTTGCACATAAGCTATAATATACATTGCAACAGAATACTATTAACACAATGCATTTAACATTAACACCTTTATTTACAGATTTCCGTAATAATTTTCTTATATACCACACATCAATACCTAAATTCAGCAGGGTCATTACCATATACTAAAGTATTTAAAATGTCCATACACTGCTTTTTTAATTCAACCTCCATCATCAAAAATTAGTCTGGGTTTCACATAACAGTTTTCAATATCATTGATACTCAACGTATGGTTATTTTTTGTTTTATAACCACAAGAACTAATTTTTTCCATTGTACCAAAACAATAATCTATAGGGTTACCCCCCAAAATTATCTTATCATAAATCAAATCGACATCAGTATTTTTTGTAAAGTCTCCGTCAGTGTTTTTTGTTATTACCATTACATCATTATTATCATATTCTGCTACTATAGATTCATTAACAGGCAAATATTTGTCATCAATATACACATTGTTTATCACACAAGGTATGTTTTTAATTCTACAAGTTCTCTCACTATTTAAACTCTGTATTAACTCTTCATAATCTCTCTTCACCTTATATATTTCTACCATTCTCTCTCTCTCATAACCACTTTCATTACAATACTTCTCACAACATTTTACATTCTCATTCCACACAGAGGACAACACAACATTATTACAACGTCTGGCTTTACCAGATACACAAAAATAATTTACAGACCTTTTGTCTTTTACAAAAACTAAGGAGGAACCTTTGTCCTCCAACAATACTAGTGAAGCATTTTCTTCACCCACAACCACATCACGGGAAAATTCTACCCTCTGTACACTCTCTTCATTTAAACTGTCTTCACACTCTCATTCTCATTGGCATTTGCTAGCAACACTTCATTACTAAACTCTACTTCAACAAAATCTTCCTCATCACTCTCAACATTAATCTCCTTGTTCTCAACTACCACGTTTTTACACATATCATTATGATTCTCATTTGTTTTACATTCAAAATTTTCAATTACCTTTTGTATTTGTTTCTCAATTTTTTCTAACACTTGTTCTTTAATAGTGTTAAAACATTCATCCATCTCATTTAAACGTTTATTCATACTGATTTCGAACTGAACATTTTGTGTATTCATTTCACATAAACGCTTATCAAATTTTATATCAATATTATTTATGTCACCCTTTAACTCATCAAATTTCTCATTGAAACTACTTTTGATTTCGTTTTTCTGTTCATCAAACTTTACACTCTGTTTTTCTATCATTGCTTGTATTATTCTGAACATTTCATAGCTATCGTCAGATTTTTTACCTTGGATAGGTGTCGATTGATGTTCGACATTTTCCATTATTTTTGATTCTGTTAACTGGCTATTACTGTCAGTGAAGCTGACTTTATCATTATTTTCACTCGTTTGAATTCCCGAGTCGCCTTTATTGGCCGACTCAGTTGACATGTTTTCATTCTCCATTTTTTAGTAAATATATACTTGTAAATGTATACTTTGTAAACTACACACTCGCCCTCACTTCCAAATAACCTGTTCTGCAGCTTGGTTAGGTCTGGCGGATGTAAGTTGTAACTTACTCTCGCGTCCCTGTTTGGGCGCCAATGAAACTCTATTAATTTGTTCACATACTATAATATCTTACTCTTACCTTCGGGTTTGGGTCCAGGGTCGTTCAGACGAAACTCCACTGCAGACAAGGTTATCTGGGTAGGAGTGCGAAATGATTACGCTAACTCATTTCTACTGTCTAAAATACATACTTATTTTATTTATCGAAAATCGCACCCTTCTTTTACTTTCAACAAATGACAGTATCTTTGTTAAATTTTGTTTTAAACTACTATAATAATTGACATTACTAAGTACATATAAGAAAATTGAAAATGAACCAGTATATAGCCACACACACACTCTTTCTCTTTTTGTTAATATTTAAATAAACTCCCCTCTCTTAGAGATCTCTGTTTCTTATTAAGGTGTCTATAAAAGCAGATTTTATAATATAGTAATTAAAGTTTAAAAGGTGGTACTCATCCTAATAATGGTTTCACTCCAATGCATTCACTTGTAATAACCGTGACACAAGTTTACTAGCTGACCGATTTCTGAGTTCTCTCGCACTCACGCCACTGTTGGTACTGATTTTACAGTTTTTTGTTTCATGGTTCTCACTGATTTACTGGTCTCACGTTATAAAATATGATCAAGTCGGCCGACATAACTTTTTGCACTTAGATGATGTTGTAGGCTGGCCGCGCGCTACACGGTTTATATACTTTATACTTGTTAACAATTAATGTTTTAACCATTAACTGGATAGGCCGAATTAATTTTACGGCCTATATTGCAACCCCGAGGCCACTGATTTACTAACTGTATACTGCTTCTTGCTGCTGTCTATATATTGTTCACTCTCTGATGACAAACTGCAGACTGTGATTCACAAAAAGCCTGCTGCTGGGCGGTTACGCAATACGTCTGGGCAATTTTTTAGGCTAACAATGTGCATTGCTGGTTACTGGGGTACCTCACAGGTGAAAGTTAACAATTTTAAACTGAACTGAATTAATATAAAGTAAAATTAAAACTGTGGTAGCCTACAATTCTGTACCGTTACACAGTGTAGTGCAATCTGTTGGATTCATCAGAGTTTTTAAATTACATTATTTGTTTACAAATATATATTATCAGCATATGTATGGTATAAAGTTACATTAATCGTGCCCCGCCCCCAAATAAAAACATACATACAGAAATCATTTTCTATATTGGTAACTCGACGTTTCTTGCAGCAATTATATAATTTGAGATGTTATTCAATTTGTTTCTTCTGCAAATAGTGTAATTTCATATTTTATTTTTAACACGTGACACACATTTCACTGAAAAATATCAGTATCATCAGAGGTTTGTAAGTAAATTAATAACAATCAAATTTGTATCGATTTTAATATAAAATAACTGATAATCGATTAGGTCGATTAGTTAACGATTGTTTTAATATTTATTTTCTTCATCAGCTGGTTTCTTGGTTATATTTGAAATATTTGTTGTTTATATTTTAATCATTTTTATTTTTTAGTAAATTTATAATATAAATAGATCGTCTTGTTTTGTTTTTATTTGGGTTTGTGCTTTAATTAATAAATTAGTGTTATTGTGTTTGTAAATACAGTATTAAGATTTTCCCAAATACTGTATTCATTTTTTGACCTTTTTGTATGTTTTTAATTAATTTTATGTTTTCAATGTTTGGAAATTGGTGGTTATTATTTAGACAATGTGTGGCTAAATTAGATTTATAAATATTTGGTTTTAAATATGCATTGCGGTATTGAAGGAATCTATCTAGTAGTTTTCTTTGTCTGGCCCACGTAAAATTTATTTCGGAAAGTATTATTATTATATTATTATTATTACTAATCATAATCTTATTATTCGATTGTTATGAATTTACTTACAAACCTCTGATGATACTGATATTTTTCAGTGAAACGTGCGTCAGGTGTTAAACACTACTTGCAGAAAAAACAATTTGAATAACATCTCAAAGAGATTACATACAGAAATATACCACTGCTTGACACAATATTGTATCCTCTTTTCGGCTGCTTCCGTTGTTATATTTTCCTTGCTTGATGATTCAACCCATGGAATCTGGGATCATCCTCAATAGCTAAACAACATAAAATAACCTAGAATAAAGCAAAATATTGGCAAAATATATATAACTATGATTACAATTTTTTCATAACAATATAAGTCTTCAAAATATTAGACACAACATGTAAAAATAGAAATAAGACTAAACTACAAAATTATATAAATAAAATCAATCTTTCTTACTCATGACTGGCAATGGATAGACCCTGGTGAAAGACTTAACAATGGCTGGACAGCTGTCTTCTTTCATATTTAATACCCCCGCCTACCTGCTAAAGACCATGCCCCCCATACTTCTCACTCTTTCATAAAACGAAAATTCCCAACCCATAATCGAAATTCATGACCTACTGACACCCGTCCCCACTGTCAATGGCCTTTCATAGGATTCCTCAAAATATTAAACCAAGTTTGAGGAAAGTCATTGCTTGCTTGGCTTGGCGTCATCTCATTAATTATGATGAAAGACGCCTCCTTGAATTTGCTTTGTCCAATCTTATCCTCTGTACCTACTAATGAGATGACATGCCACTGTATTCTGTGCTGTTTCTCCCAAGATGTTCCGCTAATCTCGAGATATTCATCTTACTTGACTGGGTGTTCTTCATGTTCAGACATGCAAACACCCAGAGGCCTGCCCATTTCTATAACGTATTGTGCCCCACATTCACACGGAAGTTGGTATATTACATTCTTTGTATCTAATGTAATGGTATTACGAGAACGAAAGGCAGTCTGCACACCACACCTCCTTAGAACCCTCCTGATTTTCTCCAAAATTCCTCAGATCTATGGAATAATGGCAGTATCCCTCATTCCCCTTGTGTCATCATGAGTCTTTAGGTTGCCCATGGAAACATGTTCTTTAACTTCTGAGGATGATCCTAGATTCCAGGGATCGAAACGTCAAGCAAGAAAAGTAACCATGGAAGCAGTCCAAATAGAAGATTTACCTGTAAACTCCATATTGTGGCTGTATTTCATGCAGTTGTTTCCGTTTATTAGAATGTATATCTTGTCAGCAAGATATACATTAAAATGCTAATCACATTTCTATGGAATATCAACTTAAGATTAGTACAATCTTCTCTGTGCTCTCCGTTTCATTTCGTCATTCGTCATGGGAATTGCAACACACATCACAAATAATAATCTGTTCCATATATTGGAGACTCTTTCTCATCCTCTGTAACCTTATATTATTGTCTTTATTAAATTCTCATGGAGCACAACATGGGTAATAAGTACAACCCGTTGCTTCACAACATTTTGCCAAAAACTTATTTTTTGTTCAATTCTGTTCAAAAGCACACCATTATTAATCTTGTCGATCATCTTATTTTCAGTAACTTCCTGTGTTGCCATATTTCCAGTGCTTCATGTCTTCTCCTTTTCTCTGTTCCAATTGTCCATATGTCTCATCCATATAGGGCTATGATCCATATTGTAATAACCCTCTTTTTTCTAATTTCTGCAAGAGTGTAAAAGTGTCAAGAGTATAATTGGTGTATTGTGTCTTACACCCGTCGTCACTCGGTAACGTAACTTACGCTGATTGATTCCGTCGCGAACGTACGAATAACCAGGTATCGAAGTCCTTACCTGAGGTTCACTAGGGGGTGTATAAATCCCGCGTGGCACCAAATTGTTTATTTTAAACAATTAATAAATTTAGTATTATCGGCGAGTCAGCTCAGGCAGTGGGGATAATTCAAACTTGTTCCCGCCACTTATCAATTTTTACAATCAAGCCAGCAGTTTGCTGTGTTTACTGCTTGAGCGCTTGCCGTCAATTCATAGCTGTTCGCTACAATGTACAACATTTATAATACACTTTCCTAATGAAAATAAAACACATTGGTTACACACAGTATTGGTTTATTAGTTAATTGTTATTACTTATTCAGTGACATAGGTTATATTTGGTTTTTTATATTATTTTGCACAAGCAATTAATCTAAGACAATTTTCTCTGGGTTTGACAAATCGATTCTGAATGTAACAGATACACCATAATGGCGTCTGTTGGAGTTGTATACAAAATATTTTCGTTCGATCTTCTGGATTCTTGAGATTACGATAAAAGGATTAGATGCAATTACAATAATAAAAATACACAACCTTACATTATTTCTACTTAAATAATATAACGTTTAGCTATAATTTGTTTTTTGGAGTGTAGTAAAAGTGTTTCAAAAGTTCGTAAACTAACAACAGGTTAATTTTATAAGTTGACAAATTTTCAGTGTCTTAGTTTTTTATTTAAACTATGAAAGATAATAAATTCAGTTTAGTGATAGTTCATAGTACAGTGAGAAATATTTAAAGTGCGTTTTTTCGGAAATTTGGGTAATTTAAATGATACTTAACGCCTTAGTAGACTGGGTGTATGCAGTTGGTCTGGTAAAAAGGACTTGAGCTGCAATCGTATTCAAATTTCAATTGTTTGGGCTTCTGGCATCTTTTTCAATTTAATCGGAGCAATTTATTAATTTCTTTTTGATTTAAATGGTCTTCGACATCAGTTAAATGGTTTCAGTCATCGTCTGCTTCCTTCTCGTTCATTTGTGGTAATTTGGTTTACTTTTATAACATTTTAAATTAACTATTTGGTTGTTCAAAATTTGGCTTCTGTTCTCCAAGAGCGTCGCTTTACGAGTAACGATATTCAACGGTAATTCCGTCCCTAACAGCAGTTGCCATGGTTACTAATTAAATCTGATTGGTTAATCTGGCTATAAATCCATTGTTATCAAAATTTGAATTCTTTTCAAAATCCTTGTATATCTTCTGATTGCTTTCATTTCATTATCTTCCTTCCTAAGTATTAATAATTATCACTGTTATTTGTATTTTCTTCCAAAGATTATTTTGGTATCCCACAAGATTGGGTTATTACATGTTTTATAATTTTACAATTATTTTAATATTTACTAATTACATTTCTCTTTTAATTTAAGTCCTTATTCTAATATTTTGCTTTTAATAAGATTTACAATTTATCCTTGGTTGATTATTCGCCTTGGATTTGTTAATTACTTTATTTTCATACAGTTTGTATTTGTTGGTGTTTGACAGTTAGGCATTTCTTAAGCCTAAGTAGCCATTACTGATTTTTACTTATTTCATGTACATTACATCTCATTTTAGCCTAATGCTTTATTTTGTTCTTATAACTGGTTTTGTTACCTATTGATGTGTTTTGGTTCTGTTTTTGTGTTATTTGTATGTTACTACAATTTTATACATCATGTATTGCTAATTATTTACTAACTGGTTTTCTCGTTTTCTAAGTCATATATTGCTGTACTTTCTTACTTATTTAATCCGCCAATGTCAACAATATGGCTATTATTTACTATTTTTTATCACATAAAATACAACATTTAGGTCTATGGTTGGTATCAGTACCCCGGCCATATCCTATTCATAAATTTGCTTAAACAATTGTTTAACAATTAGTAGGTAATATAGGTGTACAATTCATTACATTTGATTTTATTTTTTGGGTGATAAACAACCTCACCTCTTTTGAACTTACTTCAATAATTATCCCTTATAACATGGGTGTTTATTGATTGTTTTAAACTTCTTAATTTATAACTAATTTTTACCTTCACTCCATGGTAACACTATCTGTTTACTCTTTCATGGGATTCTCACTTTTAAATACTATTATATACTTTTAAATTTTACAATAAGATTCTTTTCTAATCAATACAGTTAACATCACTCTTCAGTGTTCTTTACTTCTTAATTAATTGTTTATTTTAAAAACTATTCTTAACAACTTTCTTAAATATTAATATTGTTCACTATTAAACCTTTAGTGTTTGTTATTTTTACTAAGTGTTTATCTTAGCTTTCACTATTTTTCCTATTGCTATCATTGACAATATTTTTATTTACTCATCACCTTCACTTTTAAATTATCTTGTGTTTATTATAATTTATTTACTTTTCTTTGTCACTTAGTTATTTTCAGTTTATTTCTCACTATCTCAATATCTCTCTCTTTCTTTACACATATTATTTATACTTACTAAGTTCATGTCTTTCTCTATTTCTTACTTACATATACTTCTATTTCCTGGGTTAGTGTATTTTTATTATCGGGTTTTATTAATTACTAGCGGAATACCCGCGCTTCGCTACGGAGTTTCACGTTGTACGTAATGAAAATGTTAGTTTAATTAATAAAGTTCAATTAAAGTAGGTTTCTTAAAAATAAATAGCTGTTGCCCACGACTTTGTTCGCGTGGTCTTCAATTTAATGTGATAATATATTTAGAACAGAATCTATTCTATTGGGTTGCCATAGTAACCAGATCTAATAGTTTTTTTAAGACCCCAAAGGACCCCCCAGAGGATCGTATCGAAAAAAACACCTGCCCTGTGTTGGTTCTCCCGTTGCGTAAAATATTTGTGCCAAGTTTGGTTGAAATCGGTCCAATGGTTTAGGAGGAGATGTGGAAGACCCCAAACGATCGTATCGAAAAAACACTTGCCCTATGTTGGTTTTCCCTTTGCGTAAAATATTTGTGCCAAGTTTGGTTGAAATCGGTCCAGTGGTTTAGGAGGAGATGTGGAAGACCCCAAAGGACCCCGTCGAAAAATACACCTATCCCATGTTGGTTCTCCCGTTGCGTAAAATATTTGTGCCAAGTTTGGTTAAAATCGGTCCAGTGGTTTAGGAGAAGATGTGGAAGACCCCAAAGAAGCCCCAAAAGGACCCCATCGAAAAAAACACCTATCCTATGTTGGTTCTCCCGTTGCGTAAAATATTTGTGCCAAGTTTGGTTGAAATCGGTCCAGTGGTTTAGGAGGAGATGTGGAAGACCCCAAAGGAGCCCATCGAAAAAACACCACTAATTCAGAAACCTTCGCGGGCGTGCGCACAACAACTCACCGAAGTTTCATCGCAGTCGGATGAATGGTATAGGAACGCATATGGGACAAGCAAAGAAACATTCATTATATATTTTTTTTAATTACATTTGTCACTTATTCAATACTAATATTTATCTTTTATATTGTTTCTTTACCGGTTTCGTTTCCTTTATGATATTTGATTGTATCATTTCCCTTCTCTATTCTCTACTACTTGTCTGTGTTTTATCACCTTGTTTCATTTTATTTCCTTTATAGTTGGTTCGTTCCATTTTTTTTCTTTTTTCTTCTCCTTCACTTCTCATCTTGTTTCCTTTTATTTTGGTTGTTATCTGGCCAATCTCTGGGGTTGGGTCAAAGTCGTTTGTCTGTCAGTCTAGTCTGTGAGTTTCCTTAATAATCACTTTTAGTTTATAATTCTTCCTCCTTCTTTCTTAATTACATTTTATTCTTTATTCTCTTCATTATTTATTTATTTAAAATATATTACTTTTTAGCATTTCTTACATACTTATAGTTATCAAATATGATCTGAATTTGGCGATGTTATAATATGTAACTCTTCAGGCACCTCTTTCTTGTTTCCAGAGCTATTTCTTTAGAGTCAATAATATTTCCATTTAACGTTAAATGCAACTTTAGTCTGTCTTATCGTACTCAACATTTATCTCTTTCTTTTAGAGGGACATTTACTGTACATTTTATAACTTATACAGTTACTATATTTAAATCTATTCATGTTTTACGTACCGAGTCACTTTATGGTTAATATAATTAAATTACCTTATGGTCCACCTTAGTGACACTAGCTTCTTTCGTTCAATGACGCGTTTCGGGATGAAATCCCATCTTCAGATACACAATATTAATTCAAAACGTAAATGTATACCACATTTTGTGGTTATGTCATAATTTAAAATGTTTAAAATCTTTTAAATAAAATATACAAAACGTAACAACTGAATCGCTCAGAGCGCTCCCATGCATGCACGCTGTACCGCGATTTCCTTACGACTGGCTATAATTATCATTCAACCGTATAGCAGTGTCAAACAGGTTATTAGATCCGAAGTTCATTTGATCATTTAATATATTATTTTTGGTTGTTGCGTTTTTTGTAGCTTTATATATTTCGAACTCCTCTAGGCTATCCATTAATTTACCCTTCTTGCAAGTATGTAATGCTACGAAATTGTTTTTGAAACTAGTATAATTTCGTATTACTACGTATACCTACGTATAAATTATACTAGTAAACGCACACTCGGTTTAGACGATTTATGATTTTTCAAATTGTTCGCTGTGATTTAAATCAGCTGATTGTGAGACAAGTTTCCACGCCTAGTTCAACCAGCCTACACTATAGCAAAATCTGATCCGATGTGTTGATCTCTTCTGTTTTTGTGCAGAAATCTATTACAACTACCCACTACAAAAATTATAACATACTTTATGATTCAATATCATTTTTCAATAATATTATTGGTTTTTGTTTCCTGCCACCAAAATACAAGTATCACAATTGATCTTTCCTTACATAAAACATAATATCGACTTCATCGAGTAAACATGGAATTGTCTAAAGAAAAAAACATATGGTTTTGTTTACCAAATTTTACACTATTTTCAAAACATCAATTAATATATAATTCTTAATAATTCCCCAGGGTTAAGGGTAAGTTCTTTTTGTTATGAGATGGTCAGAAATGGATAATTACTAAGCTTTACAAATACCGAAAAAATATTAAATAAATTTGTTTATTTTTCGTTTAGTATGTAGTTCCAGGAATGTCCGTAAGAGAGCAGCGTGCGTTTGTTTACTTTAAAAACATGTGATTAAATTTGACTAGTTTCGTGTTCTATACCAACATTCGGAATGCGTTTTCTTCGTTAACTATTAAACGAAATGTTTATATTACCTCTCTTTGTATGGTTCTTACTGGAATGAAGCTTTTTCTCTGGTGAGGTCCGTCTTGAGTTATAATTTCATTACCGTCTGGCTCATATTCTATCGTCAACTTGAACTATGGCGAAACTAGGTTGAATCATCAGAAGGTTTTCTTTCACTGTTTTTTAAGGAGTATAACCATTTAATTTTGATAAATAATGGATGATTATATAGTGGTCATGTTGCTTGTTAATTTTGTACTAATTTTCACTCCTCCAAAGTTCCCGAAAGGTTATTTTATTAGAATTGTAGTAGCATCATTTTGTCAACTCTATGGTTTTATTCCAAATTTATTATTATTAACAATACTTGTTATTTCCGTCACTCTTAGTAACCCATAGTATTTTTATTATACAGGCAGTTTGTAATTATTATAAATTTATATTTTATTTACCGAAAAATAATTCTTTTCCATTCCGGTTTCTTTATCAATTTGGTTTACATAATAAGTTTTTGTTCATTTTCTTATGACCTTGTATATAAGTATTTGATAATTTTATTATCTTTAAATAAATTTATATATATTATTTATTTAGTCTCTCATAGTATTCCTACACTGCACTACTTCCTGTTGCCATTTCCCTCATAGTATTATTTTAATTTTTTATTATCCTTTGATATTTAAAATTTTTTATGTTTTTTAAAACGAACCCTGGGTTATCTTATATTATAACACAAATATTTGAAAAAATATAACATTAACTTAGGTATAACAATTGGTTGTCCATACAATATAAATATTACAATAAATAAATAAAATACAGAATCAGTTAGTAGTATTATAGTCTACTCTCATAGTTTTATAATTCCCAAACCTACAGCACAATTCTGTAATAAGTTACCTTCACTTTCATTTTTTACCTCAACTCAATGGGTACACTATAACTCACTTTGCACCGTATATCACTCGAATTGTTTATCATGTTTAGTGATATACTTTAATTTAGAGCTAGTTATAGGTTACCCATTTCTGACCTTTATGTTCTTACATGATTTAATTTAATGGGACCGGGTTATGTAACGTTACTATATATATATATATATATATATATATATATATATATATATAATTTGTGATGTTTTCAATTTGTTTCTTCTGCAAGTAGATAATATTGTATATTCTTTTTAACACCTGACGCACGTTTCACTGAAAAATATCAGTATCATCAGAGGTTTCTAAGTGAATTAATAACAATCGAAATAATTCTATTAATATAAAAGTAACGAATAATCGAATTTGTATCGATTTTTAATGTAAAATAAAATAACTGATAATCGATTTAGGTCGATTAGTTAACGATTGTTTTAATGTTTATTTCTTCAGCAGCTGTTTTCTCGGTTATATTTGAAATTTTGTTTATATAGTATTTTATTCACATTTATTTTTATGTTTTAGTAAATTTATAATTTTAAATAGATCGTCTTGTTTTGTTTGTATTTGGGTTTGTTCTTTAATTAATAAATTATTGTAATTGTGTTTGTAAATGTTAAGATTTTCCCAAATATTC
Organism: Magicicada septendecula; assembly: GCA_034769895.1. Classification (NCBI taxonomy): domain Eukaryota; kingdom Metazoa; phylum Arthropoda; class Insecta; order Hemiptera; family Cicadidae; genus Magicicada; species Magicicada septendecula. Next base: position 12,590,577 of record CM068368.1, read on the forward strand.
ATTTTTTGACCTTTTTGTATGTTTTTAATTAATTTTATATTTTCAGTGTTTGGAAACTGGTGGTTATTATTTAGACAATGTGTGGCTAAATTAGATTTATAAATATTTGGTTTTAAATATGCATTGCGGTGTTGAACGAATCTATCTCGTAGTTTTTTCTTCGTCTGGCCCACGTAAAATTTATTGCAGTCTGGACATTCTATTTTATATATTCCATTTTTATTGTGAGTATTGGATTTAGTTTTAGGTTTTATTTTATTAAAAATTATATTATCTGTGTTATAAGATATTTTTAAATTAGTATCTTTAAATATTTTATTTAGTTTTTGAGTTATATTTCCGTAATAAGTGAAGGTTGTATATTTTATATTATTATTAATATTTTTCAGTGAAACGTGTGTCAGGTGTTAAAAAGAATATACAATATTATCTACTTGCAGAAGAAACAAATTGAAAACATCACAAATTATATAATTACTGCAAGAAACATCGAGTTACTTATATAGAAAATGATATATATATATATATATATATATATATATATATATATATATATTTCAATCACTTTCTGCTACAGTCCGTTTCTTGATGTATATAATACTTTAATATTTATACTAAATTTACCTCAAGATGTTTTTTCTATTTGGAACATGTTTCGAGAGTTCCTGTTCTCTCATCTTCAGCCTTCGCCATCTTGTTTCTGGTGAAGTATTTGTGTGTTGGCTGCTGGATGTTATTAAGGTTGTTTGTTGGTCTTTGGTCTTTTAAAGTTGTATTATTGTGTGTGGTTGTGGTATATATGTTTTTGTATTTTGTGTATTTTCGATGTTGAGTGCTTTGAATATTGTGTCATGTTTTGTATTGATTTGTATTTGTTCTGGTATTAGTTTGTTTTGTGTTTTATGTTTGTATATCTGTAAATTTTCCCAAATGTTCATTATGGTGCCTTTGTTTGGTATGTTTTATACATTGGTTATGTTTGGGAATTCGTGTCCTGTGTTTATTGCATGTATGGCTAAATTGGATTTATATATTTCTGTTTTTTTGTATGCGTTTAGGTGTTCAAAATAACGTTTTTTCAGCTGTTTTTTTGTTTGTCCTATGTAACATTTATTGCAATCTTGGCATTCAATTTTGTATATACCATTAGTTGTTGTATTATCTTTGTTGTTTGAGCTATTTAGAATTTGTAATTTATTTTTATTAGTTTTGTATGCTATTTTTATATCTGTGTTTTTAAATAGTTTTGTTAGTTTTGTCATTTTATTATTTATGTATGTGAATGTGGCCCATTTTTTGTTGTTGTTATTATTTATGTGTTGTTCATTTTGATTACTTCTTAATTGTTCAGTTTTTATTTTGTATTTGATTTTATTTTCTATTTTGATCATAGTATTTTTATTGTATCCATTTTCGTAACCAATTTGGTATATTATATTTCTTTCTTTGTCAGTTTCTTGTTTGTTTAGGGGTATTTGTACATTCTGTTAAATAACGAATAAAATGCTGCCATTTTATGTTGTGGTGGGTGGTCAGAATGGTTAGGTATAATGATGTTAGTGGAAGTTGGTTTTCTATATATTGCATATTGTATGTGTTTGTTGTATCTTGTGATGGTTATGTCTAAATAGTTGATTTTGTTATGTTTTTCTTTTTCTTCTGTGAATTGTATTTTGGGATGTATGTACATATATATACAAGAAACTGACAAAGAAAGAAATATAATATACCAAATTGGTTATGAAAATGGATACAATAAAAATACTATGATCAAAATAGAAAATAAAATCAAATACAAAATAAAAACTGAACAATTAAGAAGTAATCAAAATGAACAACACATAAATAATAACAACAACAAAAAATGGGCCACATTCACATACATAAATAATAAAATGACAAAACTAACAAAACTATTTAAAAACACAGATATAAAAATAGCATACAAAACTAATAAAAATAAATTACAAATTCTAAATAGCTCAAACAACAAAGATAATACAACAACTAATGGTATATACAAAATTGAATGCCAAGATTGCAATAAATGTTACATAGGACAAACAAAAAACAGCTGAAAAAACGTTATTTTGAACACCTAAACGCATACAAAAAGCCAGAAATATATAAATCCAATTTAGCCACACATGCAATAAACACAGGACACGAATTCCCAAACATAACCAATGTATCACTAATAAAACATATACCATACAAAGGCACCATAATGAACATTTGGGAAAATTTACAGATATACAAACATAAAACACAAAACAAACTAATACCAGAACAAATACAAATCAATACAAAACATGACACAATATTCAAAGCACTCAACATCGAAAATACACAAAATACAAAAACATATACCACAACCACACACAATAATACAACTTTAAAAGACCAAAGACCAACAAACAACCTTAATAACATCCAGCAGCCAACACACAAATACTTCACCAGAAACAAGATAGCGAAGGCTGAAGATGAGAGAACAGGAACTCTCGAAACATGTTCCAAATAGAAAAAACATCTTGAGGTAAATTTAGTATAAATATTAAAGTAATATATATATTTATATATATATATTATAATAATAATAATATAGTTGTTTATGTTTTGTCTGATGTGTTGATTATTTCTTAACAATTTTAACGATTAAGTATGGGGTTTTTTGGTTATGAAATAATGATGTGAATGTCTATGTATTTCATCTTTAACCCTTTATAATGTTAAATTTTAAGGGTTTAAATTCTCACCTGCGGTGAGACTCGAGAGCAAATGGAAAACTGAAAATATTGAATACAAAGGTACAAACACACCTCATTTCCATAAGAAAATATGAATTGGTACAGTGAAAAGATTTATTGAATATTGGTGGGGGGGGGGGGGGTGTCTTTTAGATTGCTCATGTGCTTGCCATGTGTTGCTGAGACATACACAGAAATGCATTACCAGGGACATTCATCGGGCCATGTGAGTCAGTCTCTCCATATGTTAATTAAGATTGAGTATGTAATAATTTCGAATGTCTCAAAGTACCAAACAGTAGGTCTTTTTTCCACAACTGTTCAGTTCAGTGCGACTTTGATTGTTCTGTATAATTGATGCTGTTAATGTTCAGACAACAATAGAATGTAGATGTGTTGATTTTCAGTTGTATTTGATGGTACTTATTGAAAATTATGTCATTTCAGATATGTTCGAAGAAGCGTTTTTAAGCGGGTTAAACAGTTGTGGCGAGAAACGAATCTACAGATGTAACTGTGGTAAAACTTACTCTCATTACCCGTCCTTGTGGAATCACAAAACTTTCAACTGTGGAAAAGAGCCGCAGTTTGTGTGTCCCTATTGTAGACACCGGACGTGGAGGAAGGGTAACTTGAAAATACACATCGTTACAAAACACGCTAATGAAGTCAAAGATAAACGTAAAACTGTCGCAACCTGATTCAAATGCAATTACAGTTATGTTTATCTTTCTGTATTTTAAAAATTTGTATATTTTCTTAAAAATCATGACAATAAACTTGTAACAATTCTAAAATATCAAAGAACATTACAGCCACTAGTACGTAGTGTGTTAATTTGTTCTGTGAAATTTAAGAGTTATTTTCCTAAAAAATTTGCAGTAAATCTATTACTCCCTTTTCCAAGCTCCTACTCCCAAAATCCGTTTTATTTTAGTTCAAAGAGAGAGAGAGAGAGATGTCTCCCCTTTTTTTTGTTATGATCCAGGTATGTCACAAATCAGAAACGCCTTGTGTTTTGTCAGGAGGAGAAATCAACTATCCATCATGAAATAAAATATGTACAGCATTTGGCTTTAGCATGTTGCCAACCCTATCAAGACAAAATATGTGATTATCATTTAAGTGTTGTCCAATGTACATTAAATCGTGAGTAAATAGTAGTACTTGACGTTCAAGAGGAGCAATCTTGAACTTGGGTCGTTTTCACAAATTTCCCATTCAATTTCTGAGGTGGGTATGAAATCTGTAAGTTTTATTTTCTGGTTTCACTTAAGTAGGTTACTGGCCTTGCTGGAAAACCCCCAGTCAGGCACGGGGATCCGAATTATTGTATGTTTTATGTATAACTGTGTCAAAGAGCGCGTGTGATTTAAAGTGTAATTGGTCGTTAAGTATGTTGTTTGGTTGTGTTGTGTAGTGTTTGTATATTTCATATTGTTCTGCTGTGTTAAGGTTTCTGACTTTAAGGCAAGTAGTGTAATATCTCAAGATTATTATCTATGTTGGTGTAGCTGTGGTTTTTTGTGTGTATGTGTGTGGCAAACACGGAATGTATGTTGTTGCTGGATAGAGCTTTTAGGTGTTCAGAGTAATGTGAAGAAAAAGATCTTCCCGTCTGGCCTATATAGAAACTATTACAATCACTACAGTTTAATTTGTATACCCCCGTTTTGTTGTATTTGTCTATGTCCGTGTTTGTATCAAACGGTTACAACCCTAATTTAATAAACAAACTACACAGACACATCATTAACAAAAACAACAAAACAATAAATACCGACAACACACAACAAAATAAATACATCACACTGACATACCATAACTCCAACACACACAAAATCGCCAACACATTTAGGAAACACAAGTACAAAATAGCCTACAGAACAAACAATACCATCAAAAAACACATCAATGATACAAACACGGACATAGACAAATACAACAAAACGGGGGTATACAAATTAAACTGTAGTGATTGTAATACTTTCTATATAGACCAGACGGGAAGATCTTTTTCTTCACGTTACTCTGAACACCTAAAAGCTCTTCCAGCAACAACATACATTCTGCGTTTGCCACACACATACACACAAAAAACCACAGCTACACCAACATAGATAATTATCTTGAGCTATTACACTACTTGCCTAAAAGTCGGAAAATTAACACAGCAGAACAATATGAAATATACAAACACTACACAACACAACCAAACAACATACTTAACGACCAGTTACACTATAAATCACACGCACTCTTTGACACAGTTATACATAAAACATACAATAATTCGGATCCCGTGCCTATTCCCCCCCCCCACTCACTACCAACCAAAAAACCGTACAAGTTCCGGACATTCTGTCTCACACCGCTGACGAAGGCGCACGTCATGCCGAAACGCGTATGGGAAAAAACAAAGTAAGTTCACAAGTGAAAGTTTAACAAGCAATATTAACAATATTATTATTATTATTATTTACGTCAGAAAAAAATAAACGTATAATTCTTTTTTTAAAGCCAGCTGTGTGGCTGTAGGTACATACACAGAGAGAGAGAGATTCGTGGTGACAGATTTACAAACAAACCTTAACAGTCATGAGTTTTTGTTACTATTAGAAACGATATTCATAGGTTGGCTGCACCATCGCTGATAACAACAATTCTCTTCTCACTGCGGCTCGCTCCACATCGCCTTTACCCTCTGACCATAAGCGTTTCGCACATTTCCATGCCCTTAACTTTCAATTTTGCTATATATTGCTGTTAAATAACAGTTACAACTGACAGTATATTTTGTTTATTTTTATCAGACACACATTTCAGAGAATAAATCTGTATGATCCTCTTTCAATATGAATTGTTAATCATACGGAATAACATTAATATTCATATAAATGCCACCTAAAAATAAAATCTCACATACACGAATACAGAAATGAAAACACCAAAAACTCAACCATGAGAAGACAAGACATTTAAATTTGTGGTGGGAGGAGGAGAGCGACTAGGCTGGTGTATTGCTGAGTAAACAGAAGCGCTCAAGTGTATGACCATTCTCTCTGTATACAGCTGTTATTCATTGTATTGCTACCACCAGTTGTGTTTTTCATACTGTGCTATAAGCCTGTAAGGGAGCTTTTGTTTACTGGTTGCACACCCCAAACAACCACCAGTTCTCAAACCAACTAACATATCTACAGTATATGCATAAGCAGGAGCGTGTGGTTTAGCTAACTGTGACCAAGTCGGATTGTTTTGGGTCACATTAGACTTTACGCCTTCAACGTTATTTAACAGTGGTAGAAAAATAAATTAAGTACTGTGCTAGCAGGTAACTAGCACAAAACTAATATATTTTGAACATTAAAAAAAAATTCTTGTGTGCTACCGTATTGTAGTTTGTAGTTGTGCATAGCTTATAAGAAAATGATGCAGACATTTTTAGGGGAAGCCTAAAACGTTTATGTGCAACATCTTGCTGTTGTACACGTTACACAATATTTTTTCAACAGGAAAGGTGTAAGAATGAACAATGTACAAAATTATAAATTAGTAAGAAAATAAGAATACTACTTATTTTCTGTTATGAATACTCATTAACATTTTGTTCATAAAAAAGAAACATAAATTTATTTACATATTTTCACTAAAAATTTGCGGCTTTGAAAGATTGCTATTTTTGCAAGACTACTACAAATGACACATTAAGGCTACAAAACATCATGGCATATTGTGAATAAAAATTTGTTATGGACTAAAATATTTTCTTCTTTTATTCTCTTTTATTCTGCACAACTATTAGTATAAACGTTTGGACGTGAGCAAATATGCAGTACCCCTCTATCGTATAGCTGTGTCATACCCAAATGTTTGTATAAGATATTGTGAATAAATTCTGTTGACATGCAGCAGTCTCTGCCCCCCCCCCCCACCTACACTCTGCACTGTGGCGGACTGCATAGTGGGTGTGCCATCTCTATGCGAAAGCCTGCTTCAGTCTACTGTCATAAATGTGAACATATCTTGTCATTGACAACAAAATCATGAAAATTGTATATGTGTATCGCGCAGATCAGGTTTTAATGTGTGCTGCTCAATTTGAATGCTACAAGTGAAACCACCTACAACGTTAATCCAAAATTGAATCCAAATATTCTGTTTCCAGCCCAAGGAATTTAAGATGCCAGTTGTATCGAAATTTATTGTTTTTGATTCCCTCTTTTATCTAATTTATTTATAATAAGTAATTATTAATAGAATAAAATAGGCTTATAATAAAAACCAATAATTTGTTAGATATCTTGTAACATGACATCTTGTAAACTGTTTTCCAAAACCAAATTGTTAGTTGGGTTAGTACAGAGATTCTCAGAATCTTACCATTGTGAGTATCTGCTTCCTAATTGTGATATTTGGATTGTTTGGCACATGTGCATTGTCATATACACAATTATGTTTAGTGCGTAAATTTCTTCAAGAAACTTCATTTAACTTTGTATGACTTCATTTAATCACAGCAACCAAAATAAAATTATAATAATTAAATTAAAATGTAGGTCTAATTGAAAACATGGATTCTAGAACCATAACAATGAAGCTTTCACAGCTGGAGTTATCTTTAGTAAAATTATTTTCCGGGCTGTTGGGCCGTGATCCTCTTTTTGTAGACCATATGTTTCAGCTGCAGCTGCGGCAGTCATCTTCAGTGGTCTTCTGTTCTGCTCCTCCTTGCCAATCTCTCGGCCAGTCCGATAGCAGCCCGCACCCGGACAGCTATATAAGTGCAACGGTTTGGGATCGTGTCGTCATTTAGTCTTCAGAGTAGCAGAACAGAAGATCACTGCAGCTGCTGCATTTGAAACGTTTGCATCTACAAGAAGAGGACCATGGGCCAACAGCCTGAATTCTACTCATTGCTACTGAATTCTAGACTCATTGCTCTCATGTAATAAAAACATTTTTTCCTTCTGAATCTACTTTAGGTAATGGTAATATGTTTTTTGCACCCTCACTTTTTTGAAAGTGTCCCTCCACCAATTAAGAATCGTTGCCTTAATAATTAGTTGCCATTAAATTTTTTTCTATGCGTGCTTCCTGTATAACAGTGTTATTGCTACATGTGTATTGCATTCCTTATTCAACAGCGGGGGTTTGTTCTCCTTTAATCAGGTCACCTAATCACAAAAATTCAACACAGTGTGTAAATTGTTAGAAATAATTAGTAGACATAGATCAATGTATTATTTTATGGTAGATAACCATACTAGTAGACACAGAAGTTTCTTCAAATCAATAAACTTTGATTCCTGATAGATTTGTAAGTGACTTTAAATGCATGTTCATCATGTATTGTACTAAAAGGGGTTGTTTTTGAAACAGTAATTTTTTCTTTGAGTAGATAAAAGGATATAAGATTTGAAGTTCCTAGAAAGTAGAGAATTTATATAATTTAGTTATTCTATAATATATGAATGTTTGACTACAATTGGAAAGCAAAAAATTAAAAATTTTTTAAAAACTTGTTTCAAATGACTGATATTTATAATCATGAAACTTTATTTCCAGATTATTTTATTAGTCAAAAGGCATACCACACACAATATTATAGAAACAATGGAATTGGCTTTTTCCATATGAACGATGTAATGGATCAGAATGTGCAAGAACGGCCGTTTGTGTGTTCATGCGGTAAATCGTACAAGCACAGAAAATCGTTGTGGACTCACAGAAATTTCCAGTGTCAAGCTAAAAACAAAATGCAATTTAAATGTCCGTGTTGTGTTCGTAAATTCAATGTAAGGTGTAATTTGAAGGCACACGTTTTAAGGCTACATCCAGATGTGTACAGTTCGATTTTTGGCCAGATGTAAAACGACAGTTGTAACAATTTTATACAGATGTCATTTTTTTTGTAATAAACTAATTATTTTGTATGCAAGAGTTTTATTTAAAGCCTGCAGAAATCTTAGTGGTTGATCGCATGTACAGAGTCTAATGCACTGTTTATTTCTAACATAATCACTATTTATGTACATAGACCAGTGAAGTCCTTTCTGCTTATTTAGTTAACACATAAAAATTTATTGAAAAACACATTTTATTTTCAGGGATATTAAAAATTTTATCAGAGAATAATTCAATGCATGTAAATGTGTTTTTGGAAAATGACAAAGGAGGAAGAAACACATTTCAGTGTCCCGACTGCGGTAAAATGTACTCGTCGCGTCAGAGCCTGTGGTCACATCGGAATTTTCTGTGTTCCAATAAAAAACATCCGCAGTTCCAGTGTCCACATTGTCCGCACACTACTAATTTGAAAGGAAACTTGAAGACACATATAGGAAGCAAACATGCTGATTTATTGTTTTGAGTCTATGTATTTATGTTCATTTAGATTTGTACCAGAATAATTTACAATATTTATTAAGCACATATATAAATCGGAATTTTCTGTGTTCCAATAAAAAACATCCACAGTTCCAGTGTCCGCACACTACGAATTTGAAAGGAAACTTGAAGACATATAGGAAGCAAACATGCTGATTTATTGTTTTGAGTCTGTGTATTTATGTTCGTTAGATTTGTACCACGATAATTTACAATATTTATTAAGCATATGTATATAGATCACAAGAGCTGTATTTTTGTAGACAGCTGGTAGTATGTAGCAAGTGAATTGCTTTTAGTCATTTCCTTATTTCATTTGGTAATGTTTTAATGTTGTTTTTTTATGGTCTCACCTCACATACTTTTCAAATAATTTGGATTTGAAAATCAATATCTTTGACTGAATCATTTTGTTACTATTTTCCATCACATGTTCTGTGTGTATCTGATTGTATCATTTTCATTTGTTTTACTATTTTTTTTTATGTATCAGTCATCTAAGGACCACATGCCAATTTCAGTTCTTTATTCTTTGTTCTTTTCTTTTTCTCCAATATTCTTTCATCTTTTCACTGTGTCTCTTCTTCCTGTCTTCAGTCCACTTTGAACCTGCGTTTTTCTCTCCTACCCTGGACTGCTTCCATTTTTACCACTTCTGCCCGAAAAACGGGGACGTGGACTTGACTTACCCCCCATTTGTTTTAGTTAATTTACTGGCTATTCTTTTTTATAACTATCATTTCACTTGCTTGTATTTCATTTAATTGTTTTGTTGTTTTTGTGTGATCGTCCAAGACTCTGGCCCATATATAATTATAAGTGATTATGAATAAATATAGAAATTCATTACCTGTCTATTTCCAGGTGTTGTCAATAAACAATAGATAAAGGTCCAGCTGACTAACTAAATGCAGTTTCAAGGCTACATACAGCACTTGTGATTGGTGTGTGCAAAAAATACCATACAACATAGTATTTTTTATCTGTAATGTTTTATTAATAGAACTGATTATTATAAGCCTTATTGTATTATTAATTTTTAATTGTGTTGTGTATTTATAAGAAATTGTTGTTGTTTCACTTCCAAACTGTTGTTATATCATCTCCCAGTTCATTACGGATCATTCCATTTCTACAGGCATGAGAAAAAACATTTTTTTTTTTTACTAAAAGACTTGAGATTCTGCCAAATTTGTATCCGATAGGCCGTTTGTAAAGCTATGATGTACACTTGGTACATGGTTACAAAATCTGTATGTTCTGTATAAGCCAAAAGAGATTGAATATGTATGACAACATTATTCATTAGCATGTATTATGCATTCTGAAATGTCGCTCAGTAAGTTTATCAGTCTGGAAGTTCTGAAGTAACATTTATTTTTAACATAAATTTATGATTTTGTTTTTTACTAATATATTAAGAGATATCTTCTGTGTGCCGTGGGTGTCAAATTTATTGAAGAATAAAATTACAGTTATTCTTTTATTAAAATTGTGTAGGCTTCACATAGGCCCGACGAATTTTGAAAAGTGTATGAAATTTCAGGCTTAATTTTACTTAAAATCGGCGTTATTGCTCCTTGCTGGATGTTTCATTAGCTCACACAGCAACCGTCCTGAATCCTTATTACCCAGTGTTTGAACAATTTTTCCATCTGTCCCCCCATCAGAAGGGAAGCTAGCAAGGAATAATAACCATAATCATGGTCATTTAAGTTGTAATTAACCATTAAGCTCAGACGTTACACACACACACACACACACACACACTCTCTCTCTCTCTCTCTCTCTCTCTCTCTCTCTCTCTCTCTTTTTATTGATAGGTGAAGGTAAAGCCGAAAATACATTTGATCCGAAATTTCAGTATTTCTTGGAGCATGTTAAGAATGGGTAACATACCGAAGTAGTTTTTAATAAAAAATAAATTGTTTTAGGTATAATGCCACTTAACATGGAATGATCCACAAGTGTAAGTTAGTAACATTAAGTGCATTTTATGGAGTAATTCTCACTGATTGCTTGTGAGGACATGATGTCGATTGGTTTACAGACAGTATTATATGCAGTGTAAACATATCTTGTGTTTTATTGTGATATACACTTTGATTATGTGGATCAAGTCATATACAATCACTTTACCATTAAGGATAGCAATAATAGGAAAGAAATTACTTATCATCATAATGTTAGTATAATAAACATTAATAATAACCAGTTTTAAGTATTTCTGGTCTGTAATAATATATGATATGTGGCCTTAAAAAAGATTATTGTACGAATTGTAAAACAGTTTTGTACAAAAAAAAAATATGTGCTTTGTGGTTATATTAAATATTTTGCAATAATTTATCCAGTGGCAAGGTACAGTGGTGTTTAGGAAAATGGAGAAGGAAAGAAAAATGTCAGGTGTTTACAGTTCAGAGCAACGTATGGCCGGTGTTTATACCGTCATTATTTTCTGGTCTGTTAGGCCATTGTCTAGCGTGTCTGTAAATAGCATCAGACATTTTGACTGTATCCATAATGGACATCTTCACTGGCGCGGGAACACTGAGATCGCAAACGCCTGCCTTTGTAAGACTACGGACAATGACTGTTCTACAAAAAATGTATAAATAGAAACGTGCCTCAACACAGTAGGACAGTCTTTGTTCATAGTCTTTCACGGGTCATTGAAGTCAATGTTCCCATGAACAGAACCCAAGATGTCCGTCATGGGTACAGTTAGATCATGATAGATGGTAGAGACATGCTAGATCATGGCCTAACAGCCCAGAATATAATTACAGTGTATATCTTCCCCAATATCCTGAGACTACCTAATGTCATGTTAAAGGAGTAAGCAATTTGCCCTCTTATGTTTCCCCCAACCAGTCTTTAACTCACACTCAATATACAAAGCTACTTCCTAATATTCATAGCAGTGTTGTACAAAATATATTGCTCGGTACAGTGGCTAAGTCTTGTTTGCCTTTGCAGCATACTGACCAGTTGGTAGTGCTTAAGTATTACCCATCGCGCGCGCGTGTGTGTGTGTGTGTGTGTGTGTGTGTGTGTGTGTGTGTGTGTGTGTGTGTGTGTGTGTGTGTGTGTGTGTGTGTGTGTGGCCAGACAATTTATTGTTTTAGTTTATCAAACAAGATTTAACTACAAAGGTTTTAAAATATATAAACACTTGGTGCTTTTCACAGTTTTTATTTAACTCTGACAGCTGTTTCAACTTATTAAGCTATTGCCAAAGAGACCAGTGAACAAATCTCTTAGTAAACAAAGGTAGTTGTTCACTGATCTCTTTGACAATAGCTTAATAAGCTGAAACAGCTGTCAGGGTTAAATAAAAACTGTGAAATGTACCAAGTGTTGATATATTTTAAAACCTTTGTATTGATATGTTTCACCAAGTGCCCAACGAGTCATCAATAAATATTTTAAGTTACCATCAAACAGGACATTATTGTTCGACAGTTGAAGGTGAAATGTTTTAATTCACTAATGTTAAAGCAAAAACCTTTAATTATTAATAACAGGTGGACCTGTGCATTTTTGAAAAATTACAGAAAAAAAATTGAATGAAGAAATTAAGTCAGAATCAGCTGAATATTATTTATTACGATTTCAATGCTAACCTGATACCACAGATCAAAATGGTAAATAAAAGTGTTTCCTAATTTCCATTAAACAGCAGTCTTCCCATGAAGAATGGGGGAAACATTTTAATGGGAACGAGGTTTTTTTTTGAGCGATATAAACGAGCAGTGAGTATAGAAATAATTTGTCCCTTGTCACTGATATGTCGTTACTTTTCACAAGACATTTCTCTGTACTTGTTTGTTTACATACAACAAAGATTAAGGACAGTTTTTTCCAGTGAAGGGTTTGTGAGGATCGGTAAAAAAATAACACAAATTTTAAATTATTTGTGTCGATGTTTCGACAATTTTTATTGTCATCATCAGGACCTGTGTATGAATACAAAAGAAATGTCAAACACAATAGAACAATTATTTGAGTGAACATGTTTGTGTATGTCAGAGTGTGTGCATGCGCATGTGTGTATCATTGTATATGTGAAGGACTAAACATAATTTAAAATTTGTGTTATTTTTTGACCGATCCTCACAAACCCTTCACCAGAAAAATTCTTTGATTGACGGTCACTACGAATTTAAAGATTAAGAACAATGTTGTTTTGTGGTTATAATCACATCTTTTTTTTTTGTAATCAGTTCGCCATTCCACTGGCACTACCAGGTGAAGTGTCCACTGGTTAGACTAGAGATTAATGAGAAAATGGCTGGAACATTTGGTATTAATGAAAATAAAATGTGTGTCGAAACCTAAAAACAATGTTGTTCTTACTAAGCAACACAACTGAAGTTCACTAGAGCCATGTACGTATAATAAACAACCCACCAAAGTATAGCGAGAACTTTGAAATGAATAATTTGATATGGAAAACTGTGTTAGCAATAATCAGTATTGTACATTATTAGTTATTACGTTATTTTAGTAACAGCCCTCCAGTTGGTTAAACAAATAAATAAATTGATTTTGGGTTAAAAAGTTGTTTTATTTTAATTAACACATAACGTTTTGGTAACACGCACACAGTAATTTATAGTACATAAAACCATTAACTACTAAATGTAGTCAATAATTTGAAGCAAATACTAATTTCATCATTATTTATTATTTTTGTTCTTGTTGGTTACTTGCCTCAAAATGCCATTACCTTTGTTCTTGTAGTGGATAGATTTTCGTGTTGTATTGTTTGCAAATCTGATGTAGCTTGAAAACAGACTTTTGTAAAGCAGATTCTGTATGCAGAATACAAGCAAGTCATCAGCAAACAACAGCACATTCAGATATCCATCTCGTGATATCTCAATACCAGAGTTCACTAGATATTTCCATTCCCTTATTAGATCGTCGTCGAGTTGGCTACCTCATGGTGCATAAGGATACAGTCTGCACCTTTTCATGCCGAGTACAACGATCAGGTTAATTACCCATTTTACTCCATATCACTGTATTTCTGGAATTGTCTTGTCGTGCAAGTCTATACATCATCTTATTCAGTACTCGGATTTTGGACCTATTTTCTGCATTACACTCCCATGTGTGCCGTACTTTCTACTATGGTTTAGTAGAGATATGTTTTCATTCATTCATAAATTTTATGAGAAACACGTGAGAATTTTGTCACTTTCTTAAAAAGAACAGTTATTTTTATAATTATTATAAAATTATATATACACACGCATATCTTTTTAAATTAACACAGTGTGTTTCGATTCTAGATGAGTATGATAAAAATGTGGAAATAGTGCTAGAAAACACAATTTCAAATGGAATAAAGGACGGCGATAACTCGCACGGGAAACACTTTATGTGTTGGTGTGGTAAAATGTATGCACATAGACCATCATTGCGGACGCACCAACGGTTTCAGTGCACCAACAGGAACAATCCACGGTTCTTTTGTCCGTACTGTCCGCACAAGTGTACTCTGAAGGGAAACCTAAAGAACCATATTAAAATTAAGCATGGAATGGCGCAGGTTTAATAAATTTTAAAGTTAAAGCTGATAAAAGCTTCACCCACCGACTTTTGTGTACTGAAAGTTGTAATATGTCATTTATATATTTTTTTCTGTGTATAAGCATGATGTGTTGATTCAAGGAAACAGGAATGAAAATAAACATTGGTTACGATATACAAAATTAATTTGTGGTATTAAAATGTGGATTACTTGTTGCTATTATGAATATTTGTAATACATTTACATACCATGATAAATGTCTGTACAAATTTATGAATGTAGCTTTTCATAAGATTTATGTAAATTTCTACAGACATTACAGTCTTTCTACAAACTTCACACAGAAACACAATTACTCCTTGCTAGGGTAATTATACTATTTGATATATTTTATCCAAGTGTGTGTTCTGAATTAAAAGTCAGTAGATTATAAAAAGATTTAACTACACATAATCATTGTGTTTTTTACACCAAAAAGTACACACAAACCAGCCCATAGTTAATTACTGGCATGAATCAATACATGTTGATAGGTTTTATAAGATTTGTGTCAATTAAATAGACAGGGTTTATTCATTTTTCAACATTTGTGTATACTTTTTTGTCTGTACAACTGTTTCATTTAGCCTACCTACAGCCAATACGGAAATTAATACACATAATGATATACACATATTCACACAAATGAACACGGCAACGTATGTTAATTATTCTGTACTGCCTGTGCACGGGTTCTGATATGAAAATCATAAATACCAAAATATTGACACCATTATTTAAACAATTGGATGTATTTAAATGACCAAAAATCGCAAATCCTTTTGCCTTACAAACATTTATAGATAGTGAATTTTGTTTGTCCCTCCACAGATTGTGGACTCGGAGAGAAAATAAACTTACTTCAGTAATAATTATTATGGTATAGAGCAGCGTTTCCCAAACTGTGAAACCCGGCTGGGTGTGCCGCAAAATTTTGGAAAATAAAAATATAAAATAAAATGTCTAACTCGGCAAAAAATGAAATCAAAAAGTTCTTTGCTTACTAAGAGTCCTTCCCTTTACTGCATCTTATATTTGTGTGTCAGCATTTCCCACAATGAACAAAATAAAATCAAAAAATTGATCTTAACTTCAAACGTTAGGACACGACATGAGTCTGTGTTTGTCCACTATTCGATCGCAGAACAAGGTCCTAATGAAAAAACACCAATCACATGTGTCACATTAAAATTTGGAAGCAGAAACACTAAAAAACCTACTTAATACAGAACAAACTTTGATCTTGTAATATTTTGTGTTTTTCATTATTTTGTAAATTAAGAAAGTGCAAATAAACGTTATGTGAGAAAATGTGTTTCAATGGCTTTTTGTAATTTTATAAGTCACAAAAACCTAAGTTTCTTGATAAGTGTGCGCTACAGGTGGAAAAGTCCACTGACATAACTGGGAAACCACAAGCATTACTGAGCCAAGTAACAGTCATTACGCCGCAGTGTGATTTTAGAGACATTGTGGAAAGGTACTGATGGTGATGGGGATAGTGTGCTGGGGGAAAAAACTGTTTGGGAAATGCTGGTATAGAGCGTCATAAGCCTGTATGATTTTACTTGAAACTTAAAAAAAGAATTGTAACAGATTACCTTGAAATCTTTAAATTGTCTTGTTTGTGTTAAGTGGTATGCTTGAATTTCCACAATACTGCTTGCCTTCATTATTATGTGTAGTTAAAAAGACAGCCATAGTTCCTGATTTGTAGGTACTCCTTCTAGCTCATTTTTCAATACAGACTTTTGCAAGTGGTGATAATGTATCACAAAAATGTAAATGAGCTGTGCTTTTTCTGAAGCAGACATTTTGAGAAAAAAATCATGGCACTTAAACGATAAATACAATTTAGTGGTTAAGTCTAAATTTTTGCTAAACTTATGTTACTACCACTAATACTCACACTTCCATGACCGCTTTCAAGCCTCTCGGCTCATCTTCAGATGGAAAAAAAAAGTTAAATCATGGCAGTTTTGCCATCGTGCTAACGAATACAATATTGACGTGTCAGATATACACAGTGCCAGAAATCATGTAAATAAATTATACATAACAGTGTAAAATCAGTGTTTCTTTTGTCAGTTGAGAACAGAAGAGTCATGCATAAGACTTAGTGAACATTTGTAAAGCATCTGGAAAATTTCCAATATAGTGATTGCAAGGTACCGGTAATTTTTAAAGTGGATTTTAATGAAAACGTTGGTTTGTTTGTGTAAATCCTCCCATCTTAAGCTTTTAATTCCCTGATTAGTTATCTGAAAAATTTGCTCATCAACAAAAGTGTTTCTGTAGATTATTTCACAGAGTCAGCAACTGTTTTATGTTTATTACTAGTAAAAGTAACGTGTTGAAAATATTAAAATAACCATGTTCTCGCTCCTGTTGCTTAAGTTGCTACAAAATGAACATATTGAAATTATTGTAATAAAGTAGTGGATTGAGCTGAAAAACTAAAATAGACACTGAAAAGCACAGAGTTTTCTTAATGTAGGGCAGAGTTGTCTGTTTCTCTAGCCAGACCAGATGATTCAGTAACTAATGATAATGTGATGTATTTATAATATACACACATTTATTGTTTACTAATGGTACCTATAATCTTAATTTTCTATTGTAGTGTATTTATTGTTCTTAGCCTAAAGGTACCATACATATGATTTGCAATAAAGTTTTTTAATTATTCACATTCTTAAACACGATCGATTTCAGTCATAGACCATAGTCAGGTCATATACGGTGCACTTGTGGTCACAATATCATAAAACAGCCACTATTTACAAAAACGAATTCGTAGACATTGATTAATGAACGTGAATGTACGTCGGCGTCCAAAGTTTCTCGAGAGTTCGCCGACATATGTATCATGTTCCTGTAACGGTACAGAATTGTATGTTCAAAGTAATACTGTATTTTAAAGACTGTAATCCCTATGTAGCCAGCGTTCACCTTTTTGGAACCTCGATTTCATCAACCACTTGCAATGTTTATTACAAAACAATGCGTCTGTGTTTTGTCTGTGGACACAGGCGGGCCGGACACCTTACGCAACTACATACAGTTTTGTGGCAGCCATGAATCATGGAGAAAATGACGCCTAGTCATGTATTTCACCAGGCGGCAAAATGTTGCCAAACTCGATGCCTGTCTTATAGAACACCTTTGAAGGAACCAATTGGAGCGCAGACTGGTGATCATGTGACCAGACTCACCCTAGTGAATCACGGCCTTAACGGCAATTAAGAGTCAGTTCAACGGTAACTTTGACCGCGTGGTCAACACCTAAGTGCTCGGGCAATTACACAGTCGTCTGCAAGTCTAACAAGTAAAACGGTGGCCTCGGGTGCAAGATAGGCTGAAAGTATTAAAATTTAGTTCAACTGCAACTCATGGCAGCGCGGTCAGCTAAAAACACTTAAGTGCTCGAGCAAAATAAAGTCGGCCGGCTATAATAATATATTTAAATGTATATTACAATGTACATAACATATCAACCAAAGTAATGAGTGGAAGTTAAAAAGACATAAATAAGTCAATACAAAATACAAACAGTTACGGGAGTGTGGTAGACGGAAGTAAGCGGCGAACAGGAGTGTGTACGACCAACCATATGAAAACGCAGGTAACTGTACTGAACATAATTTATTAACAAAAACAGAAACAATTTAATTAAAGCTTAAATATAATTTAATAGTTCCGAATTTAAAGATTTTATTAATGAGATCTCAGTAAGGGAATTAAAATAGCATGAGAGAGAGAGAGTGACGCAAAGTGCTGGTTACTGAATTAACGTTATTATTAAGTTATTGTCATATTAGTTTATATTGAATGATTAAATGCACATGTATTCTTGTTTTATTATGAAAATTGTAGTGTAAAGTCCAAGTAAAAGGAAATAGTTCAGTTCAATAAAAGAAAGCAAATTTAGTAGAATCCACAAAATTTGTGCTAGCGTAATTATTTCGCAACTTAAACACAGATAACCTATTCTGCAGCTGATTTTCGTCTGTAAGATCCTGGAGAAGAACCCTAAGGTAAGATATTAATAATTGAAGTAAATTAAATAGTTTCACTGGCGCCCAAACTGGGACGATTTGTGTGATTTATTTTAATTGCACAGATCAGGCCTAATTAAGCTGCAGAACGGGTTATTTGAGAGTGAGGGCGTTTTTGTAAACCACATAAACGTGTAATGAAAAGTTGCGAAAAGTAAATGTTAAGAGATTTATAATTGTGTAGGCAGTTTATTGTTTAAAAATTATTTACTTAAATTAGTTACGTTGCTAAAAATGGAAGACGTTAATGAAACAAATCTGACCGGCCCGGCAGTCAAGAATGAGTTAGGAGGGTGCTTAACCCCAATTATGGTTAAAGAAAATACTTTAACTGAATCAGCTGAAATGAATAGCCTGGAAATCCATTCGACTCCAAATGTGGGTCAAGATAAAGTAATTGAATTAAATATAACAGATCAAACGAATATGATAGAGGATTCAGGGGTTAAATTAACCCCAACCTCAACAAAATGTAATAAATTTGATAATGACATGATGAGCATTTTATTAAGTCAATTCGATAAAATAAATAATCGTTTAGATAGTAATGATGAAAAGTTTGATAATAAATTTGATAAATTAAGTAGTGATGTAAATGAAAAACTTAATGAATTGAGTAAACACTTTGAGATGAATGAAATTAAACTAGAAAGTAAGTTTAGTGAACTGAAGAGTGAAATCAATAATAGAAAATCACAAAACTTTAACTTTGATAAGCGCATAAATGATATAGATGACGAACAATTAAATAGTCATGTTATGACGTATAATACGGTAAGTAGGGATGAGGAAAATGATGATATAATTAAACATGTGGTGTTAGAAAGTAAGGTTGCGAATATTGAGAATGTTGATGAAATTATAGAGGGAGTAGTATTTGATAATGAAGTGATAGAAACAAGTGTTGACAAGTTAGAGAGAGAGGGTGAAGAGAGTTATATTGTGGATATGAAGCAGAGGGTAAACTTTCCCCAGGTTTATTGTAAACCAAGGTGTTTACAGATGTTGTTGAAGGGCAAAAGTCCCTTATTAATGGAAGACATGAGGTCTTTGAGTTGTCCCCTGAATTTTGACGAGTTAGTGCCCTCGGTATGGAATGGTAGAGAAAGTGTGATATGGCGTTATGGTGAGAGAAATTTAGAGAGAGAGTTGGGTGTAGATAGGGAGATAAAATTGTTTGAGGTGAATAGAAATTATGAAGAATTTGTAGAAAGGTTAGATGTAGAGAGAGCTGATAATTATATTGAGTACTCACCTTGTATTGAAACTAAGGTAGTAGCAGAAATAGATGATAAACACTTACCTTGTGATGTGATGAATGTAGTGGAGGAATATGATGATAAAATAACTTACCTTATATTGAACAAAAATACTAACGGAGACTGGACAAAAATAACTAAAGCAGACAAGGTTTATGAAATAAAAAAAGGGACAATCCTGTAAATTATAATGGTATAATGAATGACATAGATTTACTGGGTTATTATATTAATAATAAGACTGTGATGTATGTCGATAAAAAAGATTTGTGTTATAAATATATCAGATATTTATATGACGACGGTGGTTAAATAAAATAATCAGTGAACGGACATTTTAAATATTTTAGTTTATGGTAATGACCTGGCTAGATTATGAACTGAGGTGTGGTAAACTGAAAAATAATGACAAAGAATTGTAAATAAATTTATAGAGAAATTAATTGTGTTTGTGTTGTAAAATGTAATTTATGTAAACAATGTGCGTATGTGATAGAAATTGATTTAATAATAATAATAATAATATTTTGTCAGATTAAATAAATACTTATGAAGGTGATAATAAATGAATTATAATTGTTTTGGAAGAAGGTAACTTGTGTTTTCAATAATTGATTGAGTTAAAGAATTTGAGATTAATTAATGTTGTATAATTGAATTTAAATGATTTTTCTGAGATTTGAATTTGGTAATAAACAGTAATCGAATAAATGTAAAATGTGTTTAGTTATGGAATCATATGATTGTTATAATGTTTCAGAAGGTACATATGGTTGTACATGAATTGGAGGTGAGGAATTGTTGTTTATAATTTTGTGTCAATAACAGGAATCATGTGTTTTGCATGATGTACTGTAAGTATAAAGTTTATAATGCAATTTAAATAAAGCAAAATGTTTTAAAATGGTTGAATAATAAATTTTAAATGAGTTTAAAAGGTTTAAATTAAATGATTAAATATAAATTTGAATCTATGTCAGTAGCTGTAGTTTTACTGTAATTAAATGAGTGACCATACATAATTATGAAGTTTGTAGTAAGAGTTAAGTAGAGTGAAATGTTTGATGTTTAAAAGTGAAGGCAGTAAAGAAGTTTTGTGGCTGAGTAAACAAACTAAGATAACAAATTTTCTGTATAGACAATAATTCTGTACATATAATATATCGCCTATTCACAGGTAGTTAGAGAAAAAATAATTTCTGGAAAAAATTCTAAAATGAAACATACAATCATCTAACCAAAAGGGTAAATTATTATTTTGTGGTACCTGCTATGTTAGGTTATGAGTAGAGGTAAATGGTATTTAGAATGTGATTATGGAGGAATTTAAGGAGAGATTTGAAACAAATGATGTAATGCTTGTAAAATTTATTGAAATACCTAGGCGAAACTAAACATTGAAGGGCCTGCTAAACTAGTTTTATTTGCGTGATTACTTACAACTTCAGTTGGTTCAAACTGATTTTCTGGTCCAGGTATGTCTTCGGACTGGCGAACACATTCAATGCCTAGCAGTTGTTCTTCTTGTTCATGTTGCAGTTGCTTATTTGTTTCCGTAGTTGTATCACTTGTACCTGATCGACTAATGTTTAAATCAGGTTTATTGTCACTGTCACAATCAACTTCAAGTCCAATTTTTGTTTCTTTTTCATTACTTGCACTTGGCCCGGGTTTGGGTTGTTCAACTTCACATTTTGATGATTTTTTTAAAAACTGGTCGAGTTTTGAAAGTTTACTTTTAGATTCTTCTCGTTGTTTTTGCAGTTTTCTTTTCTTATCACCACTTAAATATTCACGCTTACTTTCCATTTTATAAACTCTGTCTCTAACACTCTAACTCTACACAAAATACAAAAACTAAAATCAAATGTTAAGTCATTAAACTTAAACGGCACTAAATTACGAAATGAATGCAATACAGTACTATCACGCAGGAGATGCAACGCACTACTGAGTACTGAACTACATTGTGTTGTGTTTGTTTACGTCTCCTCAGTGCCGAGTGACTCATCGCATGGACGTACGGGCACCACAAGAGATAAGATAAGCTTCGCTTACAAACTACAAACAGTAATGTCATTTCGGAAAACGTAGTTTTTTTGCATGTCTATACTCTTAAATAAAACGTATATTTTGTATTTTAAATACAAATTTGCCGGTTAGTCGGATCCCATTAAAACTTTTTTTCCTATTATAGCTCGTTTCATATTTTTGTCTAGGGGCCAGGGGGCGGGGCCCCCCAGAGGGTCGGGCCCCCCCGTGCCGCGAGGTCTGCGGGGGCCTTATCGCCGCCACTGACGGTACGGTACCTTTAGGCTAGGAACAATAAATAGACTACAATGGAAAATTGAGATGATTCAGGTACACACATGGAAGAACTGTTGCAGACGTACTTAAAACGTTTGGCTGAAAGAATGTAACCGTGATCTGACCAACCAGAAATTTTAAACAAAAATGTTGATTTTTTTGTTATAATTACAAGTCTAGTATAGATATACTAAGCTTTGCACTTTCCTAAAGGGTGATCAAACAGATGAGTGATATATTGAAAAAAATTTATATATGTTGTATACTGTTTATTTTATTTTTTTTTAATTAGGCTGAACGTTTTACTGAAAGTAGACGGGCATATTACAATATTTCATAGTCTTCTTAAGAAACTATTGGATGTCAGTTTGTTATATAAGTTGTGAAAATAATATGTTCGGCACACCGAACATTTTTAAAGCGAATTTATGTACATAGTTTAATTGCCGTATTGTGTTTTTAATATTTTGACAAATGTCATTATTTATGACATAGATTGATTTTATAAGTTCTGATGATGAGGCAAGTGCCTTGAAACATGTAAACTGGAAAAAACATCAAGGAAAAAAGCCATAGACGGTGAGTACAGTGTATTTGGTTAACAAACACGTGGCTTGGGACTACAATAGGATTTATTCCATTTAAATCAATATTTATAGTAAACTTGTATTGCAACCACTAACACGCAATTATACTGTCCGTAAGCGGTTTCATGTGTGTCCATAAGCGCTGTCAATTGGAACATGGAACACCTTGTTGTTGTGTTCCGTCTCAAGATGAGCCGAGAAGGTTGAAAGCGCTTATGGACAGTATAATTGCTTGTAGTGGTTGCAATACAAGATTTGTAAAAATTAGACTTAACCACTAAATTGTGTTTATCTTTTAATAGTATATTTATATTCTTTTAACTTTGCCTCTTAGTCTACATTACAAACTGTTGTACGGTTACAGTGATGTGTGATTTAACAGACTGAAATTTGTTTGCATACAAAACAGTAATGCATTATAGAAAAAAATAATTTAATGAAGAAATTTGTGTTAGTGGTTGAAATCACAATCAGAATGATCAATATTGCACACCACTATATATATTGCACATTTTTTTTTATATAGTGGTGTGCAATATTGATCATTCTGATTGAGAAAAATAATTGTTAACAACTATTTGGTCGTCACATATTTTAAAATAAATGGGTTTGTCCCCTTGTTAATTTTATGGTGTTTTTCTTGTTCTGTGTGGAAACTAAGGGCCAGTATTAATTTACAAGCATCTTCTAGCAGACAAACAAGCAATCGCACATCAGCTGTCTGTCAAGTGTATCTGGGCTGCTTGTGGGTGTGGCAGTGAGGTATTGATGAGCAGAATCTTCCCAACTGCATTTGCTCAAAGATGAGTACACTGTGAAGAGAAGATGCCATCTAGCTGGTCTTTGCCATACCATCTTTCCATAATACTATTGTACACGTCATATTGTGTCAGCAATACTTAATATAGAGTTCTTTTTACTTCCATGTTCCATAAGGAAATGGAAGTATGGTCATGGCAAAAAAATCGTGTTCGAGATAACGGCAGATTGTGATTGTACTACCATCAAAACATGAAAAAGTCATTTTTCGAAGAGAGAGAGAGAGAGAGAGAGAGAGAGAGAGAGAGAGAGAGAGAGAGAGAGAGAGAGAGAGAGTGTGTGTGTGTGTGTGTGTGTGTGTGTGGAATTTTTTCTATGGCAAATGATAATAACAGCCGCAAATTCAAACAGAATCAAATAATTTTTTGCATACAGTCCTGAACTGTAGAGGACTCAAGGCCTATTGATTTTGGTGAAGATCGGTTAAGGGAAAGGGGTAGTTTACCTGCAACGTTTTACGTTTTAACAAGAGTAAAGTGCCTAATTTTGATAAATAAAGTACTGTATTCTGAAAAGAAGGTCATAATAATCCACTGTAGAAAGGTAGATGAAATATCTATAAATGAAAAGGGTAGTTGAAGGGAGGAGGTGGTAATTTTGTTTATAAATTAAAATGGTAGTTGATGATGGAGGAAGTAAATTTTATAAGTTTTATATGTGTAATACGTTATTGACAACAAAGAAGTAGTTTCTATGGAAACATTTCATTTCACTTTAACAAAATTCTATATTTTTTCATTTTAATTTAAATCATGTATCAGAGAAAATGTATTGTCGTGGCAAGCAAGCATATCTCAATTATGTAATGTTTACGTTTCCATTTTATTATTATGATTACTGCAATACAAAGGCAGGCAAGACACACACACACACACACACACACACAATTCGTGTTATTTCTGGCCTCACTCATGTTTATTTTCTTACATTTGCACGCTTTTTAAATGGAAAGTGCTGCCGAAACCACACCAACACAACGCGTGCAAGCCGAAAAAGTGTCCAGCGTGGATAGCGATTTGCTTCCTGTGGATCGCTGGGCAGTGTAACTGCACGTGTTTACAGAGGAATGGTTCATAGACAGACTTTTCGTCTTTAGGGAATGAACCCTCTGCAAGATGCTCAGGGTCCATGAGTGACTTCGGAGCGCTTCGGAGGAGGGATGATTATCTGCATAGTTCGGTTTCTTTATAAGAATAAAGTAAGCCTACCTAATTTTTATGGGTAAAGTGACTGAAAATAACATTATATTAAATGACTACCCGATGATAACAAAAATATCTATAAATAGTGAAATTAGTTTGAGGGTGGGCGATATTTTTTTAGAAATTACCGAACCGAATTCAAGTAAATTATTTTAAACATAAATCTTACAACATGGAAGTCATGTATGGTTCTCCATACCGATTTTTTAACTATACTTGGTCAAACAAGTTGCAGTAGTTCTTCAAATTTGGAAACAGTCATTTGAAAACAATTTTCAATCTGGCTGCATCATCAAACAAAATCTCTGTATGAATCCCACTGTTTTTACTTCCATGTTCCTTAAGGAAATGGAAGTATGGTGATGGCAAAAAAAATGGTGTTCGAGATTATTGCAGATTCTGATTGTACTACACTCAAAACATGAAAAAAGTCGTTTTTCAAAAAGTGTCTGTGTCTGTAGATTTTTTTTCTATGGCAAACGCTAACAGCCGCAAATTCAAACAGAATCAAATAATGTTTTGCATACAGTCCTGATTTGTAGAGTACTCATGACCTATTGTTTTTGGTGAAGATCGGTTGAGGGAAAGGGGTAGTTTACCTGCAACTTTTTTTTTTATCAATGGTTAATTTTTTTTCTATGGCAAACGATAACAGCCGCAAATTCAAACAGAATCAAATAATGTTTCGTATACAGCCCTGAATTATAGAGTTCTCAAGACCTGTTGTTTTTGGTGAAGATCGGTTAAGAGAAAGGGGTAGTTTACCTGCAACGTTTTATGTTTCCATTTTACTTCCATGTTTCATAAGGAAATGGAAGTATGGTCATGGCGAAAAAAATCGTGTTCGATATAAAGGGTGATTCTGATTGTACTACCCTCAAAACATGAAGAAAAGTCATTTTTCGAAAAGTGTCTGTGTAGAATTTTTTCTATGGCAAACGATAACAGCCGCAAATTCACACAGAATCAAATAATGTTTTGCATACAGCCCTGAATTGTAGAGTACTCAAGGCCTGTTGATTATGGTGAAGATCGGTTATGAGAAAGGGGTAGTTTACCTGCAACGTTTTATGTTTTAACAAGGGTAAATTTTTCTATAATGAACAATACTGCCATAAAGTCAAACATAATGAAATATGTTCCTGAATAGTAAAGGACTCAAGGCCTGTTGATTTTGGTGAAGATCGGTTAAGGGTAAGGGGTAGTTTACCTGAAACATTTTGTTTTAACAAGAGTAATTGTTTCATGACGAATGGTAACTGCCGTAAATTCAAACAGAATAAAATAATTTTTTACATATGAGCCTAAGATGTAGAGGACTCAAGGTCTGTTGATTTTGGTGAAGATCGGTTACGGAGAAAGGGTAGTTTACCTGCAACGTTTTGTGTTTTAACAAGGGTATTTTTTTTCTATGACGAATGATAACTGCCACATATTCAAACAGAATCAAATAATTTTTTGCATACGTTCCTGAATTGTAAAGGACTCTAGGCCTGTTGATGTTGGTGAGTATTGGTTAAGGGAATGGGGTAGTTTACTGGCAATGTTTTGTGTTTTAACAAGAGTAAAGTACTTAATTTTGATAAATAAAGTATCCTGATTAGAAGATCATAATAATCCACTGTAGAAACGTAGATGAAATAGCTATAAATGAAGAGGCTAGTTGAACGGAGTGCGGTTAATTTTCTATAAATGAAAATTATAGTTGAAGTGGGAGGGGATAATTTTTTATATGTGTACTACGTTATTGGCAACAAAGAAGTAGTTTGTTGTTAAAATTCCTTCCCGGGCTGTTTGGCCGTAGTCCAATGTTTTCTGCAATACCAGACGTTTCGGCAGTGCTATTGATTGCCATCATCAGTGAAAATCGAGTGAGGTGGTATATGTTAGTGAGCATAGTATTGTGGTCAAGGCTGAAGAAAGAAGTAGTTTCTATCTAAATATTTCATTTAGAAAATGAATTTAAATATAAATCTTATAACATGGAAGTCATGTATGGTTCTCCATACCGATATTTAAATAACCGCCTAGTCCAAACATTTTAGGCCTTTTGCAATTTGCTGAACAATTGTGTAAGCCGCACACATTTCAGCGAGAGCCACCACAATCCATGATACGTCCAGATTAAACTCTGTCGAGATATTACTGTTTCACTAGCTATAAACTTACAAAGAATTTTTGGAGACTGTTAAAAATATAGGCTTTATACAATGACAGGTGGATAATAGTTATAGGGGTAGACAACAGAATCATTTATATTAGTAGAGGCTAAGATCGTAATTTTATTGTCACAGCGTGTAAGACACATAACGATACGAATGATTTAGCAGAAGCATAAAATTTTAACTGTTTATTATGATTACATCGACTTTTATTCATATCTCTGATCATACTACGTTAATGCTACTATTTACAGCATCAGGTTCTTCAATAACTACAATGTAACAATGATTGGTGATGAGAGAGGAAAAGAAGAAGATTGAAGTACCTAAATAATGTGTTGTATGACGGGATGGAATACATGCAAATGGAGACATTAATGATGTTCAAAACCTGACTGTGGCAGAACAACATATAATGGGGATGACATAGTGTAAATGCCACTAAACTAAATTCAAAGTAAATTTCTAGAGTCAGACTAATAAAAATGTTGAAACTTAAAAGGAAAATAATTAAAATCTACTAATTTTTTTAGATACGTTGTTGGAAACACATAATGGAAATAAAGTAGGCAGCTACAATAATATAACCTGAAAATATGTCGACACATGAAACAAACAAACAGTGGCATTCTAGGATAAATAAAGATGACCTCAGAGTAAAATCATTACTTTTTTCCAGAGTGCTTTTTGTTCGTAAAATGCATATAAGCACTTTCACTTACTTAAGTTATGCTCATGTAACCAATTTAATGACTGATGCCAAATTAACAGTGGTTCAAACAGCTGATAGGTACAATATTGTTACGATGGTCTACTCGATCGTCGTAGGTACAGTGGAAAACAAAATAAGTACAAGACACCAATTAAGTCACTAATCTCCAGCTTTAATTTTCACAGTTAAACAGTTCGTAATTAACAACACAGTCTTTTATAACAAATCAAATAAAAATTGTTCACACGCAAATAAATGTCATCTAATATTAAAACTCAGTTGTATTACAATATACCATCCGATTATAAAACACAACACTTAACTAATAACCACTTGAACGCGCACAGTACTATCGCCCGAAATTAACTCGAACCGCACAGTAAATATATCGCATCTATACTGAAAACTAAGGCCGCTGCCGCCATGTATTTATACCTGCGCTCACAGACTAGAACGTTCCTAATTCCGTCTTAGTGCTCGTGTGAAGTACGTAATTAACTGCGGCCTTGACACAACACGCACGGCTGGCGCCTTCGATAAAACTCTCACGGATGCGTTTACAGTCACGTAAGCCACATGCCACACAGTCTTCTGGCACATTCGACAAACACGTAGATTGTTCTGTGATGTCGTAACACTGCCCCCTCCTTAAGTCTCTTCGTCCCGAACTGGCAAACCGTCTCTGAAGCAGTACTTATCCAGGCGATCTAGACGGACGGACGACCCTGAACTTTCGCTGTCATTCCTGTTGAATCCGATAAACAACATACATCGTTGATTCTTTTTTTCACAGTGTAGGGTCCTTCCCAGTTAGACTGAAGCTTAGGTGAGCGACCACGACGGCGCTTTGGGTTGAACAACCAGACCTGATCTCCTACTTGGAAACCCACACAATTGCTGCGAATGTCATACCGAGTTTTCATTTTATCACTGGCAATCTTCAGCCGTCCTCTTACAAAGTGATTCATTTCTCGAAGTTGGTTTTCTAATTGCGAGGAATAGTTCTGCGGCTGTTGGGACTGAGTCTCAGGTGGTCCAAACATTAAGTCCCCAGGAAGACAAATCTCCCGCCCAAACACCAATTTTGCTGGAGTCATGCCAATTGTATCATGTACTGATGATCTATACGTCATGAGGAATAGTGGTATACGTTGCTCCCAGTCTGTTTGGTTCTCGTCAACAACCTTCGAAAGATGCTGTTCAAGTGTCCTATTAAATGCCTCAACCATCCCGTCCAACTGAGGATGCAGAGGCATTGTCCTGGTCTTTCGAATTCTGAGTAGACGGCATAATTCTTTAAACACTCCTGATTCGAAATTTCTCCCTTGATCCGTATAGATTTCCATAGGGGCTCCATAACGGCAACAGAAGTTGTGAACTAACTGCTTTGCCACAGTGGTAACCTCCTGATTTGGAATTGCGTAGGCTTCCACCCACTTAGTAAAGTAGTCACCTACAACCATGATGTACCGGTTCCCATCGTCAGTAACTGGGAATGGTCCAGCAATGTCTATAGCAATTCTCTCGAAAGGCAGTCCAACGTTATACTGTCTCATTTTCCCCTGCTTCTGGTTTGTGGGCCCTTGCTTGCCGCACATATTTCACACGTCCGAACCCATTCCTCTACGTCATGGCGAAGATGAAGACAGTAGAATCGCTTCCGTATTTTGTCAAGGGTTTAGTTCACGCCAAGATGGCCTCCAGACATTCCATCATGCATCTCCTTCAAAACAGACTGCACTTTACTTTGGGGAACTATCAATTGCATGACCACGTCTCGCCCATTTGCACTTTCCCAAGCCCTTTTCAGCAATCGGTTTTCTAAGGTGAGAGATTCCCATTGTGCCCAGTAGCCCTTCAGCACTTCGGAATCATGGCAGATATCTTGCCAATCAGGGCGGCAACCATCCTCTTTTGCTGTCAAGATCTGTTCTTGTCGACAGTCTTGTTTTGTCCAGCTGTCTGCCAGGAAATCTACAGTGATGGCTTGAACATGTTCACTTGAGTTTTGTTCTTCTTTTCTGTGGCAATGTTGTAACTCTTCAAATTTATGAGTTTTAAATAAATTCTTATCACACTTATAAAATTTTACGACTTTTTCTTACCTTCGGGGGTTCCTTCCAGGGTTCTATAGACGAAACAGTTGCAGCGTGATTAATTAGGGTTAAGTGGCGAAATAATAACATTAACACAACCCTCGAAAATTGTTGGCGTTTCCCACTCGCCAGATACTGTTTCCCGGGGGGGGGGGGGATAAAACTTTATTATTTAATATTTAGCATGTACTGCTACATTATTCATTAGCCCAGTTTATATTCTGATAGTCCCTTATCGAGTTGAAGATGAAAAATAATTGATTAAAAATAATCAAGCTGGACTAGGCTGAGTGTTTCCTCTTGTGGCCACTAACATGGCGAAGTCCCGACGAGAAATACCATTTGTCTATTGCTACATCAGGGTTGAAATCTTCTAAGGGTGGTCCATTTACTGCCAGCTGCATTAGATCTCCTAATGAAGTGATGTCCAGGGAAAGTCTCTGTTTCACTTTTATCCTGTTAACGAAGCTAGATCCCCGTTCACAAGATGCTGTTGTTACTGCCATGCATGCAACCCCGTAATATACTTTCTTTAGATCACCAAAACGCTCAGGAAACTTGTACAGTTTTTAGTAGCTCACCCAGTCCTTTTGAAGTTATTTACTCTTCTTTAACCATAATTTTTAATTGAAGCCGTTCCGATAGCAAAACATCCTCATTTATATCACCAGTAATAAAAACATGCACCAATTGAAGAAACTCCTCATTGCCATATGCAGTTAGGGTGTCATCTTGAGGAAGGCACAAGAAATCCAGAACATGGCACTTGGTGCCTACTACAGTCTCAAGTGTATCAAGACGGCACTTCAAGTAAAGAACTGTGCTTTCGATCAGCTTATTACGGATTGATTTGTATTCTTCCTCCCCTTGAGACGTGTTTGTGAGAACAATTCCTTGGTCACCTTTGTATTTTGAGCAATTCAGTTTCTCTGAGTCTGAAGTGTCAGAAAGGAATTGTTTCACACTGGATCCTTCAGATGAAAGCAAGAACTGAACCATTTCCACCGTTACCATCATTGACGATCGTACCTGTGAGACCAGTAACTGTTTCAACTGTAAAACTTTACAAAATGGCTCTAGTTTCCCATACAGGTCAATCAAAAAGTTTAATGTTTTTACAAACTTGTATGATGTAAGGATTTTTAGATAGCCTTTCGTAGCTTCTCCTGTTGTAGCTTTCCGGTTTGTTATATCCTCAAGATGGATGACCAGAGGTACGAGATCACGCCGCAAAGCTTTCAAAGCGTCAGATTTATTACATAGCCACCGTACATTGTGAATATATCTGAGTTTTACTATCTCACTTTCTAAAGTTTTCGCGGTGTTTTTAAGCTCATGGAGGCGTTTTGAGGATCGTTTGTAAAATTTGTATATGTTCTTCACAGTTTCGTCAAGCTTTTCTAGGTATGGGATGGAATTGGCAGCATCAAGTATGGCCAATTGTAGACGATGCACGGCACAGTGAATGCTAATTAATTGCGGAGCTTCTTCTTTCAAACGAAGTACGAAACCTGACTTTGAGCCAATCATAGACGACGCCCCGTCAGTTCCCACACTAATCATGTACTTTTCTCTTCTCCAATCAAGCCCTAAGTTATCCAAGAGCCCAGTAACAGCAGTGAAATACGACTCTGCCCTACCGCTCTCGAGAGGCACAAGGCCTAAAAGGTCTTCTCTTATCTCCCCTTCACACACATAACGAGCATAAACAATCACATGTTCCTCAGCACTTCGGTCCGTGGAACCATCAATCAAAATACTGAAACACTGAGCATTTTTTAATTTTTGAACCACATCTTCTTGTAACTGTTTAGCAATAAAATTAATGAAAACTTGGCAGTTTTTATCGTTGACATATTGTTTTGTCTCTACATTTACACCTAATTTAGTTCCAAGGGCAACTTGCTTAGGGAAGTCGGTAAATGGAATGGGTTTTCATTGATGCCTATAAAATAGGCTATGTTAAATAAAGTTGTTAGATGCTCAAACATAGAAGCTCTATTTTCTTAACACATTTGGCAAGAGGAGCTTTTCCTGGTTCTGACTCTACTTCAAACCGCGTTAAATTGTCCATATGTACTAGGCTTTTACCATGAAACACAAAAGTTTCCTTTTTCATGGAACCAGAAAATCCTGCTACCCATTTTGGGGCACTATTTTGAGGGTATTTAGCGCATATAGTACATTTTGCGCGGTCGGAATCGTAAGCTAGCCAGGGGAAGATATCCAGCCAAGCTCTTTGAAATTTTCGTTTCCCAGAGTAACCGTGAGTAGGTCTAAGTCCACTAGAACTCGTGTTCTCCACAGTAGGCATTTCAGTTTCGCTACTAGGCCCGGCACTTACATCTCTAGCAGTAGACGTCGCACTCGCAGACTCACTAGGCGTCGTACTGACAGTAGAACTTTTTTTTAAGAAATAATTAAATTTAATCTGTTTCATTATGAATAAAATAACACACGAAAAATAAAATACACGCTGAACACGATCTTTAGAAATTGAGAATACTCTTAGTACACGAAACAATAAATCACACGCGAAACACATCCGGTCAACTCAACAATAATTAGCAGACTATACAACTTGAAAGGAGTGACAAAGGCCGGCGGCCAGCACAGAACGTCGTGAAATTTCCACTCCCCTCTCTCAGCAACACTGTTTTGTTCGTCGTGTTTTAAGATGTTTATATCCAACAGAGCAGTTTTGTTTATAAAATTCACACGGTGACAGCTAACTGATGGCCTATGACTTCAACACGCGCCTTTACTAAAACAAAAATATGACGTGTTTTGGTTTAATAGACGTCCTTCTTTTTTCCATTTTTCATTCTTTCTCTCCTCTTTTCTCCTTTTTTTCATAGTCAAAACCCACTCGCCACTGGCGAGTGGGCGAGTGCAATTTTCGAGGGTTGCACTAGCACAAGGTATTGTTTTTAACAAATTATTCATCTTTTATTGAACAAGATGGGCTTTACTTTTATAACCATACGCTTATTAAAACGTGTGTGCGTTTCGTGGTTAAATCTGCCACACGTTGGATGCGTCAATTTGTAACCAAACGATTATTAGTGGTTGTTTTTAAACTGATTATGTGTATTTGTTTACAGTAATTATATTATAGTAATAGTTAAATTCCGTTTAAAGCCACACGGGTGGTCTACTCTATTTGTAATAAAATGAAAACGTGTGTTTTTACAATTAACTTGAAGTAAAATAAATAAAAGAGTGGTTGTTGTTTAAATTTAAACTCGTGGTTAAAATATTAAAAGTCTCATTAAAACGAAATTCACCTATGGGTGAAGTGTTCCTTGGAGATAACTCAATGTTGAGAATGGTTGTTTCTACTTGAAGGTGACCAATGTAGTAAAGTATTTTACCATACAACATTCAAGTTACTCACAGTGTTTACAATGGTTTAAATACTCTTGTTTGTAAAGAATTCCCTTGTATTAAACAAAAAATAATAAAGTTGATTATATTTAAATGTTAGATTATCTTAAATTAAAACATGAAGTATGGCAGTTGATTGCTTGATAGTAGATCTCGTCTGGTTGAAACTGGTTGTAGAGACTTCTTCTGATTACAGGTAGTCTGAGTAAGTCAAGTCCTGTAAAGTCTGGACAATATCATAAACAAACATATACTTTTACGTACCTGATTGCGTTTACTTGAAGCTCACTAAACTGTCAACTCAGCTTACATTCATCAACTCCCTTTAGTTGCAAGGTTATGTCACCTTGTTTATTAAATTAATGGGCGCCACACGGATTTATTCAGGGAAAATCCCGTGTAAAACCCGTTCATAAAAATTATTAAATGAAAAGAAAATTTAAAATAGTTGAGTACCACTTTTTGGCAATGCTATTCCAATATGTCAAACACAACAGAAGGTTGTTTAAGTTTATTAAAAGAAACTATTTAATTATTCAGAAAAAATAAAATAAATCAAATCAGGTGATGCTGTTAATAATGGGTTTATTTGCACCCTTATAGAGAATTTAAAAAATACACATAATGTAACATACAAAGTTGTACAATGAAAACTTAATTATTATATGCCTCATACGGCTTGCTCAGAACATGAGTTATAAATCTGGTTAAGTCCAGATACTATTTATTGTAATATAAAATTATTACAATTATTAATATTAGTATTATTGTTATTATTATCGTCATTATTATCTCAGTTGTGAATTCTTTGAGACACGAAAGAAAACAATTATGCCTACACAGTATCCAATGATACAATTGATCAAGAAATTTGAAGTTACTTTGACCAAGTAATTAAAAATAAAAAAAACGATCTATTGTAAGATCGTGCGTTTCATCAACGCTTGCTTTTTTAATGACAATATTATTCAATTGAGGACCCTTACAACTAACATATAGCTTACTTACTAATAACAAATTTGAATAATAAATCGAAACGTGGTGTAATCGTAAATACTGTTTTTGTGTTTTGCGTCAGTACAGGTTATGGTAGCAAAATACAAGTTATTGCGCTCAGATCAAGAATAATAATAATTGCACTTTTACCTTCGTGGTTTTAATTATTTTAATTAAAACCTTTTATCACTTAAGTAATCGGATTATAGAGATTACTTTCTTTCGGCACTAATTCGCACTAGAACAGAATTTCGATCCTCTTCTGATAAAAATGGATCGTGAATACTGACAATAAATTATTTTCTGTTCGTCATTCCCGCACAAAATTAAAATAAACTGCACTTGAACACTGTAGTTGATTGATGATGCACTTGAAGTAAAGTTTCTCGTTGTTAACTATTAGTTCCAGAGTACAAGGTAGCTGACGCTATGTGTTATAAGAAAAACGTGGTGGAGACGAGCGTACGTCTGTTCAGCTCGTTAGTTAGTAAAGGTCTCTTCTCAAAATTTGCCGGTCTGTCTTTTTATACCCACCTTTTGGATCGGGCTTAGGAAAAATTATCATTTTATAACTAATTTTCCTATTGGTCCAGACAGGTGAGACGAAGATGACGTATCACTTTTTGGCGGTTGGTAACGGTTTTTCTAACTGTCGAATGTTGAGATGATTGACAGGTCGCTTCTGCTGTCATTGTTATTATTATTGGTACTCAGATTCCTGATATACATTTATAAAATGATGCTAACAGTTGTCATACACTTAATACCGTCACGATTGAGTTGATATTATTATCAAATTAAAGATTGTTTTGTTTCCTTTAAATTGATATCACTCGATCTCGGATTATCTTCACCTTAACCGACATTGTTAGAAAATCAATGTTCGGGTACACTATTCTTACTGTCATCTGCTCTTTATGAGTCGCCGATTTTACACTTTTTAGTTAACCTTTCTCGTATCCACATAACATTTTATTAAACAAATGTTTATGTGCGGACTCCATTAATACTGTACTGACGTTTTTTTCACTGAACTTTACTTTTACACCTTAATTCTATACATAGTAATAAATGATCCTACTGACTAATGACATTTTGTTTACTGTTAGTTAGTTTTGAGCTACTATTTACAAATAAAATCGTGGCTAAACCTATCGTTTTAATATCATTTTCCGTTATGTTAATGCATAACCATTGTTCTGGTGCATTTTATTTTGCACTGGTGATAATTATTGATAGTCATTTTATTGACTAATGTTTGGTCTAAGTTTGTTAAGTGTAGAATATCGCCTACACTGAAATTTGGCCTTTATAATGCCTATGGGTTCTCAATTCGGTAAATTACAGAGACATCTTATTGGTATAAGGTTCTCTTATATAGTTAGCTCTCTTTTCTGACAGGTATATTTGATGCAGAAATACATCTTAGTTCCTACAATATAGCCATTGTTAACATTGGTTTTGGCATTCATTATCTACTGTTCATAGTCACATTTATTATCAGAAAAATGCTGATTTTGGCTTTCACAGTATTTAACTGCTAATTCGTTTGTTTTTTGTTTATAAATGACATTCGGTTTACATTAACCATTTACTGAATTGACAGTTGAATTTAAATCTATTCTGTCCATTAGTTCGTTTTAGTCTCAGTCTAGTTGTAGTGTCAAACAGCTATTGGGTTACTGTTTCCCATGGCACTTCTGCTTTATTCTTCTCTCTTGGTTTCTTCTTTCTTGTTTATTTTGACTATTCTATACCTATTTACATGGTTATTCTGTTTTATGAAATCTAATAACATACACTTAGGTTAGGTGACATCTTGTGATGTTACATAATACACCCTCTTTAAAATTGATCATTTGAAAAATTTATATTTTGTAAAATTATCAATTCATGTCAGTTTCTTAGTATACTTCAATAAAGAAATTTTCTCTTGTATTCCTAGATTTTTTAAACATATTATTGGTGTATTACTCTAGGTTGGCTTTTTATACAATAGTACAATTCTTAATTTACTAGTAATTTCAAGCTGCTTACTCTCTAAATCATGTAACTATAATGGATCTTGTTTCTCAAGTTAATTATTCCCTGTTTTATTTACATTCTACTTTCTCACTACATATCTTTGCATTCGTGATCATTTGATGGTTATAATAATTTATACCTCACAGATTCTTTCATAATATTCCTTGATATAATAAAACAATATAATTCCCTAACTGTAGTAGAGGTTCTGGAATCAGGGTGGCTCACTATGGCTAACATCCTCTGCCGTTCCTCCCTACACATTCTCAGATTCAGAGGCATTACTCTTCTCTGTCTGAGTAAAAATAAACATTGCACCTGGCAATAGTTGCACTATCACAACTCAAAAAAAATATCACATATCATTCATATTCAATAATATAATATATTCACTATAATATACAAGGTATCAGAGGTTTTCATTTAGATCACATTTCTATCTTTATACTTGCTAACATACTTTCTTTCTTACAGGTAATTACTTCTTTTAGACTCGATGTTTTTTAGCTATGCTTTTATTAGCTATATAGTTACTTATGTACTAGTTAACAATTTGTTGTGGTTCATTTAAATATTTTTAAGATTATACACTTGTTTAGATGCTTATAGTACTTATGCATTTGTTTGTTCTATCTAGAGTTCACAATATATTTCTGTTTTCACTATAGTCTATTAAATCTTTCTTAACGAGTTATATTCCTCCTGAATTATCAGGCTTACATTGTTTGTATACTAAATGGTTTTCTTTTTTTTTCTGATGTTCTCTGACATATTCTTATGATGTATCATATTTGATAATTGACAAACATTGTCCTTTCCTTTCATTTCATTATAACAATAGTTATTCTTACAATTAATACTCTTTGTTATTTTTCTTCTCTACTCCTTCAAGTGATGGTGGTTTTCACTTATGCTGGATGATTTTATACACTATATACTATACTGTAATTACAATTTCATTTGACAATATACTAACATCTATTTCATAGACATTCTTGGGGTTTTCATGGTTTGTTTCACAAATATTAATTTTTCTTTCCTCACATTCCATAATAATGTCCTTCTTTTTATTTTACACACTTTGTTATACTGCCTCTCTACTCCTTCAAAGGTTAGTTGGGTGAACCTTTATTCTGGACGATTTTAACTTAACATTTGAGTTTTATGAGAGGTATACTATAATCATTTTATAAACATTATGTCATATAGAATATTCATCTGGATACATATTTTTCTCTAGGTATAGTACAGTAATTGCATTTTCTTATTAAATCATT
This sequence comes from Magicicada septendecula, assembly GCA_034769895.1. Lineage (NCBI taxonomy): Eukaryota > Metazoa > Arthropoda > Insecta > Hemiptera > Cicadidae > Magicicada > Magicicada septendecula. The sequence goes on from CM068368.1 coordinate 12,628,185, forward strand.
TGATTGACCTTATCTAATATTCTATCCCCTGGGGTAATAGGTCTGGTACATTTTCATCATTAACAAATGGTTTGGTTTACATCTTAAATCTACACACTTTTGTAACTTGGTAAGGTAGATTGACTAGTTATAGCTAATTGGTTACCTTCAATATTTTTGGTAATTTAACAACAAATGAGTTTGTTTATAGTAGTGGTTTTTTCCAATATAGATATTTTACTTTTTTATAACATAAACGTTTGGGTGAGGAATGTTGCTTCCTATTACATATTATCTCTCCTTAATATTCATCATTGCTTATTCGCCGATATTCATGGGGTTATTTGTGCTCTTCCACTCTATTGGGTCTATAATTGGTATTGTATTCTGGCGTCTTGGGATGTGCTGGGTCGGCTGCCATCTCCGGGTCTGAACTCTCTAGAGTTGCCTGCTCGGTTGTGCATTATTGTAAAGCCAGGCCTCTCACAGACTGGCACCCAATCTCCTTCATCATCATTATTTGTGGTGTTTGGCGGCGGTCGGGTATCAGGTCTCCCTGGGTCGGACTGGTCATTGGCTTGTATAAAATTCACTTGTGGCCTGTAGTCGCTATTGCGGTCGTCACCCTCAATACTACTACTCCTCCATCGTCCTCCTCTCATGCTTCCTCTTTCTCCACTGTGGCTGTCTCTACGTGGGTATCGTCGCCTTCGATCGGGGTTGTAATTAGCTTGTACGTAATTTGCTCGTCGATGTTGCGACGGTTGGTTATTCCCGCCTTGGTTTGGTGGTCGATTATTGTTGTTATTAAAATTGGGTCGCCGGTTATTGTTATTATTATTATTGTTATTCGGGTTATTTGGCCTATTATTTTGGTTGTTGTTATTAGCGTTATTATAATTTTGGTTTATCGGACCGTTGTTATTATTAAAATTGTTTCGAGAATTTCGAGGGTAGTTATTGTTATTATTATTCGTAATGCCGCCTGTGGTATTGAACTGGTCATTTCGTCGACGACTCCTCCGGTAATACCCTTCGTGTTCCTGATCTTCGAGCAGCGCTGACATAGCTGCTATTGTCTTAATCTGTCCCCACTGACGCGCTTTTGCGACACCCTCTTCAAAGTGATAGGACAATTTTGTGACAAGACATTCCTCCGGTATCTTTGTTTCTAGGTTCCTTGCAAGACATACTTGACCTAAGAAATACGAAGTCATGGTCCCTCCTCGGTTCGCATCATATCTTCCGTGGCATATATGGTCTCGTACGATATTCTGCGTCGCCTCGGACCAGTATTTTGCGCGGAATTGAGTTTTAAATTCATCATAGCTGTGAACCTTGTGGCGTGTTGCGGTCCACCAATTGTCGTAGATTTCTTTAAAGTATTCATCGATTAAATTTTTTATGTTATTCCATCTAGTTTCTCTAATCCGCGCCAAGTGTTCCTCCACACGTGCTAAAAATTCAATGGGATTACGACGATAGTTTCTAAAATTGATAGCGTCGCGGTTATCATTCGGTATTAAGTACTGACCTGGTATCGGGCGGTTGCGGATAATCTCAATCTCCTCCCGTATTTGTACTATTTCTTGTTGTTTAAGTTCTTCGATCCTCTCTCGATTTGCGACCGTTAAATTCCTCACTGCATCCACAGAGATACTCATTTCTTCGCAGCGCTCACCTATGTCTAACCTTACTCGTTTGATTTCATCTTGGTTTGCCCTTTTTAAAGACTCTATCCTAGTTTCGGTCACCTCCTCCATGGTATTAAATCTCCCGTCGACCTCTTCTCTGGTTCGTTGCAAGTCCTGGTCGTGCTGTTCACACCTTTTATTTACTTCGACAATTTCCTCCCTCACAACGGCAATCTCCCCGTCGATTCTATTGTTTATTTTATCACTGCCTTCTTCCATCCTCCTGCTAATTTCGATCAAGGTAGTGTTCAATTCTTCTCTAAAGGCCTGGCTGTTATCGTCGATTTTCTCGTTCAGCGCGTCCATAGACTTATGCGTATCGTCTATCCTTTTATTTAGGTCCTCCTTCAGCGATTCCACATTTTTACTAAGCGATTCCAGGTTTCTATTTAAGTCCCGATGGTCTTCCCTTATTGACTCTATATTTTTATTCAATAGCTCAATATTTCTTTGGTTCTCTTCCCGGGATTTCCTACCATCTTCCTGTAATGCTTCCATATTTTTGTTCATCGAGTCATTCAGTTTTTTATGGGATTTCTTGCCGTCTTCCTTTAATTCCATCATTATCTTCATCATCGCTTCCCATCTCATCTCTTCGGATGGTCTGTTTGGTTGTGGGAGTTCTTCAGGCCGTCTGGGTTGGTTGTCTGCAGTCACTTCTATCTCTGGTTCCACGTGTGGTGTTTCGTCGATACTAGTCTCGACATTGTTGATTGTAATAATTCCTATCTCGTCTGTGGGTTGTTCTTCGTATGTATCTACATCCCGTTGCATCTCTCCTACCCTACTGTCCTTATATCTTGTATAGTACTGATGGGTGTGCGGCATGTTAATTTTTTCGTGTCTACCGGGCTAATATAAAATATAAAAAATATATTTATTTAATATTTTTTAAGCCACACTAGTTGGTGCGCCAATTTATAACCATACGCTTATTAAAACGTGTGTGCGTTTCGTGGTTAAATCTGCCACACGTTGGATGCGTCAATTTGTAACCAAACGATTATTAGTGGTTGTTTTTAAACTGATTATGTGTATTTGTTTACAGTAATTATATTATAGTAATAGTTAAATTCCGTTTAAAGCCACACGGGTGGTCTAATCTATTTGTAATAAAATGAAAACGTGTGTTTTTACAATTAACTTGAAGTAAAATAAATAAAAGAGTGGTTGTTGTTTAAATTTAAACTCGTGGTTAAAATATTAAAAGTCTCATTAAAACGAAATTCACCTATGGGTGAAGTGTTCCTTGGAGATAACTCAATGTTGAGAATGGTTGTTTCTACTTGAAGGTGACCAATGTAGTAAAGTATTTTACCATACAACATTCAAGTTACTCACAGTGTTTACAATGGTTTAAATACTCTTGTTTGTAAAGAATTCCCTTGTATTAAACAAAAAATAATAAAGTTGATTATATTTAAATGTTAGATTATCTTAAATTAAAACATGAAGTATGGCAGTTGATTGCTTGATAGTAGATCTCGTCTGGTTGAAACTGGTTGTAGAGACTTCTTCTGATTACAGGTAGTCTGAGTAAGTCAAGTCCTGTAAAGTCTGGACAATATCATAAACAAACATATACTTTTACGTACCTGATTGCGTTTACTTGAAGCTCACTAAACTGTCAACTCAGCTTACATTCATCAACTCCCTTTAGTTGCAAGGTTATGTCACCTTGTTTATTAAATTAATGGGCGCCACACGGATTTATTCAGGGAAAATCCCGTGTAAAACCCGTTCATAAAAATTATTAAATGAAAAGAAAATTTAAAATAGTTGAGTACCACTTTTTGGCAATGCTATTCCAATATGTCAAACACAACAGAAGGTTGTTTAAGTTTATTAAAAGAAACTATTTAATTATTCAGAAAAAATAAAATAAATCAAATCAGGTGATGCTGTTAATAATGGGTTTATTTGCACCCTTATAGAGAATTTAAAAAATACACATAATGTAACATACAAAGTTGTACAATGAAAACTTAATTATTATATGCCTCATACGGCTTGCTCAGAACATGAGTTATAAATCTGGTTAAGTCCAGATACTATTTATTGTAATATAAAATTATTACAATTATTAATATTAGTATTATTGTTATTATTATCGTCATTATTATCTCAGTTGTGAATTCTTTGAGACACGAAAGAAAACAATTATGCCTACACAGTATCCAATGATACAATTGATCAAGAAATTTGAAGTTACTTTGACCAAGTAATTAAAAATAAAAAAAACGATCTATTGTAAGATCGTGCGTTTCATCAACGCTTGCTTTTTTAATGACAATATTATTCAATTGAGGACCCTTACAACTAACATATAGCTTACTTACTAATAACAAATTTGAATAATAAATCGAAACGTGGTGTAATCGTAAATACTGTTTTTGTGTTTTGCGTCAGTACAGGTTATGGTAGCAAAATACAAGTTATTGCGCTCAGATCAAGAATAATAATAATTGCACTTTTACCTTCGTGGTTTTAATTATTTTAATTAAAACCTTTTATCACTTAAGTAATCGGATTATAGAGATTACTTTCTTTCGGCACTAATTCGCACTAGAACAGAATTTCGATCCTCTTCTGATAAAAATGGATCGTGAATACTGACAATAAATTATTTTCTGTTCGTCATTCCCGCACAAAATTAAAATAAACTGCACTTGAACACTGTAGTTGATTGATGATGCACTTGAAGTAAAGTTTCTCGTTGTTAACTATTAGTTCCAGAGTACAAGGTAGCTGACGCTATGTGTTATAAGAAAAACGTGGCGGAGACGAGCGTACGTCTGTTCAGCTCGTTAGTTAGTAAAGGTCTCTTCTCAAAATTCGCCGGTCTGTCTTTTTATACCCACCTTTTGGATCGGGCTTAGGAAAAATTATCATTTTATAACTAATTTTCCTATTGGTCCAGACAGGTGAGACGAAGATGACGTATCACTTTTTGGCGGTTGGTAACGGTTTTTCTAACTGTCGAATGTTGAGATGATTGACAGGTCGCTTCTGCTGTCATTGTTATTATTATTGGTACTCAGATTCCTGATATACATTTATAAAATGATGCTAACAGTTGTCATACACTTAATACCGTCACGATTGAGTTGATATTATTATCAAATTAAAGATTGTTTTGTTTCCTTTAAATTGATATCACTCGATCTCGGATTATCTTCACCTTAACCGACATTGTTAGAAAATCAATGTTCGGGTACACTATTCTTACTGTCGTCTGCTCTTTATGAGTCGCCGATTTTACACTTTTTAGTTAACCTTTCTCGTATCCACATAACATTTTATTAAACAAATGTTTATGTGCGGACTCCATTAACACTGTACTGACGTTTTTTTCACTGAACTTTACTTTTACACCTTAATTCTATACATAGTAATAAATGATCCTACTGACTAATGACATTTTGTTTACTGTTAGTTAGTTTTGAGCTACTATTTACAAATAAAATCGTGGCTAAACCTATCTTTTTAATATCATTTTCCGTTATGTTAATGCATAACCATTGTTCTGGTGCATTTTATTTTGCACTGGTGATAATTATTGATAGTCATTTTATTGACTAATGTTTGGTCTAAGTTTGTTAAGTGTAGAATATCGCCTACACTGAAATTTGGCCTTTATAATGCCTATGGGTTCTCAATTCGGTAAATTACAGAGACATCTTATTGGTATAAGGTTCTCTTATATAGTTAGCTCTCTTTTCTGACAGGTATATTTGATGCAGAAATACATCTTAGTTCCTACAATATAGCCATTGTTAACATTGGTTTTGGCATTCATTATCTACTGTTCATAGTCACATTTATTATCAGAAAAATGCTGATTTTGGCTTTCACAGTATTTAACTGCTAATTCGTTTGTTTTTTGTTTATAAATGACATTCGGTTTACATTAACCATTTACTGAATTGACAGTTGAATTTAAATCTATTCTGTCCATTAGTTCGTTTTAGTCTCAGTCTAGTTGTAGTGTCAAACAGCTATTGGGTTACTGTTTCCCATGGCACTTCTGCTTTATTCTTCTCTCTTGGTTTCTTCCTTCTTGTTTATTTTGACTATTCTATACCTATTTACATGGTTATTCTGTTTTATGAAATCTAATAACATACACTTAGGTTAGGTGACATCTTGTGATGTTACACTTTACTTCATTATTCAATAGCATACAATACTAATATGTTATACTGTCTCTATTGCATCACATAAAAATCATGTGGTTTGGTTATACAATCTTACATTCTATATTCCTACTTTCAAAAAGAACAGACAATGATACGTCAAAACAACTTTCCTTAACTAATTTGTTTATTATGTTTCTATTGAACGAACCAGTATGTAACATTTACATTTGTCCCCACACACACACACACACACATTCTTTCTTTTACATTGATATTCTACTAAACCCCATGTATTTAGATCTTATTATTCTTTGAAACATCCCCAGGTATAAATTTGAATATGGTTAAAGATTTGGAATTAAAAACTGAATATATGGGTACTCAGCCTGGTTGTAGACCTGGTCCAACTGTTGAGTCACCTTTTCTCCATGCACTCCAAAAATAAAGTGAAAATGTTCGAAAAGTTTATTTTTTCGCTCGTTTTAATTGTCCCCTTTGTTATATAGTATATTACCATTTTGTCACATTTGAAACTATTATCTTTGTCGGCCGACGTAACTTGCTCGTGAACACTTGTTTTAGTGGACTGCGCGGTCTGAAGAATTTTTGCCGACTGGTTAATTGCTTGCACACTGGTTACTGGAACCGTGCGCTACTTTACTGACCCGCGCGGCTTTGTAGTGTCTAGTCGACTAGTCCAACGATGACTGCCGCTGTTGCCTCCTGATGAAACTGGCTTGTGTCAATTACGAGTTTTACTGTAATTCACAGACAGCCCAACTTGTAGGTAATTGCGTAATGTGTCTAGCCAGACTGACACTAGACATAAACAGTCTGATGTTTCATAATAAACTTACGTGTCTCTTGGTTAAACAGACATTCCCCAAAGGTTGTACAATATTTGGATTAACATTTATTAAAAATTATTATCATCCCATTCTGTCCCGTTACAATACCCCCCCCCAATGAGAGGTTTTATGGTGAAGCATAAAAACTGTCATTGCCAAAACCTAGAGGATCAGCGAGGATATAGCGCCATGACTCCCCTTAAATCCTTACTAACATCATGGGTTACTTACCCCCCTAGTCCAGTGGCTGTGGCTGCACCTATCCGACCTTACTGGACTTCTGTCTCGAGATCCCAACACCATAAAATCAGACAGGCATGTCACCACAGTATCACCTGACTCTAAAACATTCAATCAAAATATCAATAAATGGCCTTCCATTACTCCATATCCTCCACCGATTTGTTTCCTCTTAATTGTACTGGTTTGTCCTTAACAAAGTACTGGTTCGATTCTTTTTTTCAGATAACTGAAATTAATTACCTCAACTTAATTTAATTACCAAATTTACAACAATTTCATTTACATCATAATAAAATGCATTTAGCCTTTTGTATAGCCATCCAATCAAAAACGTTCAAATTGACTACCAAGATTTCTATCTTGTAAACATTTTACATTAATTTCAAACAACCCTGTAAATTGATTATATAAAATACAGTGTCTACATAGCAACATAACCTTACTGTATACTTATACATCTAACACATGTAAATCCCCTACAAATTACTGTTAACATGACATTTTTTCCCCACCAAAATCATAAATTAATCATATACAATACCAATATGATATTAACACAAACATTTCACCTTTGAATTTAAACAAAATTTACAAACATTACAATTTTAATCTCTATTGCCAATTAAATAAGCATTTTCCTTGTTTACCTTTCATTATCACTTCTACTTTACTTTTATATTCAACATTTTAATCTTTTAATTTTAATTGTCTACCATTTTAATTTTACATTAACCATCTCTTTTAATTAATTATTTTAATAGCATTACTTTAAACATTTTACCTTAATAAAATCTTCTCACATAAATTTTAATTACATTATAATCAAAACACTGTTGAGTTTACTTCCATTATATTATTCAAAACAAGTTAACTCCATTTAATTACCTCTTGTATTTATCTTATTTCATAATAAAATTCCTCTATGGCTATGATTCCTCAAAATAAAATATTACTGTTGTTATCAACTACAGCATAACTGTAAACATTAGTCACACAGAATACAATATGCATACCAGCAATATAACCTAGTATACAATACATTTAACACCAATACAAATTTATTTACAAATTTTCGTCATATCCTGTTATTATTTACCACACCTCATTATGTAAGTCAGCCAAGTAATTACCATTAACTCTCATAATTAAATGTTCATTAACATTAAATGTCTAACCGCCATCATCGAAAATTAATCTTATTTCTACATAACAATTTTCAGTTTTATTTCCATACATTATATTATTACTATTAATATAATAACCCTTTAAATTCGTTTCATCCATTAATTCATAATAATTCCCCGGGTTATCCCCCATTATTATTTTATCATATGCCGTGTCTACACTGGGTTTGGTTAAGTCTCCTTCGGTATCATTTGTCACATTTAAATAGTTTACCATTTCATCACTATAGCCATCATTTATTACTAGTACGCTAATTCTTACAACAGGTGTTTATCATCATCAACCTCAATGTAATCATCGTTTACTGCTACACAAGGTAAGTCATCAATATCATCATTTTTATCATCATCAGTAACCTCAGTCTCGTTACTAGGTAAATTAATGTTATCCCCTCCCTTTCTAGTTAAAATCTCCACTAACTCTTTATAGCATCTCTTTAACGTAAACAACTCTATCACTCTATCTCTCTCTTTTTGATCACTTTCCCAAGCCCATTTCACTTTCTCACTCCACTCAGAGGGCAATACAACATTATTTAAACTCCATCTGACCCTACCAGATACACAAAAACACTTTGTTGGACCATTTGCTGACCCATTATCACCCAAATGTCCTAATGAGGATCTCTTATCCTCATAAACCACTTGTGAAGTCTTTACTCCACATTTAACCCCAGAAAAATTTCCCCCCTGTACCCACTCTACATTTAAACTCTCTTCATATTCCCTTTCTAACTCAATAACACTCACTAACACTCCATGCTTAATCTCAACTGATTTTACACTCTCATACTCACTACCACTATTGCTCAATGTATCACCATTATTTTTATTCAATAATAATTCACTATCATCATCATCATTACTTATTGTAACACCACCACTTACCTTATAATTCATCACCTGATTCTTGTTCGTTATTTTCTCCTTATTATAATTACCGCTTGTACTAACACCCTCGTTATTTATATTGTTGTCCGTTACTTAGTTATTCTCATTTTCACTACTACAGTTATATATGGCATGTATCGTGTTATTTATACACTGCATCTCACTCTCTATACCCTCGAATTCATTACAAGTTTTACTTTCAAAGCTTTCTAATTTATCATTTACGGTAGTTATTTGTTGTCCAAGTTCTTTTTGGTTAGATTCTAACATGTCTGTTTTACCGTTCGCCCTACACACGCGCTCTCTTAACTCATCTATTTGTCTTTTAGTTTCATTATGTATTTCATTAATTTGTTCATCAATACGTTTACACAGTGAATTAGTTAATTCGTTAAACTTTACATTTACTTCCCCCTTTATTTCATCAAATTTAGCATCATTTATATCAAATCATTTGTTTAATTCATCAAATTTAACCTCGTTTATGTCAAGACGACTATTTATTTTATCGAAATTTCTTTCACTTTTTATTTTTTGTTCATGGATATCACTCTTTAACTCATTGAACTTACTCTCAAACTTTTCATTAATATTACTACTCATTTCATTGAAATTGCTGCTCATATTATCAGATATTGTTCTCATGAAATTAAATATATCGCCCACTGACAATTCTTTTACTTTTATTTATTACAGGAGTAGGTTATGCTTTTGCTTCACTCATGACAATCGACTCGGTTAGACTACATTCGTTTCTTATTAAATTCGTCTGAATTTGCGACTCACTCATATCAGTTAATTCGGTTGACATATTTTCTTTATTTACAAAAATTGGCTTACTTTTAGATTCACCAATGACGGTTAAGCCAGTTACATTTATTTTACTCTCCGTATTATCCATTTTCATGAATTAAATTGTTTTTAATTAAACGATTATATAAATTCCCTATACAATTATTAAAACTTTAACTTTACTTTATAGTTTTACTTTACCGCTTTCTAACCACAATCTATAATCATTTACAACAACGCCATCACTCCCAAAAAATCCGTCTCTGCAACTAAAATTAGGTCTAGTTTATTTTTTGAAATTATCCCCAAGTAAATATAGTAATTATAAAATATTTATTCATTTTGAACAGAAGACCAGGATTTGTAACAATAGTTTCAAATGTACTTAGCCAATCAGAGTTAAGTCAGTTACCATGACTACTGAACTTTGTTATAATTTTGACCGTTATAAAACAAGAGTTCCATTATTAACTATCCAGAGGGACAGACGCTATATTGATGCTGACCATTTGAAAGACAAATAACGAAGAAAATCAAACTGTAATGAAACCCAATTGATCAACTATTGTCAACCATAGTTCCAGTAACACATGAAGGAATAATAAACGAATATTAAAACTACAATTAGATAAAAACTTGATGTAAAAAGAAACAGACGCCAGAAGTAGACGGCATCCCTATCTTTGGAAATAAACGAAAGAAATAATTCATTGATGAAGACACTTGATGATCCATAAAACGAACAACGTGATTTTGTTAAGTATGAAATAATTTATAAATAATTACGAACCAAATTGATTAACCATTTTCCTAATATATAACTCTCACTCTAAACTTTGATCACTAATTTCTTTCAAGGATTAATATTTAATAATACTGTATGTAAAAGAAATATAACCTATGTCCTAAACTGATAAAACCGACACACACTTTTAACACAATAAAGTTGAATTTTCATGTAAACCTTGTTAGTATTTAAGTACGACAATTGTAAGGTGGTGTACTTTATTTAAACAATCTTGGTATAAACCTTTTTTGTACTCAAAAGAATCCATTGGCAAATTAACTTGTGTAAATAAATACGCATGTCTCCATAGCAGTCTATGACTGAAGCGCTGCCACCCTGCTATCCACTGAGTGAAAACTAATTTGAGGCTGAGGCATAAACTTTATTATAAAAACATTTGTTGTATGACAGTATACAAATTTAATGAATTGTCGAATTAAATAAATCAGTACGAATAATTACTAGCTGTCCTGTGTCTATTTAATCTGTATTGTGTATGTTATGTACTTTAGCGGAGCATAGAATTCTTTGCTCAAATTTTATGTTGGCAACACGTCCAAAACCCAAGCAAGGTCGAATTCCCGCCAGTCAGCGAGGCAATTCGAATTATTTTTCACAGTACAGGAGACAATCTAACTGTGAACATTTTAATTGTTTTATGGAAAACAATTTGGCGCCATTCGGGAATTAAAAATACCAAATAGGACAGGTAAGAACTTCGGTACTGGTTATTCGTACGTTCGCGACGGACGCCGTCTGCGGGAGTTACGTTTCAGAGCAACGACGACTTGGTAAGACACGAGAGTACACATTACATTTTTGCAGAATACGACGATCGAGTCTCGTTATAGAATTGGTGACCAACTGGTGAGGCTAGAAGAAAAGAAAGTACGACGTTCTAGCGGCGATTACGAAAGGATAACAAGATACATACAAGAGTAGTGTCGAAAAGGTTGGCAAAGGACCAAGAAACGGAAGAAGGTAGAGAGAAGAAAAGGAAGTAACATCGGTCGAGGATGTGGAAACGGTAGTAAGGGAGGAAGCTAGAGGAGATAGGATCGAAAATCAGCTGGCCGAAGCTACACCAAACGAAGAGGCGAAATTAGATAAGATAATGAGAATGATGATGGAGCAATTCGGACAAATTAATGAAAATTTTGAGAATCAGGAGGAAAAATTCGACAGGAATGATGAGAGTCTGAAACAGATGAAGGAAGAAACCAATGACAATTTTAAGAAACAGAAGGAAGAAACTAAAGAACAAAACGAGGTTTTAAGGGAAAACTTAAAGAAACAAATAAGTGAAAATATAGACACACTGAACGCTAGAATCGAAAGCATCAATGAGATGTTAAAACAACAAATAGACAAAAAAATGGAAGAACATGGCGATAATGTGAGGAAGAACCAGGAGACATTGCAACAACGATTGACGGAGGACATTCAAAGAAGAAATGAAGAGTTGAAAGAAGAATTGAGGGAACAATTGAAGGAGGGCCATGAGAAAAATAAAGAAGAAATGAAGCAGCAAATAAGACTAATATTAAGAGGATATCGTGAAGAAAGCGAACAGACAAAAACGGAGATGAATAAGAAATGGGAAGAAACAAATTACAAAATAGATCAACTTAATGAAACATTAGATAGTGGTTTCACACAATTGAATGAAACACTAGACAGTACTTCTGAAGGTATCAATGAAAAAATAAGAAATAAAGAAGACAAAAGTGTATTGTTAATTGAAAATAAAAGTAATCAAAACAAAGAGAAAATTAAGCACATAGAAACCGACCATAGAGGAGTAAAGAAGAACCAAACAATTAAGAAGATTAAGAAAACAAAAGATATAGGAAAATATGTAAAAAGAAACTAATAAAAACACGAGAAGAATTGTAGATGATGAAGAATGGACTACTTGAGATGTTTAATCTACCAATTACTGACCAGAATGAAATAATGAATTTTAAAAATAACAGAAGGAACTTAATAGAAATTTTAGAAAGGAATCACTGCAAAACAGTGTGTAACACATTAAGAAGTTCTATCAAAAAATTGAATACACCAGAAATAGAAATGCAAAATAAACAAATATCAATGATAGCATCTATGTTAGACATACCATTGACCTATTAATTGTATAAACAAAATGATTAAGTGATTGAGGTAGGACTGGAAACCAGTGAAAATTTTATGTATGAAACATGTAAATACAAGATGGTAGCAAGAAAGTGGACAAGAATCATTCTGAAAACGACAGCAGTCCGAACAACGGGGGTAACTCATGTGATCATGGACCATGGGTAAACCAAGTGCAGATGAACACTGAAATATGGGACTGATTTCCTGATTACTGAACCAGCAAACCAATGGAAAAGAAGTAACACTAAATTAACTAAAATAATTAATAATCGTCAAAGGGAAAACCTAGATTAATACTTAAGACAAATGGATGGAAATGACTGAAAAAATCAAAGGTAATTAAACAACCAAAATAAATTAAATAAAAAAGATATAACAAAGCAAACGAATAAGTTTACAAATAAATGTGAATCAAAGAATAATAAATGATGAAGAATAAAAAAATACAAAATTCAAAAAGGATGTAAGATCACCTTACACTGTTATTTAGAGTATATATGAGATAAAAAATAAACAAATCAATTATGTATGATAATAAAGAAAAAATATATAAGATGAATTACAAAAAAGATGTAAGATCACCTTACAATAATATTTGGACAACGTATGAGGCAAAATGTAAAATATAAAATAAAGGAATAAGTTACAAAAATTCCTAAATAGTAAGAACAACAAACTTACTATGCTATTTAAAAATATGTGAGATAAAAAAATAAACAAACGCAATGATAATAAAGAAGAAAATGTATGATCAACTTCCACTACAATTTAGAAAAAATATGTGAGATAAAATAAACAAACCACTGATCAAGAATGAAGTAAGTAAAATAAATATTCTAAGAGTTATAATATAAAATGAGATGAATCAAAGAATAATTGAAAATGAATAAAAATATTAATTGTATCAATAAATATCAACGCTTCAAGTATTATAAAATGATATCAACAGAGAGAGATGAGAATTAAATATGACTCGAACTGAGCAATAATGAAATAAAAAATAAAAGATTCCCAACAAATATTATTATTATTATTATTATTATTATTAGTCACAAGATGACTGTATTGAAGAATCATTAATTAAGATTGACTGTTGAATAAGTCCAGCAATCATTTTACTGAGCAGGGATGATGTTCCCCTGACCTCAGAAAAAGTGTAGTTTTGAACAACGGAGTTAGGTAAGCCAATAGAGCCCATCCGAATCGATTTCAGCTACAAAATAGGGATAGTTAGGGAAAATAAGATTTATACGGAATAATTTATAATAAAAAATCAATAAGCCAGATCGTAATAGGAGAAAATAATGAAGAAAAGACTCAGAATGAAAAGAAGTAAAAGATACAGAATTGAACATGAAAATGAACAAGAAGCAGTAGAATTTAAGAAGAAAAAGATACAATACAATTGATAATTTCATCAAACTTAGAATCACGTTTTATGAATGATCAATTTTGGTGGAAGGGCATTATATAACGTTGCAGAAATCTGATCATATAAAGTATCCATAAGTATTATAGAAATGCAAAAAAGTAAGATAATTTAATAATTAAATAATGAAGAAAAAATATAAAATGTAGTTAAGAAAGAAGAAGAAGGAAGAATTGTAAACAAAAGTAATCATTAAAAGAATAGACTAGACTGACAAATAGACTGACAAACAAATGACTTTAACCCAACCCCAGAGATTGGCCAGATAAAGACAGAAAAGATGAGAAAAGATTCACAGAGAGTAAGAAGACAAATCAATGATAAGAGACACAAATAAGTAAAGAAAATATGTAATTAACAGTGAATAAAACGATAAAAAAGAAAGTACACTAACCATAAAAAATAAATAAGACAATTATTATTAAATAAAGTATGTTATTAAGAACCTTATAATAATAAGAAAGTAAGGCACAAAATGTTAAAGAATAGTTGTAAAAGTATATCTAAAGTACCATTGAAACCAAGAGGGAGAGATAGGTAGGGAGTGATAAAGATAAACAGTGAAGTGATAAGTGTATTAAAATAAACAACTTATAAATTTAAGAAAAAAGAATAGTAAACAAGTGTAACAAACCAAAACCATAATCAAATGATGAATGAGCAATTAAGTTAATTGTGTTAGACTGTAAGAAACAGAGTAATTATGGGTGTAAGGAATAGAAAAACATATTATATCAATATAAGAATCACCAGGGTGATTATCTTTATAGAAGAGATGGTGTAGGTATAAAACTCACCAAAATTGTTATTTTAATTTAAAGAAAGTTAAGTTATTGATTTAGTGTTTAAGGGAGTATATACAAGAAGAAATAATTTTACAGTAATATGTTTGTATGTTTTATATAAGTAATGAAGTTATAAAGAGAGTAGTAGCAGGACCTTTATAAGTAATGATAGGCAATATAATAATGATATGTAATGAGAAGAAACATGGCTGAACCATATACAGACCATTAAGTTATTTATATGTTATGTTTTATTAATAGATTTAAGTGTTAAAGAGGTGTATGAGAAATGGGAGTAGGTATAAAAATAGTAATGACATGAATTTAACAAAGCAACAAAGTAATAACTATAATATAAATTGAAAGCAAAATATCAAATAAGAAATTATAAGATGTTGCAGTTTAGGCCTATAAATGACATAGCTGTCTAAATTCAGAAAACCAATTGTAAACAACTGAAAACTATATTTAAATAATAAGACAAAGTAAATTATGTAATTACCATCAACTAACAAAAATAACTTGTCAGAATTATGTTAAACAATAGAAATAAGTAAATTATGTATTAACATAGTATTATCAATTTTGTGCCAAAAACATTAATATGGCTTAGACCAGTCTTGTGAGATGTCAAACTGATCTTTGAAATAAAATAGGAACATCTATGTAAATATTTCAAGCATTGAAATGATCCCCAAGTGAATATAGTCATTATAAAATATTTATTCATTTTGAACAGAAGACCAGGATTTGTAACAATAGTTTCAAATGTACTTAGCCAATCAGAGTTAAGTCAGTTACCATGACTACTGAACTTTGTTATAATTTTGACCGTTATAAAACGAGAGTTCCATTATTAACTATCCAGAGGGACAGATACTATATTGATGCTGACCATTTGAAAGACAAATAACGAAGAAAATCAAACTGTAATGAAACCCAATTGATCAACTGATGTCAACCATAGTTCCAGTAACACATGAAGGAATAATAAACGAATATTAAAACTACAATTAGATAAAAACTTGATGTAAAAAGAAACAGACGCCAGAAGGTAGACGACATCCCTATCTTTGGAAATAAACGAAAGAAATAAGTCATTGGTGAAGACACTTGCAACGTGATTTTGTTAAGTATGAAATAAATTATAAATAATTACGAACCAAATTGATTAACCATTTTCCTAATATATAACTCTCACTCTAAACTTTGATCACTAATTTCTTTCAAGGATTAATATTTTTATAACACTGTATGTAAAAGAAATATAACCTATGTCCTAAACTGATAAAACCGACACACATTTTTAACACAATAAAGTTGAATTTTCATGTAAACCTTGTTAGTATTTAAGTACGACAATTGTAAGGTGGTGTACTTTATGTAAACAATCTTGTTATAAACCTTTTTCGTACTCAAAAGAATCCATTGGCAAATTAACTTGTGTAAATAAATACGCATGTCAGACATAGCAGTCTACGACTGAAGCGCTGCCACCCTGCTATCCACTGAGTGAAAACTAATTTGAGGCCGAGGCATAAACTTTATTATAAAAACATTTGTTGTATGACAGTTATACAAATTTAATGAATTGTCGAATTAAATAAATCAGTACGAATAATTACTAGCTGTCCTGTGTCTATTTAATCTGTATTGTGTATGTTATGTACTTTAGCGGAGCATAGAATTCTTTGCTCAAATTTTATGTTGGCAACACGTCCAAAACCCAAGCAAGGTCGAATTCCCACCAGTCAGCGAGGCAATTCGAATTATTTTTCACAGTACAGGAGACAATCTAACTGTGAACATTTTAATTGTTTTATGGAAAACAATTTGGCGCCATTCGGGAATTAAAAATACCAAATAGGACAGGTAAGAACTTCGGTACTGGTTATTCGTACGTTCGCGACGGACGCCGTCTGCGGGAGTTACGTTTCAGAGCAACGACGACTTGGTAAGACACGAGAGTACACATTACATTTTTGCAGAATACGACGATCGAGTCTTGTTATACCATGCACTCCGAAAATAAAGTGAAAATGTTCGAAAAGTTTATTTTTTCGCTCGTTTTAATTGTCCCCTTTGTTATATAGTATATTACCGTTTTGTCACATTTGAAACTATTATCTTTGTCGGCCGACGTAACTTGCTTGCGAGCACTTGTTTTTGTGGACCGCGCGGTCTGAAGAATTTTTGCCGACTGGTTAATTGCTCGCACACTGGTTACTGGAACCGCGCACTATTTTACTGACCCGCACGGCTCTGTAGTGTCTAATCGACTGGTCCAACGATGATTGCCGCTGTTGCCTCCTGATGAAACTGGCTTGTGTCAATTACGGGTTTTACTGTAATTCACAGACAGCACAAGTTGTAGGTAGTTGCATAATGCGTCTAGCCAATCTGATGCTAGACATAAACAGTCTGATGTTTCATAATAAACTTACATGTCTCTTGATTAAACAGAGGTTCCCCAAAGGTTGTACCATATTTGGATTAACATTTATTAAAAATTATTATCACCCCATTCTGTCCCGTTACAATGTCGGCAGTCTTCCGGGCACGGTCTTCGTGATAAGCCATCTGCATTACCATGCAGGTGCCCCCGTTGATGTTGTACCTTGAAGTTGTACTCTTGCAGACGTTCAAGCCACCTTGCCAACTGTCCTTCCTGATTTTTAAATCTCAAGAGCCATGCAAGCGCAGCATGGTCGGTATGTAGTGAAAACTCTCTTCCATAGAGGTATTTATGGAAGTGCTCTAACGCTCGGACGATTGCCAGCAACTCTCTTCTTGTAACGCAAAAATTTCTCTCTGGTTTAGAAAGTGTCTTGCTGTAATTCGCTATTACTCGTTCTTCACCGTTTTAGTGGTTTAGCAATAGTAGCGAAGCCTTTCACAAAACGTGTGTAATATGAGCATAACCCCAGGAAACTCCTAACTTCGTGTTTACTCTTCGGCACTGGCAGTCTCTTACAGTGTCTATTTTATTAGGATCCATGCTAACACCCGCTGCCGAAACCAGATGGCCCAGATACTGTACTTCCTTCTGGAATAGAGAACACTTCTTCGGACTCAGCTTCAGTTGGGCACCATGCATTCTAGTTAGAACCTCCTTAAGATTTTCCAAATGGTCTTTGAAAGTCTTCCCGGTGACTATGACATTTTCTAAATAAACAAGGCAAGTTTTCCATGTCAGGCCTCGGAGTACCAGGTCCATCAATCTTTCAAATGTTGCCGGTGCATTACAGAGTCCAAATGGCATGACGTTAAATTGGAATAAGCCACTCGGGGTTGAGAAAGCGGTCTTTTCCTTGTCTTCTTGATGAAGACCCACTTGCCAATATCCACTCTTCAGGTCCAATGTGGAAAACCACTGTGCTCCGGACAACGTGTCGAGTGTATCGTCAACACTAGGTAATGGATAGCAGTCTTTCTTAGTAGTGTCATTTAATCTCCGGTAGTCTATGCAGAAACGCAATCCACCATCCTTCTTCGCTACCAGCACTATAGGAGAAGACCAAGCACTTGACGAAGGTTCGATTACTCCCTCTGTCAACATGTCCTGTACTAACTGAGACATTTACTCTTGTTTAGATAATGGAGGCCTTCGAGGAGGTTGGCGTATGGGTGTTGTGTCCCCGGTATTGATGCGATGTTGCACTAGAGAGGTTCTTCCCAGTGACTGTCCCCGAACTGCAAAACAATCTTTGAATTCGTGTAAAAACTGTCTTAAGTTCCTTTACCTCACCACTTGAGACGTCATTAGAAGATCTGTTCAATAATTCTTGCAGTTCCTCTGGTAATTTGGAATTATCCGAAGCACTGCATCTTCGTTGCATCATTCCGGCTACCCAGGCCACAGGAGTCAATTTGCCTAGGAGCGTATTGCTTTGTAAAGTGATAGTTTGATCCAAAATATTCGCCACTCTAATAGGTACATTTTCGGTTTCGTCAGGTTTTACTAAACTTCTGGCAATTAGAATGCCCGGTGTGCTGACTACCTGGGCTTCGAATATAGAGCACTGGTGCCCCTAGTATCTACCACGGTTCTAACCAAGATGATCTTTTCGGAGTTTGGCGGATCAGTTACGGCCACTTGGTTTATGACGTCCATCGATATTTCTGCTGTCATCATTGTTGATAACATTACCTCTTCACCTCCGATTCTCAAGACATTGTTTTTGAAGTCGACTATAAACCCGTACGCGTTCATAACGTCCACACCAATAATTGCTTCATCCACAATGTCTGCAACAAGTACTTGATGATTAAACTCAAGTCGACCGAGGCGTTGGTGTATCTCCACTTTTCCATTCACTTTTACAGGCCATCCAGTAGCTGTTCGCAAGCTGCAAGAGCACCAGATTGGCTTGAGATCTTTCACCACATCGGGGCGCACAATAGAAACTGTTGCGCCTGTGTCAACTGTAATCGAGGTTGGCCTTTCTTGAACAAATCCAGTAACTACCAAGCTCCCGCTGTTTTTCTGAAGTGTAGAAATTGCGTATTGTCTAGGGGCTTCGTTCCTCCAGTTAGTCAGCACACACCCCGTTGTACCGACTATTGCTCGTTTCCCTGCTGCTGAATTCTAACCCAACAATCTCGTTGTAGATGTCCAGGTTTCCCACATCTATAACACTTCGGTCTTCCATCCTTTCTTATTTTATTCTGTGGCGCCAACTGTCGAGTCTCTGTACCTTGTTCTTCTTCCTCATCATCTTTGCCGTCGCGATCTTTTAGCGCGCACTTTATGACTTGTCCAACCAGACGCTGATTTGGTGGCCTCAAATTGCAAAGCATGTACCAGGCCGTCCGCACTGTTCTGGTGTCTTGCCATTCGTAACACTTGCTGTAATTCGTTATCTCGGACACCGGCAGTAAATGTCTGCATCGCAAAACTCGTTTGAAAATCTTCTGGCGCTTCAGGATAGGCCAGTCTAATTAGTCTGTCGATACTTGCTTCAAACTCTTGAAGGCTCTCCCTGGCATGCTGTCGCCTTGCTCTCAACTGGGTGCAGTACACATCTCGGAAATGTTTTATCACCATACCGTAATTCCAGAGCTTTTATCAATTCGGCATAGGTGTTTTGGCTGTTAGGTTGCACTTTCTGTAGTAGTTCTGCCACGGGTTCTTTTAATGAGAGAACGAGTGAAACTACCTTGTCTTTCTCCATCCAATTATTTGCGCATGCAGCAGCTTCAAATTGGCGTAAATACAGTGCGTGCTTCCATCAAAGGTTGGAGCCTTGACATGAACTCTCCCAACAGCAGGCGAAGTAACCTTCTCTATTGACTTATTTTCTGTGTCTTTCTCTGTCTCTATCATTGGTACAGTCTGTTCACAAAGTTGTTTTGGTTGTAACTACAGGAACTGCTCTCTTATGTTTGCCATTGAGATTTCTACTGCAGATATTTTATTTGACATGGTTTCTTCTATGTCAGATATTTTTGTTAACATCGATTCTTCAACACTCGAAACAGATTTCTCTACTTCAGCTATTTTTAATGTCATTGATTCTTGTACCTCCGATATTTTAGTAACTTGTTTATTAAGCTCACCTCTTAGGAGACCCAACTCTGCAACGGTTTGTTCTTGTGTCTGCTTTTGCTCCTGTATTAACTCCTTGATGTCTTCTGTTTCACGCTTCCATTCTTCTTTTTGTCTTTCTTCTGTTTCTAGCATTAATGCTTTCTGACGTTCTTCAGCCTCTTCTCTTTCCTGCCTGCGTTTTTCATCGTGTCGTTTTTCTGCTTCTTCCACCTCCTGTCTGCGTTTCTCATCCTGTCGTTTTTCTGCTTCTTCCTGTGTCTGTGGCAGCAGTGTTTGTAAAGCTTCCATCATCTGACTGGGATCCATGTTTACCGATTACTTATGAATCACACTCGTCTTGTACAAAGTGTCCACTGTTAACCGTTTTATCCTAGTTCTGACACAACTGTTACGACGGTCTACTCGATCATCGTAGATACAGTGGAAAACAAATTATGTACAGTGGAAAACAAAATAAGTACAATACACCAATTAAGTCACTAATCACCAACTTTAATTTTCACAGGTAAACAGTTCGTAATTAACAACACATACATGATCTTATTGTGACGAACACTTTTTATCAGCACAGAGATATACATAAATTCACAAGTTAACAACCAAATAGGGGAGAGACGTCGATAATTGACTGTATACTAGTTGAAAGGACCAATAGGGAAATAATAATGGACACTAGAGTCTGGAGAGGTGCAGAAATGTATAGCGACCATTATTTAGTAATGACCAAATGTAAAGAACGATTAGATAAAAAACAGATATACAATAGAGAAGGAATAATAGAATATAAATCTATCAGATCGTATAAACTGAAAAGTAGAGATGTAAGTAATAGGCTTAAAGATGCGATCGAGCAAAAATTACAAAAGGTAAGTGAAAATATAAGGCATGCTAATATACACCAAGGCTGGAGAATAGTGAATGATATAATTATAGATACAGCAGTGGAGGTTTGTGGTGTTACTAAAATGAATAATAAAAGAAAACAGACGGTATGGTGGACTAATGAAATAAAGGAGCAGATTAAAAGGAAGAAAAGGGAATGGAAAAAGTATACAGCTAATAGAACTGTGGATAACTATGAAGAATATAAGCAACAAAGAAAAATTTTCTGCTTCTTCCTGTGTCTGTGGCAGCAGTGTTTGTAAAGCTTCCATCATCTGACTGGGATCCATGTTTACCGATTACTTATGAATCACACTCGTCTTGTACAAAGTGTCCACTGTTAACCGTTTTATCCTAGTTCTGACACAACTGTTACGACGGTCTACTCGATCATCGTAGATACAGTGGAAAACAAATTATGTACAGTGGAAAACAAAATAAGTACAATACACCAATTAAGTCACTAATCACCAACTTTAATTTTCACAGGTAAACAGTTCGTAATTAACAACACATACATGATCTTATTGTGACGAACACTTTTTATCAGCACAGAGATATACATAAATTCACAAGTTAACAACCAAATAGGGGAGAGACGTCGATAATTGACTGTATACTAGTTGAAAGGACCAATAGGGAAATAATAATGGACACTAGAGTCTGGAGAGGTGCAGAAATGTATAGCGACCATTATTTAGTAATGACCAAATGTAAAGAACAATTAGATAAAAAACAGATATACAATAGAGAAGGAATAATAGAATATAAATCTATCAGATCGTATAAACTGAAAAGTAGAGATGTAAGTAATAGGCTTAAAGATGCGATCGAGCAAAAATTACAAAAGGTAAGTGAAAATATAAGGCATGCTAATATACACCAAGGCTGGAGAATAATGAATGATATAATTATAGATACAGCAGTGGAGGTTTGTGGTGTTACTAAAATGAATAATAAAAGAAAACAGACGGTATGGTGGACTAATGAAATAAAGGAGCAGATTAAAAGGAAGAAAAGGGAATGGAAAAAGTATACAGCTAATAGAACTGTGGATAACTATGAAGAATATAAGCAACAAAGAAAAATTTTCTGCTTCTTCCTGTGTCTGTGGCAGCAGTGTTTGTAAAGCTTCCATCATCTGACTGGGATCCATGTTTACCGATTACTTATGAATCACACTCGTCTTGTACAAAGTGTCCACTGTTAACCGTTTTATCCTAGTTCTGACACAACTGTTACGACGGTCTACTCGATCATCGTAGATACAGTGGAAAACAAATTATGTACAGTGGAAAACAAAATAAGTACAATACACCAATTAAGTCACTAATCACCAACTTTAATTTTCACAGGTAAACAGTTCGTAATTAACAACACATACATGATCTTATTGTGACGAACACTTTTTATCAGCACAGAGATATACGTAAATTCACAAGTTAACAACCAAATAGGGGAGAGACGTCGATAATTGACTGTATACTAGTTGAAAGGACCAATAGGGAAATAATAATGGACACTAGAGTCTGGAGAGGTGCAGAAATGTATAGCGACCATTATTTAGTAATGACCAAATGTAAAGAACAATTAGATAAAAAACAGATATACAATAGAGAAGGAATAATAGAATATAAATCTATCAGATCGTATAAACTGAAAAGTAGAGATGTAAGTAATAGGCTTAAAGATGCGATCGAGCAAAAATTACAAAAGGTAAGTGAAAATATAAGGCATGCTAATATACACCAAGGCTGGAGAATAATGAATGATATAATTATAGATACAGCAGTGGAGTTTTGTGGTGTTACTAAAATGAATAATAAAAGAAAACAGACGGTATGGTGGACTAATGAAATAAAGGAGCAGATTAAAAGGAAGAAAAGGGAATGGAAAAAGTATACAGCTAATAGAACTGTGGATAACTATGAAGAATATAAGCAACAAAGAAAAATTGTTAAAGAATTAGTTGGAAAAGCGAAAGAGAGTGCATGGAAAGATTTTGTAGAAACATTGGAAAGTGATAGGTGGGAAAATCAAAAGCTTTTCTTCACAGTATTGAAATCTTTTAGAAAATAAAAAACTGAGAATGATATATGTATATATAATGCTAATGGGAAAATACTGACAGAAAGAAACGATATAATGAATACATGGAAAGAATACTTTCAAGGGTTACTAGGTGGTAAGGAAATCAACAAAGATGATCATAAAGTCAATATAAATGAAGAAGAAGAGAGAGAGGATGCTGAAGTTGCAGAAGAAGAAAAAATAACGATGCATGAATTAGAAGTAGTGATTAAAGGACTTAAAAGTGGGAGATCACCTGGAACAGATAAAATTACAGCAGAAATGATAAAGAATATGGGGAAAAAGGGGAAAGAAATACTTTTAGAAATTATCAATAAAGCGTGGACAAGTGTAGACATACAAGAGAATGGGAGGAAGCATTGATAGCTCCTATTTTTAAGAAAGGTAACGCAAGAGATTGTAATAATTATAGGGGTATCAATCTGTTAAATACAATTGTTAAGGTTTATGAGCAGATAATTAATAATAAATTGGTCCCAATTTTAGAAAATAGTTTGGAGGAATCGCAGAGTGGCTTTAGATCAGGGAGAAGTGTGCAGGATCACATTTTTACTCTGCAACAGAAAGCTGAAAAGTCGATACAACAAGATAAATTGGTATGTTTGGCTTTTATTGATCTTGAGAAGGCTTTCGATAGTGTGCCTAGAGCAAAAATATAGGAAAGTTTAAAAAATAGAGGAATAAGGAGTAAAATAATTAAGGTAGTACAGAGGTTATACAAAAATAATGTTAATTATGTAATTGGTAAAAATATGATGTCGTTAGGATTTACAACAAACTATGGGTTAAGACAAGGATTTGGACTGAGTCCGACATTATTCAACTTGTATATGGACGACATTATTAAGAAGTGTTCACTGAAGGTTAAGAAAATGCATGTTGGATACAGGAACTTGCGAAGTATAGAAGTAGCAGAAGGGGCTTTTGTGGATGATGTAGTGCTAATGGCTACAAGTGAAAGGGCGTTACAGTGGCAATTGTAAATATATGGAATGAAGTTCTCCAGGAAAAAGGGATGAAAATAAATAAGACCAAAACAAAGGTAATGGTAATGGGGGGGGGGGGAATAAATATAGAAATTGGAGGAGTGAAGATAGAACAAGTCAAACAATTCAAATATGTAGGGGGTATAGTAGACAGTAATGGGAAACAAGAAGCCGCATTAAATGAAAGAATTGAAAATGCAATAAAAGTATACTATGAATTAAACAATAGATTTATAAATAAGAAGGAGATATCAAAAAAAAAAAAAAATGAGTGTGTATAAAACAGTATATAGACCGGTTTTAACATACGGCTGTGAGACGTGGGTGCTATCCAAAAGCCAAAAAAGTAAAATCCAGGCGGCAGAAATGAAATATCTTAGGACAGTAGTAGGAGTAACAAGGAAGAATAGAGTTAGCAATACACAAATAAGAGAGGATCTGAAAGTGACATCGATTCTGGATTTTATTGAACAGAGACAACTATGCTGGTGGGGACACATGCAGAGAATGGATAGTGATAGAATGGTCAAACAGGTTTGGGAGGCAAAATCAGGGGGGAGAAAGAAGAGAGGAAGACCGTGACTGACTTGGGATGGAATGATGGGAAACATTTTGAGAGAAAGAGGCTTGGGCTGGAGGGAAGTAAGACATTGTCAATGGATAGAGTAAGATGGAAAAAATTTGAATATAGAGTATAGTTGATGTACTTATCATATATTGATGTAACCCGACACCAATATGGTATAAGGGTATTTTGATAATAAATTAACAACACAGTCTTTTATAACAAATCAAATAAAAATTGTTCACACGCAAATAAATGTCAACTAATATTAAAACTCAGTTGTATTACAATATACCGTCCGATTATAAAACACAACACTTAACTAATAACCACTTGAACGCGCACAGTAATATCACCTGAAAATAACTCGAACTGCACAGTAAATATATCGCATCTATACTGAAAACTAAGGCCGCTGCCGCCATGTATTTATACCTGCGCTCACAGACCAGAACGTTCCTAATTGCGTCTTAGCGCCCGTGTGAACTACGTAATTAACTGCGGCCTTGACACAGTCCGCATGGCTTGCGCCTTCAAGAAAACTCTCGCGGATGCGTTTACAGTCACGTATGCCACATACATTAGAGCGAGATTCTTCTGGCACATTCGACAAACACGTAGATTGTTCTGTGATGTCGTAACAATATAAACGTACTCTTCTGAAATTTAAAAAGAGAAAATACCCAAGTTCTAGAATACAATGAATGTTCCACTTAACTTTATATGTATCATATAATTGAATATGTATTATATGAATCATATGAATGAATATAACTTTATATGATTAGAAATATGGATATTGACAACAAGCCAGCTGAGAAAAATGATACTGTTGTACCCCTTCCTTCAAATTTCTGTACTTTTTCAGATTGGATAATGTAGGATACTGGTTGAAGGTAAAGGATGAGCACACTAAAGCAATCCTAAATTGGCACTTCTTCTAAACTTTTGTTTGTAACCACAAACCCCACCATAATGAGAGATAGTGAGAATGCTGAGTGAGAGTGACAGGGGGTGAAGAATTGCAAGAAATTGGCATGGGAGGGAGTGGAATGGAAGTTGACTGTATTAGAACTACTGTTGATTATTGTGTGTGTGTGTGTGTGTGTGTGTGTGTGTGTGTGTGTGTGTGTGTGTGTTTTGCATGAAAAACTGAGTTAGAATGAGTTTTTCAAGAATTTATCAGTCCTCGGCCATCTCTGATGCTTGGAGATAAGACCAGGGTTGTAACTACAGGGTGGTAGACTGCCAGATGTCCAGGGGGGCCACATGCTTTCTTTTTTACACTGAGAAAAATATACTAGCAATAATTACTAAGCTATTTTGTATTAGAGACAAAAAGTCAAACTTGGGTGATTAAAAGGCCTTTGTGTAAATTGTACTTGTTTGACTAAGCAAAAATTGTTTGTGTTTGCTTTGGAAGGTCGACTTCAAGGAAGTTGTAGATAACTTTGTTGGTGAAAGCAAGATGAAAGGAATTTTAAAATATAGCATGAAAAATGTTACATTTACAAAATTTGACTAGAAATATATAATATCGTGAATGTCTGTTTCCATATTAATGTTTATTTATTTCTAATATTCCTCACATATTGATTACTCCAGAGGTGAGCGATAGGGCTCGCCTATCATCATGTTTCATTATCGGTAGTTTGGTGCTCCATTCTTGACCCGGTTTTAGCTAGTAACGTGCCAGTAGATTCAGGAGGTATTGAAATTATTTGAACGTTTTAAAATATGCAGTCGCAACAATCTACAGAACTCAAAGGGGACCCACCTGAAACTTTGCCATGGCCCCCTAGAGCATCTATAGTTATGTCACTGGATAAGACTTCTCAGAATCTTGCTGCAGAATTAAAGTAAGTTCTCATAAAATTATATTAAATTAACTAAATAACAGAGGATAAAAAAGTGGTGAAAATTGACACCACCTGCTTTCTTATTCCGAGTAAATTCATCTATTAGTATTCTACTTGCCATTGCTTCACCTCCCACTTGCTCCCATCTCTTATAACTTGTCTTCTTGCTACAGGTGTCCAATTAAACTGGGTGTATTCTTTCTTGTACCCTTCTCAGTTGGCAATATCTTGTCAATCTTAGTCTTCATTCTTTTGATTATATCATTTTCAGTTTCATTGTTATCATGATAATGGCATTGGTATATGATAACTTATTTAAAGC
Organism: Magicicada septendecula; assembly: GCA_034769895.1. Taxonomy (NCBI): domain Eukaryota; kingdom Metazoa; phylum Arthropoda; class Insecta; order Hemiptera; family Cicadidae; genus Magicicada; species Magicicada septendecula. The sequence continues at coordinate 12,655,351 of CM068368.1, forward strand.
GCCTATTTTACAAGCTTGCATTTCTTATTGAGTTTGTTTCTAATTTTTTTATTTTCTGTTTCACATGATTATTTCTCAAAAATTTCACACGATAAACCTTTCTAACTTGGCTGTACATTTACTTGGCAAAGTTGTTTATTTTGACTGGTTAATCCAGATAATCAAAACAACTATATAAAGTTTGGAAAAAAACTAATTCAGAACTTATTTTTTTATATAAATATAAATAAATAATACAATTTAATAATATTAAAATTAAATTTAATTTAAAATTTAATCTATTAAATTATTAAAATTAATTATTAAGATTAATAATAATTTTAAAATTATTAAAATTTAATCTATAATAGATTAAAGATAACAATTGGTTTTTATAAAACATATGTATGTAAAAGGTATAGATTACGATAATCAGTATGGTAACCTGATGTATTTCAATAATTACAGGTGATTTTATGAATGCTCAGCAAAATTGTTCAGGAAGATTTGTATTTCCTAACATTTATCCAAACGCAAAGCAATCGAATCCAAACGCAAGATATCTGTGCACACAATGCGGTAATAAATACAACCACCAGACATCGCTGATTCGACACATAAAGTTTGAATGCGGAAAGTCACCACAGTTTCCCTGTCCCGACTGTGATTATGTGGCGAAACATAAGCACGATTTGAAGAAACACGTGCAGAAACAGCACGAGGTGGTGTTTAAAGGTACTCAGATGGTAATGGGCAATACGCACAATGGAAAACTGACTTAATATCTCTCTGTGAATAGAAAAAAATCCATGTTCAGTATTAAATAATGTGATTTGAATTGTAGAAGTGTTCAAGTATATACTGACTGTATTTATAATTGTGTGAAAGTGTATAGTAATTGTGTGTTTATATGTTTATATCATGTGATCTGTATTTCTACCGTGTTGTTGGACGTATTTTGTATTGAATAAAACATTTTTTATAACATTTACATGTTTATTGTGTATCAGTTCCTATGTGATTTCCTATAAAATTAGTTAGTTCTTTCATTTTAAGTTTAGTATGCTACACAGGATAATACAAAATGTATTTTGAAGACTGTTGCTCTTTTATCAAGATGCTTTTTTTACAATAGTTGTTTAATAAAAATAAATGTTTTCCATTTTTTTTGTGAATTTATATGGAAATGAAAATAGATAGCATCCAAGCATCCATCTGAATTGTTTTTTGACAGGAATTTTTGGGAAACAATAGTGAAAAAAATGTTGAATTAGATTTTAGTTTAAATGCTTTTTGCAGTCTTTGTCCAGAGATTGGTGGGTTGTAACTATTATAGCAATCTCTCTCTCTCTCTCTCTCTCTCTCTCTCTCTCTCTCTCTCTCTCTCTCTCTCTCTCTCTCTCTCTCTCTCTCTCTCTCTCTCCCTCCCTCCCTCCCTCCCTCCCTCCCTCCCTCCCTCCCTCCCTACCACCTCACGTTATCGCACTCGATTTTCACTGATGATGGAAGTCGATGGCATTGCCGAAATGTCTGGTTTTGTAGAAAACATTGGACTACGGCCAAATATCCCGGGAAGGAATTTTAACAAAAACTACTTCTTTGTTGCCGATAACGTTGTACACATATATATAAATCAGTGGCGAAGTTACATGGAGGCAATTGAGGCAATGCCTACCCTAAAAAATTCTGCAGAATAAAAATTATAAATACGTATGAACTACATAACGTAAAGATTACATTGTTACTGCGACTGTCAAATTTATTAAACCGAAACGTGCTTTATTGAGCGACCGCTAGATGGTGACAGGTGAGATTCGGCATAGCTCGATTAAAGTGAATGAGGCAACCTGAACTTGCCTCAGCGTTTTTTGTATACATCGTATGTAAGCAATGTAGTGGTGAGATAGGGAAGTGAAGGGAGGGGGGATTGTCCCATGCTGTACACATAGAGCATTGAGGCATGCCTCACTTCTGTGGTCCAAACAGTTAAGTTAAAGCGCCTGTGTTGTTTCTAAGTGTGTTTTTTTTATGCGGTTATTAAAAGTGTCACTGTTATTCCGCTGAACTAACAGATGATCAAGATTGTTATTTGAATTATTTGTAACATTAAACATATATATAGAAACTAATCAAGTTTAAAAATTTGAAGTTCAATCAGTTGTATTATTGTGTATGACTAATACAAGGATTGTTCAATAGAAACTCGTATAGAGCTGTAAAGCATTTTTTATTCAGCAATTTTAAAAGAAGTCTCCAATAACATTAAGACATGAGTTCCACTGTTGCGCTAACCTGTAGATTCGCTGCTAGTAAAATTCTTACGGCTGTTTGTGGAACCATTCGGTTACAGCAAACTCTACCTCAGCGTCCGATTTGAACCACCGTCCTTTTAGTGATTCCTTAAAAAAAATTTATGATAAGATTTTTGCCTACCCATTCATTAACTACTAGCTTCGCCACTGATATATGTAAAAAATATGCATAAAATTAATGGCTTGTATAAGTTAATGATTGATCTCCATTAAGTAGTGCTCAAGTTTCCAAAGTTTTAATATTATGATGTCCGTAATTAAAACATCAGAGCAGGTATAGTGTGTATGAGGGTACACCGTGGACAAAAATTTTCAACATTTCCTATTGAGCGTTGCTTAGAGTAAAGCTGCGAATCTACAGTGTACGTTTCACAGAACAAACACGCGAAAAAGGAGGAGCACTCTGAAGTCACTCATGGACCCTCAGCATCTTGCAGAGGGTTCATTCCCTAAAGACGAAAAGTCTGTCTATGAATCGTTCCTCTGTAAACACGTGCAGTTACACTGCCCAGCGATCCACAGGAAGCAAATTGATGTCCATTTTTTTGGCTTGCACGCGTTATGTTGGTGTGGGTTTCGGCACTTTCCATTTAAAAGTGCAAATGTAAGAAAACAAACATGAGTGAGGCCAGAAATAACGTGAATTGTGTGTGTGTGTGTCTTACCTGCCTTTTTATTGCTGTAGGCATAATAATAAAATGGAAATGTAAACATTACATAACAGATATGCTTACCTGCCACGAACGATATATTATTTTATACATGGAGGAGTTCAGTGACATACACACGTACAGAAGAATTATATGTATAAAGATATTAACTTATACATAATTTACATTACAATGAAAAAATTTTAATTTTATTCCCTGGCAACAAAATTATTTTATTTTTAACAATTACCATTGTTTCAAAAAGTTTAAATGAATTTTCAAGTACTTTACTGTTGTTAAAACGTAAAAGGTTGCAGGTAAACTACCCCTTCCCCTTAACCGATCTTCACCAAAAACAATAGGTCTTGAGAACTCTACAAATTAGGGCTGTATGCGAAACATTATTTGATTCTGTTTGAATTTGCGGCAGTTATCGTTTGCCATAGAAAAAATCTACAGACACACACACACACACACACACACACACACACACACACACACACACACACACACAGACAGACAGACACACAGACACTTTTCGAAAAACGACTTTTTTTCATGTTTTGAGTGTAGTAGAATCAGAATCTGCAATAATCTCGAACACGTTTTTTTTTTTTGCCATCACCATACTTCCATTTCCTTAAGGAATATGGAAGTTTAAATACATCTTTGTACCCTCATTCACACTAAACCTGCTCTGATGTTTTAATTACGGACATCATAATATTAAAACTTTGGAAACTTGAGCACTACTTAATGGAGATCAATCATTAACTTATACAAGCCATTAATTTTATGCATATTTTTTATATATATGTGTACAACGTTATCGGCAACAAAGAAGTAGTTTTTGTTAAAATTCCTTCCCGGGATATTAGGCCGTAGTCCAATGTTTTCTACAAAACCAGACGTTTCGGCAATGCCATCGACTTCCATCATCAGTGAAAATCGAGTGCGATAACGTGAGGTGGTATACGTTAGTGACTACAGTACTGTGGTTAAGGCTGAAGCAGTAAGTAGAAAGAAGTAGTTTCTATGGTAATATTTCATTTCGAAAATGATTTTAAATATAAATCTTAGAATATGGAAGTCATGTATGGTTCTCCATACCGATATTTTCTTTATTTAGAACATGTTTCGGGACGCTTTGTGTTCCCATCCTCAGCCTTCTTAATTTTGAATCTTGTTAAGTAGTTGTGTGATAACCCAAAGTGTCCCGAAAGATGTCCCAAATAAGGAAAAATACACCTTGAGGTAAAGTCATTATATATATTAAATATATTATATACATCAAGAAATAAACTGTAGAAAAAAGTGTTTGAATTATATGTAGGCTATATATGTATGTAATAAATTCATTTTTTTTTTAATTAAATAATTTAAAACAAGGGTTTATACATAATGCTACCTTACACTCACAACACTGGTAACTTGTGTCTTTCTTCACAAACTTTCCCAAGTCGCATTACCAACACTGTATGCTGCTGCTACACCGTCTTAGGAATGACTAACCCGTACAAAAGCATTGAAAACACGACTCCTCTCAGTTGACGTAGTCAGCACTCGAACTGTTAAATACTTTTTACTCGTTGGTTTAAAGTATTTTTACTAATGTAGTTTCAACTGAGTCAGCCTAGCTACATGTATGTCGGTGGAAATGTTAGCTGATTAATACACTGTTGACGTATGTCAACAGCGGACATCAAAACACGAATGCTTTCACCCCAGACAAAACATTACATAGTGCGGTCTGCTGTGAACATCGTCAGCCAGTTTAACCATAACAGATGATTTTGATCATTTTGACATACACAATGGTCCTGCTTGTTAACTTCTGGTGACTGGTAAACATTTTTCTAACCAGTGCAGTAGTAGACAACAAAATTTATAGTCTGGAAGATTTTAATGTAATTAAGAAACAACCTTAAGAGCGTATTGTTTACTTTATTTACTAACTGCTAAACTAATGGGTTGTACTTAAGAGTGGTGGTATCAGAAAGTTCTCAGGCAAGGGATAAAGAAAATTGTGTAAAGATATCTTATACAAAAATAAGCTAACGTCCCTTCAAAATATTTTTTCCTTCAAAGTTATACAGCAACACAACTCCTCTTCCATCCTAAAAAAGGGAAAATAAAAGTAATTTTCTCAAAGACCATTTAGTACTGTGTGCAATTATGCTTTGCTGTCTTTTACAGAGTCGCAGCAGTAGCCTTTCTGCTTCAGCTTCATTTTGCGGACTAAGGCAAAGTCTCAGAGGAGTAGAGAGGATAAGGGATAATTATAATGTCATTTTTTGTTAAAAAAGCAACTCATTTTGAGAGACGTGAAAGCGAGTTAGTTTTCAACCGTCAGCTTGGTTTTTTTATAGTTCTTCTCTCTGTCATCATATGTTTTAAATATGTTTCACAGTCTGTTTGGAATCTCAAGCACCTTAGACAGTAAAAGTCATAATTCGACTGTAACCTAAAGTGACCATTCTCAGGGTTTAGTTTCTAGACTTTTACCACATTTTTTGGTAATTTGCCAGTGACTATCAACCCATGTTCAACTAAAAAGTTTCTCTAAATGCCCCTGACAAAGCAGGTTATAAATCTTGGTAGCTGATTTATTAGAGGTTTCCAATAAATTTGATAATAAAGCATCAGCCAAAAGGACAGTCAGGTCCTTTGATGTAACTACAGCGTCTTAACAGTGAGCACTGCTCTGACACCGTGTCTGTGCATCAATCAGATTCCACTGTTAGTTAGTTGAGACTACCGTTTTCAGTCTGCATTGACTTTGCATTGGTACAGTTAATATTTGTGACTCTCAACTGATCACTTTCATCATTTTACTGTCAGTGTAGCCTTTGTTTAAATGATGTGCAGAAACGTATCAAAAACATAAATTTACTCATGCCAATAAAAAAAAATAATTATGGCTGATAACAGTTTTCTTTGATGTCAATGGGTGAAGGTGATGGAGGGTATATGAGGGAGCTACACAAGCATATTGTTAGCCAAACTGCAAACCAATAACATGAGGTTCACATTGATCATGTGCATGACATCCCCCAGCCACACTGGAATGAGCAGGCTTGAAAATAATGACTTTGTGTATTATTTCCTGTATGACTTCATCATGCAGTACAGGGGTTGCAAGTACAGTCTGGGAACATTCTAGTACCACCGCATACTAGTTATACCAAAGTTGTATATTTATACCACCACTTGAATGGTTTGTAGCATATGAGTATAACATGAGTTGGTATCAGTTGTCAGGAGTTCTGATTTTGTTGTGTGGGCAGCTTATTAGTTTGTGCGTGTTAACACATGTATATATAGCTTTTTTTTGTTCAAAAGTATTTTCATTTTGTCTCTATACTGTTACTGTTTAATTCAACTACCATAATGTAGTGCACTAATTATTATTCAATCAAATAATTTTAATCGAGTGTAGCTTAAAAATACTGGTGTAACACATTTATAATTTATAGGAGTAGTAGGTTTCTTTTAACTTTAATGTGGTATATATTTGCTCAGAGGATTTAGTTCAAGTAGCCACTGAAACTGTGGGAATATTATTTAACAATCGCATGTTTAGGCACGTTAGGGGCTGCCTTATTGAGCATAAAATTAAGGGCACTTTCTTACTGTTTATGAGCTTTAAAATCCACATATTGTCAGATAATATATAAAATAAAATTCTAGCCTTTTATCGTTAAATATTTTTGAAATGTAAAAACCATTAACCATTAATGTCTTGACAAATAAAGAGTCTGCGATATTATATAACATAGTGTGTAGGAATTATCTGTACAATAAATTCCTCTTTGTATGATTTACCAGTATATACTTAAGTAGACATTATAATAAACCTATTTTTACTTTAAAAAATACAATCATTAGAGTATGTTCCAGAAAAGCTTGTGTTTTTCTTATCATTTTCGTAGACTTGTTTCGTGTATTTGATTGGAAGGTGTAGTAGAAAAGAGATCAATTGTGCTGTATGCCCCCATGGGCACTGCTATGTGTCCTTACCTAACTTCCACCAATGCCTATCTAGATAATATTTTTTCTTGTAAACCAATAGCCGTTTAAATCCCCCATTCCACCTTCTTGATCACTTTCTCTGTTTAAGTGGTTTATGCTTAAAAATTTCTTGTGTCACTTTGATTTTTTTATACAAAGTATATGACCAAATCACATGATGTATTTAATCACATTACAGTTCTGTAAATTGTCAAGTATTGTAAGACTAATTAAAAAAATTGTGTTAGTGGTTATAATCACAAACAGAATTATCAATGTTGTACACCACTATAGAAAAATTATTCCGATTAGCGCTTTCAAGCTTCTCAGCTCATCATCAGATCGGATATAACAACAGAAATAAAACAAACTCTGCACCCTCCCCCAAACAAGCTATTAGTCAAATGTCCCTTCCCAACCTCTGAGCCCTGTCACTCCCTTCGTTACAGTTACATATTTTTCTAGCACATTCCTTGTGTATATGTGTTTAAAAGAGACAGAAACAAAAGATAGGGAGATAAAAAAGATAAAGGGAATTGTAAGGAATAATAACTATAACACAAACGTAGTGGATAAAGTTATGAAAAGTATTAACCTACAAAAAGCTAAAAAAGAACCAGAACAAAAGAATTATGCAGGGTCATTAACATACTGCTATGACAGCACAGAACAATCTACGCGTTTATCGAATATGCCAGAAGGATCTCGATGTAAGCGTGTGGTGTACATGCTACTAGACGCATTTTGCGAGAATCTTCTCGACTGTGCCGGGCTTCGCTCGGGCGCTCGGACTGTGTCAAGACCGTAGTAATTACATAGTTCACGAGAGATAAGACGCAGTTTGGAAGCTTCTGGTGTGTGAGCGTGACTATAAATACATCGGGTAGCGGCCTTAGTTTTCAGTTCCATGCGAGATATTGGATAGTGCGGTTCGAGAGTATTAGTGCGATATATTTCCAGAGCGGTTCGAGTTATTACTGTGTACGTTCAAGTAGTTATTATTGAAGTGTTGCGTTTTATAATCAGCCGGTATAATTGTAATACAATTGAGTTTTAATATTTGTGGACATTTTATTGCGTGTGTACAATTTTCATTTGATTTGTTGTAGAGACTGTGTTGTTAATTACGAACTGTTTTACTGTAACAATTAAAGGTGTGATTAGTGACTTAATGGTGTCTTGTACTTATTTTGTTTCCACTGTACCTACGACGATCGAATAGACCGTCGTAACAGTGGTGTCAGAACTGGGATAGAACGGTTAACAGTGGAAACAGTGGATACTTTGTACAAGATGAGTGTAATTCGTAATTAATCGAAAAACAATGGATGCCAGTCAGATGATGGAAAATTTCCAGGCGCTGTTGTTGCAGACAGAAGAACGACGACGACAGGATGCAGAGAAAGCGGAAGAGAGACAGAAAACCCTCCTGCTGGAAGCAGAGGAAAGACGCAGACAGGAGGCGGAAGAAGCAGAAAGACGACAAAAAGAAGAACGAAGACAAGAAAGAGAAGAAGCAGAAAAACGACAGGATGAGAAACGCAGGCAGGAGGCGGAAGAAGCAGAAAAACGACAGGATGAAAAACGTAAGCAAGAAGCAGATAAAACGGAAGCTCTCTTTGAAGTTATGCAGAAACAGTTGCAAGAACACAGTACCGCAGAATTGGGTATCCTACGAGGTGAGCTTAATAAACAAGTTACTAAAATATCGGAGGTACAAGAATCAATGACATTAAAAATAGCTGAAGTAGAAAAATCTGTCTTGATTGTTGAAGAATCGATGTCTACCAAAATATCTGTTATAGAAGAATCTGTGTCAAATAAAATATCTGCAGTAGAAAACTCAATGGCAAACATAAGAGAACAAATTAAAAGTGAAGTCGAACAGTGCATGAAGATTCAACCAAAACAAATTTTTGAACAGACTGTACCAGTGATAACGACAGAAAAAGACTCAGAAAATAAGTTAATAGAGAAAGTCACTTTGCCTGCAGTAGGGACAGTTCATGTCAAAGCTCCAACCTTTGACAGAAGCAGTTACTGGGCAACGTACCTCCGCCAATTTGAAGCTGCTGCATGCGCAAATAATTGGTCAGAGAAAGACAAGGCTGTTTCACTTGTTCTTGCATTAAAAGGACCCGCGGCAGAATTACTACAAAAAGTGCCACCTGACAGCCAGAGCATCTATGCCGAGTTGATAAAAGCTCTAGAATTACGCTACGGTGATAAACATTTGCAAGAGGTGTACTACGCTCAGTTGAGAACAAGACGACAACGTTCCGGGGAAAGTCTTCAAGAATTTGAAGCAAGTATCGACAGATTGATTAGATTGGCCTATCCTGAAGCACCAGAAGACTTCCGAATAAGGTTTACGGTGCAGACATTTATTGATGGCATCGGAGATTGTGAACTTCAGCAAGTGTTACGAATGGCAAGACACCGAGATAGCTCAGAAGCTCTTGTTCACGCCCTAGAGTTTGAAGCTGCCAAGTGAGCGTCCCGCTACATTAATGGGTTTGTGCCATCACGTTACAGTCAGAAGATCCCTGTATCACATTACTGTTACGATGGGTGCAGAAAAACAGTGTTGTCGGACAAACAATTCAAAAGTTCAAGAGAGTCGCAACGATTTGAAAAAGACAGAAGACGGAAATGTTACAACTGTGGAAAACGTGGTCATCTATAGGTAGACTGTTGGGAGAAGAAGATACCGAGAGAAGAGACTGATCACACCAATTGGAGAAGTAAAGGCCCAGAACAGCACACAGTTTCCACGCTACATAAGATCAGTGGAAACTTGATTGTTAATGGATTTGCGGATGGTAAACAACACCATTTACAGTTGACACGGGCGCAACAGTGTCCATTGTGCGCCCTGACTTAGTCTGTAACCGCCATCCTCTAATTAGCTCTTGTACAATACAGACTGTGACTGTAAGCCCCGTCAAGGTGCTAGGAAAGGTAGACGTACGTGTCGCCTGGGTCTTCTTGAGTTTAGCCACCAAATGCTCGTTGCAGACATTGTCGATGAAGTGATTCTTGGCACGGACATTATGAATGCATACGGATTCGTTGTGGACTTAAGAGAGAATATCCTGTGTGTCGGCCAAGAGGAGATAAAGCTTTCCATGGCTAAAACGACAGGGTCTACCAACCATTCGATTAAGCGAGTGGCATTAGTCGAAGAAAAAGTCAACAAGTCTGGTCAAGAGGAACCCTCCCTGTTGCCTGCGGAAATGGAGGAAGAACTAGCAGAGGAAGTACAAATAAGTATAAGGACAAAAGAAGTGATTGGAAAGCCAACTATGGGTGTCGAGACAAAACTTTTGCTTGTTCCTGAGCTGATAGAAGCGCCCGAGGGTAAAGTGGCTGAAGATGAGGTTACACAAGAGGTTGTTGACGAGGACCAAACAGACTTGGATCAGCCAGTGGTATTTAGGTCATCAGTACATGACGCAACGGGAGTGATTCCAGCGAAACTAGTGGTTGCGCACAAGACTCGCATTCCTGGGAACGTGGTGTTCGGATCACACGAGACTGAATTCGAAGAACGGGAAAATTATCCTTCGCAAGGACATCCACCTAGATCGCCCGGTCGAGTATTACTTCGGAGATGCTTTGCCAGTTCGGGACGAACAGGCTTAAGGAGGGGGCAGTGCTACGACAGCACAGAACAATCTACGCGTTTATCGAATATGCCAGAAGGATCTCGATGTAAGAGTGTGGTGTACGTGCTAATAGACGCATTTTGCGAGAATCTTCTCGACTGTGCCGTGCTTCGCTCAGGCGCTCGGACTGTGTCAAGGCCGTAGTAATTACGTAGTTCACGAGAGATAAGACACAGTTTGGAAGCTTCTGGTGTGTGAGCGTGACTATAAATACATCGGGTAGCGGCCTTAGTTTTCAGTTCCATGCGAGATATTGAATAGTGCGGTTCGAGAGTATTAGTGCGATATATTTCCAGAGCGGTTCGAGTTATTACTGTGTACGTTCAAGTAGTTATTATTGAAGTGTTGCGTTTTATAATCAGACGGTATAATTGTAATACAATTGAGTTTTAATATTTGTGGACATTTTATTGCGTGTGTACAATTTTCATTTGATTTGTTGTAGAGACTGTGTTGTTAATTACGAACAATTGTGTTGTTTTACTGTAACAATTAAAGGTTAAAATACTACAATTTTTACAGGAGAGTGATTGACGTTTGTCTGCAAGTGAGGGGGGAAATGGTGTTTAGAGCGGTCTGATTGGCCGAAACTATACAGCACAGCGTTGTCAACTCGTACTTGTTGTTCCGCTGTTTGTGCGTTACCACGTGCGCATAGTAAATTGAACAGCAGGCCTAGTGCGTTTACTACGGTTTGATGTGAGTGAAATTTAACAGTTTTAAAATTTACAATATTATCATATTTTAGTGCATTTGCATGATTGAGTGATATTTTTTAAATTTAGTGATTATTTCGTCTAATATTCAGAAGTGATTTTGTGGTAAAATTTAAGTATTTAGTGGACTAAGTGATAGTGATTGCAAATATTATCCATTCAGCTATGTCCGACGCCAGTACGAGTGCTTCAGCTATACGCAAGACAAGAAAAAGGAAAGTATTTAATGGACAGGCAAGACAACTTATCTGTTCAGTACGTGAATATTTTGAAAAAGAAAAAGCAAACGGGGAGCCGTTAATTTCCTTTAATAAAGTTTTAGAGCGTACAGCTGCCGCATGCGAAGTAGGGAAGAATCTTATAGTACATATAGGAAAAGAGAAAGACGATCTTCTTACTGATTTTAGTGATACAGAGCCCAAGTTTCATACACCTAATAAAAAAAGAAATATAGACAAAAAAGTTACGAAGTTAGATTCTTTCCAAGAAAATGCAATTCGACAGCATATTTATAGCTACTATTGTAGAAAAGAACACCCAACAATAAATAAACTTCATAAGTCGTTAGCAGCAGCTGATCTTTTTGCCGGTAGTAAATCATCTGTTAGGAAAGTATTGCAAAATATCAGTTTTAAGTTTACAAACATTTCGGGGAGAAAAGTTCTTATGGAAAGTGAAAGTGTAGTTGCTTTACGTTGTAGATTTCTACGAGAAATTCAAACTAAATCTATTGAAGACATAGTCTGGTTAGACAAAACATGGGTAAACATAGGTCACAGTTTACGAAAAGGCTGGACAGATGATACTGTGGAAGGAACAATGAAAATACCTTTAGGACGAGGGGGTAGATATATTATTGTACACGCTGGGACATCAAAGGTTTCATACCTAACTGTTTTTATACCTTTAAGTCAAAGAAAACGAGTGACTTCCACGAAGAAATGAACTCTGAAAACTTTACCAAGTGGTTCACAGACTCGTTATTAAAAAACCTCACAGTGCCGTCAACTGTTGTAATGGATAACGCCCCTTATCACTCGGTTATATATGACAAAGCGCCAAAATTAGCTACACGTAAAGAAGAAATTATTCACTGGCTTCATGAACATAACATTTCTACGACTGTTAGCATCAAAAAAGCAGAGCTATTGGAGCTGGTGTCAGGTTGTAAACCCCGCTTTCCGGAATACGTAATTGACAAAGTAGCGCAAGAACATGGCCATAAACTAGTAAGATTACCACCGTATCATTGTCATTTTAACCCCATTGAGTTAATTTAGGCACAAGTAAAGGGATATGTAGCAAAAAATAATAAGACTTTTACAGGAATGAAGTAGAAAAATTGATACGCGAGGTCATTACGAATGTTACTGCAGATGATTGGAGAAAAGCAGTGATGCATACAAAGAAAGTAATTGACAAAGCATGGAGCAACGAAGGCATATTAGAAGACGCCGTGGAACAACTGGTAATAAATTTGGGGACAGAATCCAGTGACTCGAGTGACTCTGGTAGCGACATAAGTGGTGTAACACCTTTAGATTAACGGCACAGGCAGAAAAACTACAGACAGGTAATATTAATTTCATTTTCAGTTTTGTTTTTATGGTAAAAGTAATAAAAACAAAACATTGACTCTTATTTTGCTGTCTTATATTTTTTATTATTGTTAATTTTTACTTTATTTATACACTAAGTTGATTATTGCACGTTTGCACATTGTCACATTTATCGTTAAATCAAAAAATTAAAGATTCTGAACATTTGAAGTTAATTTAAAAAAAACACTGAAGTTAATTAAGTTCTCGTTTATTATTCTCGTAAGAATTCACATTTTTAGTTTATGAATTATCTGTAGTTACAACTGAATAAATATTAGTTTTTAAAATTATCTTGTTGTTGCATCCTCTTCGTTCACTTATTAATTTAATAATATATATAATACTTTCACTTATGAACTTACTATTATATAATAAGTTCATATACTAATATAATAGTAAGTTCATAAGTGAAAGTATTATATATATTATTAGTTTTTAAGTAAATATAATTATTACACTACAACTCGGAACACAAAACTTTAAAAGGTGAGACTTCTGAAGAACCCTTTAAAAGGTGAAAGCCGGTTCAGGTTGTAAGGTAAAACTTTTTCGTTTTTACTTATAAAAAGTTTTGTGTTCTGAGTCGTAGTGTAATAATTATATTTAGTTAATTAATGGACACGTCATGGACAACGAAATCGAAGATTAGTTTTTAAGTAGGGGAATACATATTTAGTCTGCATGTACTGGATTTGTTTTGTCTGCGAGAAGTATGTTTTGAGTGAATGCAGTAACGAAAGTTACGCTTGCGTGACATTCAACAGAAACACGTGGTTACGAAGTGGCAACATGGCGATGACATCATTGCAAACGTCAATCCCTCTCCTGTAAAAATTTTAGTATAGTGACTTAATTGGTGTCTTGTACTTATTTTGTTTCCACTGTACCTACGACGATCGAATAGACCGTTGTAACAATACATAGGATCACATACCAGAAAAATTATAAAATGTTTTAATAAATACGGAGTAGATATAGCAATTAAAAAGTGTGAAACCGTATTTGATAAGATAGGGAATAAAAATATAGAAAAAATCCCAGTGTTACAGAGAAGGGGAGTTTATAAATTAAAATGTAAAGAATGCAACAAAGTGTACCTAGGTGAGACAATATGGAAATTCGTATGCAGGTTGTCTGACCACAAACGTGGCGAAGGTAATAGAACAACGAATTCATTATATGCAAGACATTTCATAGAAGAGAACCATAAGTTTGTTAATCCTTTGGAAGACTATGAAATTTTGAAAGTAGTAAGTAACACAGTTTAAAGAAAGCTTAGGGAGGCATTAAAAATATTGAAAGAAAGAGAGAAAGGGTTAGACAGTTTAATGAATACTAAAACTAAATTTGATAATGAAGATAATTTTATAATATAATTAAGAAGTAATAAATAAGTATAGGCCGGATAGATAACATTAAGAATTAAATTGCATATAGGTATGTTTTTTAAATAAGGGATGTGATAGATAAATATGTAATTGTACGGACGGGGTGACAGGGCTCAGAAGGGACATTTGACTAATAGCTTGTTTGTGGGGGTGTGTGTGGATAGTGGGGCGGGTGGGTGTGTGAAGAGTTTGTTTTATTTCTGTTGTTATTTCCGATCTGACGATGAGCTCTGAAGCTTGAAAGTGCTAATCGGAATAATTTTTCTATAGTGGTGTGTAACATTTATAATTCTGTTTGTTACTATAAAACTGTGAGAAAATTCCAGCGCAAAGAAACTGTCAAGTGTGCATAATTTAAAACCAAACACATGCGCTCCTACACTTGATCCATACAACTAAGCAATGTAACAATTAAACAGAAGTAGAATCTTCCATCAGTGAGAACAGTCAGAAACAACCTTTTCATGGAATTCTACATGTCAGCAACTTTGGTTTCACACGTGTGGAAGTCTTGGACCCAAAACACCTACCTGTTCTTACCTTCCTAATAACCAATAACAAGTAAAAGAGAAATGGAGGAGAGTTAATAAATATAAGTTACTGGGAAGAGTTTAAGACATAAAGAAGAGCGCGTTAAGTTACAAAATGTGATCAGCATGGACGGCTACAACAACAAATTGTAAGATAAAAAAAATTGTTATCTTAGAAGGGGTTACTTAGTAATTTAACTTAAACAATTTCTGAAAGGGTTAGTCTTGTAAAAATTTAAATGTTAAATTACGTTGAACGAGGAAAATAAATAATCGTAAGTAAATAAGAAAATAAAGGCAATTAAAAAAAGTCAATTAAAAAAACAGATAACTAGAAATTAGGATTAAAAAGTTTATACTGTTTTCAAAAATGTATTATTATTGACAAGAGAAAAAGAAAAGACTATTATATTATTTTCTTCTAAGTTTAAATCAAATTAATAATTAAAATAAATCCTCTCGAAAGCCAATGAAAGTATTTTATCACTCCCCCCCCCCCCCCAAACACGAACATCTTAACTGTGTTATGATAATATTGTTAGTATTACAGTGTTGTTAGTTCTCTGTACCTCCTACTGACAGTTGCACATCTCCCATATGCAAGAACTGGTGCATACTCTAGCCCATTTCTCCATTAATTTGTCAAGACATGAATTTATTTATCTTGTAGTTTAAATCAAAATTACATGCTTACATGCATGATAGATAACGTCTACATAATAGATATTTACAGTGTGTTTCAGAGTGTGAATAATGAAGGAGTTAATTGATATTTCTACACCATTGTACAGTTACTTGTGTTTAAATTTCAGATGATCATGATGTCGGTATTAGTGTTGTGAGAATGCGTAGTCCGCTCGATCAAAAAGTCGTTAAGATCGGCGACAAGTATGTGTGCTCATGTGGAAAGAGCTTCACACATCGAAATTCCATTTGGAACCACTTGAATTACGAATGCGGCAAAGAACCGCAGTTTCGCTGCGCATACTGCCCTGCTAGGTACACACGCAGGTTCACTTTACAGAGACACCTTTTTACAAAACATTACAAAATCCTGTACGGAAAATGAAATAAACGGAAGTGGAAGCACTGAGATGTATCAGCAACTGTTTGCAGGGAAGCCCAAAGTCTAGTCAGTGGAGAGCAACACGTGACATTCTACTCTCTTTAGATTTTAATTCCATTTTAACATTTTTTTTAAATTCAGGTATGTCTGAGTAAAATGATTATTCAAAAGTCTGAAAATTTTGAGTAATTCTGACATATTAATATAATGGTTATTTTATTTGTATTTAAAAGACTGCTTGGTGTTAATAAATAAAAAATTGACAAAAATTGTGATATCATTTTAGGATTAGTTTTATAAGAGCTTTTATTTATCTTAACTTGCTCATATGTGAGTTTATTAAACGTGTTAGCCTATTTGTAACCAACAAACACTTTGTATTTAGTAAAATGTGTCCATCATTTATTCCAATTTTGAGGACAAAAATTGATGCAGTCTATACATAGTTTGAAAACAACTAAAATGTTGCATTAACTTAATATTGCTCAGATCGCTACTTTTAAAATTTATATAAATCACAAAAAATTGATGTGCGATACTAAGAAAACAGCTGAAGGACTATCACATTTAACTGTAGTATCATGCAAACAATTTACATGCTCAGGTAATTTTCAAAGACAGTAAAATTTCTCAGTACAAACTTACTGTTTTTTTTTGTGATTTTTACTTAATAGTGTGTCATAGAATGTTTGTTAAATTTTACAAATGATAAAGGAATTTGTTTTGTGATCTAAACAGGAGAAATTAAAATATAAGATCTCATTTGTCTCACAATTGGGAGATGAACCAAATGTGATTTATATAAAACATGAATCTCATTTACTCAAGGAATCAGTCAAGGTTTTGTGTACATATATTTTTAAAAAAATGTCTGATGCTGTAATTCCTCACCCACCGCACACGTGCGTTTGAATTGTCATTTACATTAGATTGTACAAGAAAATGGCTTGTAATATTTTATACAGGATACATATATTTCTTTACTTTTGTACCATTAAATTATGATATTTTTAATGAGAACATAAAATAAATATGAATATTATTTTTATCGACGTTTGTATATTTATACTATGAAATGTTTATATCATATTATTGCAATTACGCAGTGGTATACATTTTTTCGAAGGTTGTATTTTTATATTTTTTAATAAATGTGCTTAATTGTTGTTTTCTTGTTTCTTTTTTTATACCAAAAAGACTATTCTGTTATCACTGTAGGTTTCCAAACTATCCATTCTTTTGTACTGATGATGCCTTTTGGTATTTAAGGAAACCCATCTTACCATATGAAAATGAGGGAACTCGGGGTGCCTTGTCAACAGTAGCTTGTGATACAGTGTGTCATCGCCATGTAGGACCAATTTAGAAATCATATGAAAGGTAATCCATGACATACTTATTTCAAATTAACCAATAAAATACATCAAGATAGGAGTCATCAACTTATGGTGGGTGGGTGGGTGTGTGTGTGTGTGTGTGTGTGTGTGTGTGTGTGTGTGTGTGTGTGTGTGTGTGTGTGTGTGTGTGTGTGTGTGTGTGTGTGTGTGTGTGTGTGTGTGTGTGTGTGTGTGTGTGTGAACACTATTTAGGCCTCTGTTAGACTAGGCCACTGGTGGCACAACAAAGTTAATCCACCAGTGGCTCAGCCCGTTGTGGGGCATTGAAGCAAACGATACTTATTAGACCAGGGTAACTGGTGGCGTCAATGCCAGTCGGGGCATTGTTTCAGCGTAGTCACTAGTGACACCACCACAACTGATGCCCGCATGTCACACCTGCTTCATAACACCAGGGTTCCTCTACATGTCATTTTGCTGCTGAAAGTCAGTTGATTGGTTTTCCTTGTGATAATATCGAGTGAGAGCGTTAGTTAAAGTAGTGCAAAACATGAGGAAAATAAAAAACAAGATGAGATTTTTAAAAAATCCTCTTCTCATCCTCATGTTAACACCACTTATGTCTCCTTTTATGTAGTCACAAAGTTAAAAAAAAAGATGCTTTTGACATCAAAAAGTAATTAAAAAATTTATTATCATCCTCACAAACTACGTCAAACAAAGTCCTCCGTCCTCCGCATTCTCTTAAAGCTAGAATTGGATGTATGTGCATTTTCCTAGCTCTCTGCCTCCTCTTTTTAATAGCAGTTCAAGGAGAAGCAAACTTACGTTTGATGCATTTTCTCAACTACATTTCTATGCTGCAAACAACAACGGTGGCACACCTGGTGGCTGATTCATTTTTGTCTCATAGTATGGTGGACCCACCAAGTTTGCCACCAGTGGCCTCTAATAGAGGCCTTATACAGGTTAATGTGGTTTGAGCCTGTATCAGATAACAAAAACATTGGATAACCTTGGGTGAAAATAAATTGTAACTACATTTGAAGGTTAAACAATATTTTGAAAAAATGTTTTAATGAAAGAATTTATGTTCATATTTATTATAGAAAACCAGTCATGAAAAATGAATTTTCTTACAGTAGAAGTAAAATTTATATAATGTCATATAGAGTATATTGTATTTTGATAAATAGTTTATGTCTTTTATTAGACGTTGACCGCCCGTTTGGTTTGGTGATGTTTCTTTCAAACCAATTCAACCGGTAATTTTTTAAGGACATTTAATCACACACACACATTAAATTTTGTGAGACTTGAAAATTAATATTGAAATACCAGCAGACGCTATAACCAAACCATTGGAACTGAGTTTAAAATTAGTTGCCCAAAGTTATTTATTTGAAATTTAGTTATCTGCAGAAGTTGATTAGTTTAATATTGGTACAACGGTTTAACTGATCGTTGTATGGTACAGTGGAAAACAAAATACAAGACACCAATTAAGTCACTAATCCCAGCTTTAATTATCACAAACAGTTGTAACCAACAAGACAGTCTCGTACAACAAATCAAATAAAAATTGTTCACACACAATAAAAATGTCAACTAATAGAGTTCCGCACAATTATAACACACATAACACTTCACCACAATACTTGGAGCCACACTGGAATAAATCGCCACTTCAACTCAACTGACCGTCACTGAATCACTAAATTTATACCCCACTGATATTCCAGAATAATCCATAATACACATCAACACTACACTAGAACATAATTGCTTGCGGCCTTGAACACAACGCGTGCGGACCATTGAGTCTCGAACAATCTCGTTAACACCTGTTGAGAATCACATACGCACACAAGGTTACAGCTGGTTCCATTGTAATAGCCGAGAAACACGTAGATTGTTCTGTAATGTCATAACAATATGTAGATTTTTTTAATAATTAATTTGTTAATAAATGTTTCAAGGGCTATGGGCGAGTAAGTACATAGTAATGTAAGTAATGTGTTGAAGAGTACAAAATACTTGTTAAGACATTTCAGTTTTCAGGTTACACCTTACTCAGAATTAAGTGGTCTAATCTGAAAGGTCTTCTTCATCAGTTTGCTGAGCGATTAATGAAATTATTATTATTCTTTAGTTGATGACTTTTGAATAAAAATACTTCGGTGGAAAAATACGGTTAGGTACCCTTTCTTGTACTGTACACAGAAATAATGAACAGGTAAATAATTAAATTAGTTTATGAATATGTATTATCTTTGTATATATAAATTTGAGTTAAAATGTGCAAAACACAACATAATGTCACCTTATTACAGTCTCATATTAATTGAACACACTGATCACTTTCTGCGAGTCACAACAACAAACACTGTGAATCTCTCTGATATCACTGGTCTAAAACTAAAACTGGCCACTTGGAAATTCTGTATAGTTATACGTCAGGTGACTTGCATTGTATTGACCTGGATGCCAGTAGCATAGTCTCACATGACATAGAACATTACGTTATTCTGTCATGCAGAATGATCTCTAAATGTATGTATCAGTTTCGGGTGTAGCCGCAAGCTAAGAGTCACAAACGCACTTCTGTTATTTTTCAGCTCAACGTGATGTGATTTTCTATTTATGTAGTATTGTGTTGTCCAGACTATACTTGCCAGGCTGGGAATGGGAAGCTGTACTAACCACACATTATGCATGCTCAGATCACAGGTTCCAGCAAAGTGAAAGATTCTACATCAGAGTTAAAAAATGAAGACCTGTTTAAATTCTTTAAGGTGGTGTCCAGGTATATCCAACGAGAAAAGTAAAACGATGGTGAGTTAGTGAAGCTGTTTTCCAGGCCATTAAGCCGCCAGCCATTTCGGCCTCACCCACGGTGACCATCTTCAGTGAAGCAGAAACTAGGTCTTAACACATGGCTAAAGAATAAATTAAGAACATTTTATTCTTAATTGTGGAGTATGACAAGGGTGACAATTATCACGCTCTCTTTTTAATTTATATATTGACGATGTCACACAAAACTGGCAGATGTGTCTTCCAGAACATTTTATGATTTGTCACTCTACAATTGACACTTTGTTGTTTGCTGACGATCAGGCTATTCTGTCGGACTCTGAAAACAGATTGCAGATGGGTATACGAGGGGGTACCCAAAAATAACCTGAATAGCGCTGCGATTGGCAGAGCTTACGTAGTACGCATATCTCCCGCTAGGCGAGCGTAGCGCAACTCGTTCCGAGTTCAGTGCCGTCATTGTTGTCGCCTGGAAAGGTTGTGTCCGGTCACAGTAATTCGTTTTGTAAAAGCAGTTTCGCTTGCTCCTCGTTTTTTGTCATGGCGGATTTAAGTGAACAGCGCGCTGCTGTGAAATTTTGCTTCCTGCTTGGGAAAAACGCCGCAGAAACTGTTGTGATGTTGAAAACAGCTTACAAGGATAGTGCTATGGGAAAAACTCAAGTGTACCAATGGTTTTCTCGTTTCAAAGAAGGTGAAATGTCAATTGATGACAAACCTCGTTCTGGACGTCCGTCAACTTCCAGAATTGACGAAAATGTTGAAAAAGTTCATGCAATCGTGTTTGAAGACCAACGACGGACCATTGTAGAGATTAGTAAGTTATCTGGAATAACTTGGAGCTCGGTTCAGCGAATTTTGTCAGAAGATTTGGGGATGAGAAGGATCACTGCAAAATTTGTGCCTCGGGTCCTGACTGAACAGCAAAAAGAGAATGGAGTTGAAACATGGCCGTGCATTGAAAGACCAGCTCCGAACCGACCCAGATTTTTTATCCAAGGTCATTACTGGTGACGAGTCGTGGTGCTATGGTTACGACCCCAAAACTAAACAACAGTGAAGCCAGTGGAAAACTTCATTGTCGCCTCGCCCAAAAAAGCTCGTCAAGTGAAATCAAACATCAAGACGATGCTCATTTGTTTTTTCGATGTGACAGGGGTAGTGCATTCTGAATTCGTCCCACCAGGTCAGACTGTTAATCAGGCTTTCTATTTGGAGGTTTTAAAAAGATTCCGTAACAATGTGTGACAAAAAAGGCCCGGTTTGTGGCAGACGAGGGACTGGTTTTTCCACCATGACAATGCACCTGCTCACGCAGCCATTTCAGTTCTCCAGTTTTTAGCAAAAAACAAAATGACTCCCTTGCCCCACGCCCCTTACTCACCTGACATCACTCCGTGCGATTTCTTTTTGTTTCCGCGAATGAAGAGGGACATGAAAGGACAACGTTTTGATGACGTGGAAGCGGTAAAGAGAAAAACGAGGCTGAAGCTGTCGGCCATCACAACAGACGAGTTTGAAAAATGTTTCCAGGAATGGGATTGCAGATTGGACAAATATATTAAGTGTAATGGAGAGTACTTTGAAGGTGATAAGGTTGTTTTGTAAAAAAAATTAAATACATAGCTTTAAAAAAAAAATTCCGGTTATTTTTGGGTACCCCCTCGTACATTTGTTAAATCGAAACTGCAAAGACTCTGGATTGCAAATATCCATACTTAAGCCCAAGGTGATGGTTTTTCGTGGAACTGATCCCGTACGGGCAAAAATTGTTAAAGATGGTACTGTCCAGGAACAAGTTAGCAATTTTGAATGCCTGGGCTACAGTGTGTCTTATAATGCAAACAACGACATTGTGAACAAGGTCTATAACTTTAACCTTATGTGCAGGACCATTAGGAGAACTCTTAAGTCTCCGGAGAGGTGTGGGACGTCCGAGGAAGCGCTGGAGTAACCAGGTCTAACCTTTGGCTATTTGAAACCGCAAAAAACCATCATTGGTTTAATCCTTGAAGATGATGATGACATTTTATTCTTTTGCGGGCATTTAGACATAGTTCCTGCTCCGCTGAAGACGGCCGACATCGGTGTGGCCAAAAGTCTGGCATTTTTACTAATGAAAACATTAGTACCACAGCTTAATGGCCTGGAAAACAGGTTCACTGACTATGTCAACACCAGCCATGGGAGTTTGCATCTCTTGTCACACATTCATTGGTAGATTCAATACTGAGTGCATTTTGGGTAAGAGACTTGGACACTGAACCACCGAGTAACAAGAAAGTTGCAGTAGACATGGATTACTTAAGACGAAGTGCCAAGACATCCGTTGAGGATTATTTCTATAGTACCCGGTGAAATATCTTACTTTTTCAACATATGAGCATGCCTGAATAGGCTGGCACGTTTTCATCGATGTATTGTTTAAGACTAATGATCTCAAGGGTGATTATATTTAAAAAATGTATGAAAAGATTGAGAACCGATCATTTTGAAAAATGATTAGTATGATCAAATTTGAAATCTGGCGTGTCTTAACGTATTGTTAATAGTAAATAAAATACTTGTACAAGAATATTTTTTTTATATATATTTGGACTGTTTCAACAGTATTAACTGTCATATTCAGAAAGATGATTATAGATTAGGTCCAAAAGCTTACTTAGATGAAAATACTATTATTCTAAAATTCTCAAATAAAACTTAGATTTTTGAAGATGACAGTTAATGCTTTTGCAACAGTATAAATACATATAAAATATATAATAAATTCTTTTAAAAAATCAAGTATTATTTACTATTAATAATAATAATTACACAAGAATAATGTGAGAAGATATAAATGTAATTTTAACTTACATATGGGATTGTAATGCAGGAGATGGATTAATTCACAAAGATAATATAAAAGGGGCAGTCTGATTTTTTCCTGGATAATGTAGCGAGCGATCTAAGGAATATGGGATTATGTGGAGAGAGAAACAGAGTACTCATTATAGACAAATGAAAAGTTAGGAGTCTTAATAAGGAAACAAACACAACACTCGAATTGTGTGCAATTTTTAGTTTTTTATAATATGATCCAATGTCACAATTTTATTTGTTTAATCATTTCTTTTTTTAATAAAAATATGAAGGGTAGAATTTTTTATTAATGGATAAAATTATTTAAATGGAATAATTCTATATTGTGTAAATCATTAGTGTGTATGCAGTGTTGGTGGAGCACTCGCTAACCTGTCGTCAGTGCACTCGCTTCCATCATGTATTCAAACATGTCTCATGGTGAGTGTTTCTCTGTTCCTCAGTCTCCAAGTGCATTATAGATTAACCACCCAGTCCTAATTTTTGCCAGTTTCTTCAGTAGTGTAGGCTACTGAGATCTACTTTTTTTTTTTTTTTGCAATGGAGACCCTAAAAAGAATTATTTTTTCATCAGGGATTATAATTATTTTTTTTGTCAAATGGATTTCATAATTTTAGTAATATTTTGAGTACAAAGGGCAGGCTGATTACCTGAATTAGTTTAGAAGTGGTTAGTAATTTATTTTATTACTAATTTAACTTATCCTGTGGACTCAGGTGGACAGAATCACCAGCGTCGGTGACAACACTAGCCACTTTCCTTTTACTTGTATTTAACAGTTGTGTATAAAACAGGTAACATAACCTAGAATAACCAGATTTTTTCATTTATTTGTAAAACAAGCTGTTTTTTCTATTTTCTATCATTTTTATTGTAGTAACTGTATTTTATTTTTATTAGTAACAGTATTTGAGTACAAACAAAAGACACAGATTATGGTCACACCATTTTGTTTATTGTATTGGTTGCGCTTCTCCTCAACCCAACGCTGTCTGTCTTGTTGTGTAGTCACACTAATTATATGAAATTGGTATTAGTTAATAAAAATCTAATCCACTTCCATAAGTGGCTGGAAGCGAATCCACCAAGCACTGCACCAGCATTGACCTTGAACATTTATAACTCTACAACGTATTCCCATTTGACCTAAATTCATATTTTCATAGTATTTGTAAACTTTTCCATCTTGTTTTAAATTCCGGATACATGGATAAGTGTGAGTAATTGATGTAGTTAAGCAGTTTGTATAGTACAGTAGAGTAGTTTCAATTGTAATGATTTGTAAGTAGTGAAATTGAGGATTCGTGATGAAAATTTCAAAACAGTCAGGTAGAAAATGGTGATGGTTGCCTTCAAAACAGTTGTTTTAATTAGCGTTATGATAGCAACTCAAGTCTTTTATCCGAACATGGAAAACACAGCTCTCTGCGCCAACAGTAGATATTGTAACAGATGTAGTTTGTAATTAAGCATCAATTGATTTACTTGTTTGTTTGGTTTATAAATTCTGGTGTACAGGTAAACGAAAGGATTTGTATAGAATAGTCTGACTTAGCAACAGAATCTTAATGACATATAACAAGTATAATACACTTTTCTTAAGTAGATATAAAATTAAAAATTATTTGAAATAGTTTTCGTGCAAGTCAACATTTTTTTTATTCATTTGTAACGTGTTGTTTCAGATCATTATGTAACAGACTATCAAAATGTATCACTAGTTAAAATGAATCCCAACAGACAGTTGTATCGTTCTAATATTGTGAGACTGTTGGACCGTCACCGTTTCATAAGCAGAGAACAGAACGCAGCAGCAGTAGCGATGGGTCCGAGGGGTTCTTTCATGTGCCATTGTGGACGGTCGTATCAGCACAACAATTCTTTGTGGCGGCATAAAAAGTACGAGTGCGGCAAACTGCCACAGTTTCTGTGCAAACAGTGCCCGGCAAAGTACAAACAGAAATTCGATTTGGAGAAACACATGCGTCACAAACATTTGGTGTCTTCTTGATTGAATTATTGCCATTAAGACGATGCTTTTGTACAAATTTTGTGTCTTCACTGTATCTGTAACTGTTGTACAAATTTTTTAGTATACTTTTTATAACTCAGATTTTTTTTTTTTTTTTAGTCGATGTAACACGTGATTTGTACTTGAACTAATTACGTTCAACATTGTGTACTGTGTAAACAGAGTTTTTTCAATAAAAAATGATCGTGATTTTGTGTAATAATAGTTACAATATCAACTTCCTTGTCATTGCTTGTAAATTCCTTATATTTTGGGCTCTTATATTGGGTGAGCACACTTGTTGCAGCTGTAGTCAGGCTGTTGTGTGACGTCGGCAGCGGGATCTAGAGCTTGCTCTTCTTCTTTCCTGCTGCTTCCACTCTTGTCTTGCTTCACATCGCCCGACAGAATGAATTTTGCAGCCTAGCTGTGCTGCTTTTATCCCTCACAGGTTGGTGTCGCCATGGGCCTATCAGAGGGCTGCCGGCTCCTGATTGACTCGCTGCAATTTCTCCAGGCTGGCACACGGAGCAGCTGTCTCTCGCTGCTGTTATATTCTTTTCACAGACTATTGTATTAGGCAAGTGCCTGTGTAACGCCACACTGGCCAGGTGGGTGTGCATGAATGATAACAATAGTCTGCTGTGAATTAGGTACTGCTCTGATGAACTCTTTATTTCGTCAGTCAGAGAAATGATCATGTATCCTATAAATGGAAGGGGGAAGGTGGGTTATTCAAAAAGTAACGGAAAAGTAGATGTTATAAGGTTTATAGGTGGAAAAAGAAACATACTGGGTTAGGAATTAACAAAAGTAAAAGATGTGAAGAAAATTTTACTAGGTTTAAATGAAATCCAACGATATATTGTGCGTAATATCAGAGAAAAAAGTAAGAAGTAGAATTAACACACAACACGTTTCATCTTCAGTCAAAATTCGTTGGGATGAACTCCAGGATATTCCAGTCATTTCCTCCAATTCATCGATTGTTCTACGACGATCAAACATGATCGCAACACGGATTTTTTCAATATTTTCGTCCGTTTTGGAAGTCGAGGGACGTCCCGGTCGTAGTTCGTCTTCAATTGACATTTGACCACTTTAAAAACGAGAAAACCACTCGTAAATCCTTGCCTGGCTCAAAGCTTCCTCCCCATAAGCCGCCCGAAGCATTGCGACAGTTTCTGCTGCTGATTTCCCTAACAGGAAACAGAACCTGATGTTAGCACGTTGGTATTTAATGTCTGCCATTGACAAATTGCCAAAAACGTGAAACAGCGCTTACACAAATAGTCACACTGACCGCGCTAATGTTTCCACAACAATGCCGCTAGGGCAACTGATACCAATGGTGTCTAGTGAAGGCACCTAGCGGGAGAAGTCGGAACTAGCGTTCTACCAACTACCAGAGAAAAATTCTCGTTACTTTTGGGTCCCCCCTCGTACACTCTTGTTGGTCTTTTAAGCAATTAAATTTCAAATTTTTCTTTTTTTTCAGTTTAATTAATGTTTTTACTTCCATATTCCTTAAGGAATGGAAGTATGGTGATGGCAAAAAAAATCGTGTTCGAGATTATTGCAGATTCTGATTGTACTACACTCAAAACATGAAAAAAAGTCGTTTTCCGAAAAGTGTCTGTGTGTCTGTCTGTCTGTCTGTGTGTCTTAGATTTTTTTTCTATGGCAAATGATAACTGCCGCAAATTCAAACAGAATCAAATAATTTTTTGCATACAGCCCTGATTTGTAGAGTACTCACGACCTATTGTTTTTGGTGAAGATCGGTTGAGGGAAAGGGGTAGTTTACCTGCAACGGTTTTTTTTATCAAGGGAAATTTTTTTTTTTTTTGGCAAACGATAACAGCCGCAAATTCAAACAGAATCAAATAATGTTTCGCATACAGCCCTGAATTGTAGAGTTGTCAAGACCTATTGTTTTTGGTGAAGATCGGTTAAGGGAAAGGGGTAGTTTACCTGTAACGTTTTATGTTTTAACAAGGGTATTTCCTATGGCAAACGATAACAGCCGCAAATTCAAACAGAATCAAAAGATTATTTGCATCCAGCCCTATATTGTAGAGTTCTCAAGACCTATTGTTTTTGGTGAAGATCGGTTAAGGGAAAGGGGTAGTTTACCTACAACGTTTTTTTAACAAGGGTATTTTCTATGGCAAATGATAACAGCCGCAAATTCAAACAGAATCAAATAATTTTCTGCATACAGCCCTGATTTGTAGAGTACTCAAGACCTATTGTTTTTGGTGAAGATCGGTTGAGGGGAACGGGTAGTTTACCTGCAACGTTTTTTATCAAGCGTATTTTCCATGGCAAACGATAACTGCCGCAAATTCAAACAGAATCAACTAATTTTTTGCATACGTCAGTGAATTGTAGAGGACTCAAGGCCATTAGATTTTGGTGAAGATCGGTTAAGGGGAAGGGGTAGTTTACCTGCAACCTTTTACGTTTTAACAAGAGTAAAGTACTTGAAAATTCATTTAAACTTTTTCAAACAATGGTAATTGTTGAAAATAAAATAATTTTGTTGCCAGGCAATAAAATTATAATTTTTTCATTTTAATGTAAATTATGTATATATTAGAAAATATATCGTGCTTGGTAGGCAAGCATATTTCAGATTATAAATCTTAGAATATGGAAGTCATGTATGGTTCTCCATACCGATATTTTATTAAACTATTCTGATGTGTGTTCACATACACTCACTGTAATTTAACCGAAATGACTTTATCAACAAAAAGAATATCTTTAATACAGTGGCATACTATGTAACTATGTAAAACAATGCTCAACGTGGTTATATTTATATCAATCCATGTTTATTGATAACTTCAATTATTTTTCGATTTATTAAGTTTTTCGTTTTACAAAATGTTAGAGAATAAGTTTTGAATTCACTCTATTGGAAGATTCTTTTGTATGACTCGTTACAAATTTTATTTTTGTTAATTCAGTGACATGGTGTTAACTATTAAAACAAAATTATTCACATATATTGTGTGAGCAAAAACGGTGTAAGCAGAAGAAATAGTATCTCATAAAACCATAATTTCCCTACTAATAACATCTTTGTTTTTTCAGTCTCATGTTGTTTTACCTTTCCCAGCACCACTTTGTCTATACTATGGCTCACACTCTCTTTGAACAGTGAAGATATCTTGTCATAGTATGGACAAAATGTTTAGTGCTAAGACAATGAGATGTCTTTTCAATCAGAAACCAGTGCTGTTATTAACTTAGGACCTTAAATCAAGTACAGTTTTTAAAATTGAAAATAACATGAACAATTGTTAACTACGTATTTGTTTCAGGACATTACAGAGTTACTTATCTGAAACACATGCTACAGTTACTAACTGTTGGAAAAGATTATCCCTACCTAACATGCAGACAGAATTTTTTAGTGTTTTGTAATTTGATAATGTCAGAAATTAGTTTGTTACATGTATAGAAAACTATTTGTTAGAAATACATTTTTACAAACTGTAATCTTAAAATTGTTCATGTTTGACAATTTATGAGACTACAATAAATTAATAAAATATACTCTAAATACATATTTAGCTTGTAAACACACATGCCATGTGTATTACAGGCACTTTAAAATGTGTAGTTTAACGATATTTGTTGAAAGAAATCGAATAATGATGATGTTGATTCATTGTATTCAGAAGCTATAGTGATGAGACAGGATATTTTTTATAAATATATAATATTGTAATAATATTAAATATATGCTAGTTTCTTCTGCAAGTAGTGTATTATGTTTGTGTCATTTCAGTACCTGACGCACGTATACCTGAACACTTTTTTCAATTGTTATTGATTTACTTACAAACCTCTGATGATGCTGAATTTTTTCAGTGAAATATGTGTCAGGTATTGAAACGCCAAAAATGCAATACACTACTTGCAGAAGAAACTATATTGAATATTGTCACAATATTATATAATTGCTGCAAGTAACTTTCAGTTTCGTATATAGAAAATCATGGATTATAAATATATATATATATATATATATATATATATATATATATATATAGAAGTATTAGTAAGTAAATATTTTTCCTCTTTGGAGAGAGAATATTTTGAACACAATTGCTATTTTTACAGAAAAACGTATCTACGTTTGTAACGCATGCGGGCGTTCCTATTCATGGCCAGAAAGTCTGACACGACATCAGCGACTGGAGTGTGGCAAAGAGCCCAAATTTGAATGCCAACTGTGTCCGTACAAAGCAAAACAAAAAATCAACTTAAAAGGCCACATAATGCGCAGACATCCCATGTGAATTTGTGTACTTGAGCTTGAATTGATACAACACTGAGATAGCACTACTGGTGAAGAACGGCAACCGCTCTTGGTACAACAGACACGGTGAAATCTGTGTACAACTGTTGTCCATACAATGCTAATCATCCCATTTAAATTTATAAAATCTTTATAAATAAAGCAGTATTGATTTATTGATAATTTTTGTAATGATAGATCTCTCATTTATGGTTTTTAATGAAGAAATTTGTGTTAGTGGTTGAAAACACAATCAGAATGATCACTGTTGCACACCACTATATAACAATTATTCCGATTAGCGCTTTCAAGCTTCACAGCTCATCGTCAGATCGGGGATAGACAGGAAATATGTGAAACCCAACCCTTCACCCCTCTCCCCCACCCTGCTCACCCACAACAAACTAAAAATTAATGACCCTTCCCCACCCCCTAAACTCTGTCTCACCATCTGTACAGTTACATATTTTTCTAGTAAATTCCTTGTGTTTCAGTGTGTGTGTGTGTGTGTGTGTGTGCATCCTTTTAAACTACCCTCTTCCTCTCCACACACGTGGGTCATTCACACACCCTTATTTTAAAACAACTAATTAGTACTATGCAATATAATTCTTAATCTTATCTATCTGTCCTCTCTCATTTACTTCTTAATCATGTTATAAAATATTTCTTCATTATCAAATTTAATTTTAATATTAATTAAATTGTCTAACCCTTTTTCTCTTTCTTTCAATATTTCTAACTCCTCTCTAAGCTTCCTTTCAACTGTGTTATTTACTACTTTTACAATTTCGTATTCTTCCAAAGGATTAACAAACTTATGGTTGTCTTCTATGAAATGTCTTGCATATAACGAATTGGTTGTTCTATTACCTTCTCCACGTTTGTGGTCAGACAACCTGCATACGAATTTTCGTCCTGTCTCCCCTAGGTACACTTTGTTGCAGTCTTTACATTTTAATTTATAAATTCCGCTTTTCTGTAATACTGGAATTTTTTCTATATTCTTATTCCTTATCTTATCAAATACCGTTTCACATTTTTTAATAGCTATATCTACTCCATATTTATTAAAACATTTTATAATTTTTCTAGTATGTGAACCTATGTATGTCAGTGACCCTGCATAATTCTTTTGTTCTGGTTCTATTTTAGCTTTTTGTATGTTGACCCTTTTCATAACTTTATCCACTATGTTGGTGCTATAATTATTATTCCTTACAATTCCCTTTATCGTTTTTAACTCCCTATCTTTTGATTCGGTCTCTTTTAAACACTTCTGAGCTCTGTAACAAAAGGAATTGATTGCCGCCATTTTATATCTGTATGGGTGGTAAGACTCTCTTGGTATAATTATATCAGAATACGACTCTTTCCTAAATATCCCAAACTGTAGTTTCTCATTATCTTTAATTTCTATGTTTAAATCTAAGTAATTTATTTGCTTACCTCCTATCTCTTCCTTAAATTGTAAGTTTTTATCCTTATTATTTACCTCCTTTATAAACTCATGCACTTCTTCTATGCTTCCTTCCCAAATTACTAATACATCATCAACGTATCTAGACCATAATTTTATATTGTCTTTATACTTAGTGGAAGTTATTAATTGCTTTTCAAAATCATTCATGTATATTTCAGCAAGAATAGGGGATAATGAAGACCCCATAGGTAAACCTTTTTTCTGTATATAAAACTTGTTATTAAACCTAAAATAGTTCTGATTTACACATTCTTTAATTACTTTCATCAACTGCTTTTTATACCTGTATTCTCCCATATTATTATCGTTTATTAACTTAATAACTTTATTTACTGTGATATTTGTAAACATGTCCTTAACATCCAGTGATATCAATTTTGTATTTACATTAATGCTAATATTTTCTAATTTTTCTATCAATTTTACATTATTCTCTATGTTGTATTTTGTCCCAAATTCATATTTCTCTTTCAGTACTCTGCTAACTTCCTTTGATAATTTATAAATAGGTGCATTAATAAAAGAAACAATCGGTCTAATTGGTTTTCCTTCTTTATGTATCTTAACCTGACTTTTAAAAGTTGGTGCTGTTGGATTACTTTCCAATAAATACTTTTTCTTATTTTCTTCTATAAATGTTATCTGTTTCATCATTTGTTTTATCCTTGACTGGTACTTACTTGTATAATCATACTTTATTTCCTCGTATGGTCCTTCCCTTATAAATTCTTCCATTTTCTTTATGTATTCTTCCTTTCTCATTAGTACCATTGTATTTCCTTTATCCGCCTTCGTAACTATAATATCATTCTTCTTTATTTTATTCTTTAGTTTAGTTACAGTTGCTTTGATTTTTTGTTCATTCTTTGAATTATACAAACTTTTCTTAAATATTTTATCTACTACATTCCCTACTTCCCACCTTATTCTTTTTTTATCATTTTCATTTCCTAGTTTTTGTATTATGCTTTCGCATTCAATAATCATTTTTTCTTGATTTAATTCTGGTGGCGGTGCGTATTTTAAGCCTTTCGCTAACATTTCTTTTTCTTCCGTATTGAAATTTACCTCTGTAAGGTTTATTACTCTTTTTTCATAGTTATTCTTAGAGAGGTGTCCCTTTTTTACTTCGTTCTTTCTTATTAATTTATTTAACTTATCTACCATTTTTTTATTTTTATTTTCCAATTTCTTTTCTACGTACCCCAAACCAAAATTATATAATATTTCTTCTAACTCTACATACGAGTATCTTAATAATTCTATGTGCTGTCATATAATTCCCTATTATATCTATTGATTAAGCCGTAGAGTGACCTTATTTCCAGTTTTATCCACAACTTCTCGCTTTGTTCTTTTACTTTTTTGGCTACACTGTTCTTATTTTTAATTTTAACTTGAGCGTACTTTGGGATGACATTATTATCCAGACATTGTTTATTAAACCATATTTTACTTACAACCCTCTTCAATTTAACTTTTAACTTCAGATATTTAAAAACTTTACTTACCTTATTGTTGTCGTTTATTACCTCATTGTTGTTGTCCATTACCTGTAGTCGATTGCACATCTTAACAGACGTTTAATGAAGAAATTTGTGTTAGTGGTTGAAAACACAATCAGAATGATCACTGTTGCACACCACTATATAACAATTATTCCGATTAGCGCTTTCAAGCTTCACAGCTCATCGTCAGATCGGGGATAGACAGGAAATATGTGAAACCCAACCCTTCACCCCTCTCCCCCACCCTGCTCACCCACAACAAACTAAAAATTAATGACCCTTCCCCACCCCCTAAACTCTGTCTCACCATCTGTACAGTTACATATTTTTCTAGTAAATTCCTTGTGTTTCAGTGTGTGTGTGTGTGTGTGTGTGTGTGTGTGTGTGTGTGTGTGTGTGTGTGTGTGTGTGTGTGTGTGTGTGTGTGTGCATCCTTTTAAACTACCCTCTTCCTCTCCACACACGTGGGTCATTCACACACCCTTATTTTAAAACAACTAATTAGTACTATGCAATATAATTCTTAATCTTATCTATCTGTCCTCTCTCATTTACTTCTTAAATCATGTTATAAAATATTTCTTCATTATCAAATTTAAGTTTAATATTAATTAAATTGTCTAACCCTTTAATGGGATGATTATCATTGTATCGACAACAGTTGTACACAGATTTCACCGTGTCTGTTGTACCATTGTTATATAGTGTTGTGCAACAGTGATCATTCTGATTTATGGTTTTTGTTTTGAGTGAACTGGAAGTTCTGGAAAATCATTTGGTGACTCACTGTGGAGGCACAGTAAAATCTTTTTTGTGTCTGTCCCTTTCTGCAAATAGAGTTTTAAGTCAGTAGTGTAGTGTTGAACAGGGTTAACAACAATATACTTTAAATACTATGACTATTTTAGTTGTCTGCATAATGTTGAAACTGTGCCCGATTGGACAGGACAATAAGTGACTTAACACGGTACTCTAGATAAGAGTATGCATACTGTATCTAATATTGATAAGTTAAGGCATTTTAGTTTTATATTTTTTCTATTGTTAGTGTTTTGCACTTGCAGATTTTGTCTTTGCCATAATTAAATATTACGAATTGTGAAGTAATTGTAACGTTTCAATGACAAGTTGTTTAAAAATGCACTTGACAAAATGAGAATGAATTAGGGTATGGTTACAGGAGTGTTTCTTTTTCTGGCTGTGCACGCCCGTGGTGTTTGGAAAAATGCACAATGGTCAGACGTGTGGTTTTTTTCTCTTATGTGCACAGACGGAAGTGTAGTCACACAGGCGGTTTATAAACGGACAGCAGTGTGTTACTTATTCACAGTTCACAGTCTACGTGTGACGCATAGTAGGTCGTGGATTTTGTAGATAAAGTTTCTAATTTAAACATTGTATTTGCCTCCAAAAGCGTTTTAAGACTATAAAACAGGTTAATTACCTACCGTCACGCTTTTTGAAATCCGAAAACAGGATTACTCGAGTTTCGACACATTAAGTGTCATCTTCAGATCCTCGATGAAAATAAGTTAAAAATACATTTGTTGATGTATGCACATCCCGTCAGATAATAAAAACAACACAAACATAACAACAAAAATACTTAAATAATTTAACACATATTAAAACCGAGACAAAACAGAGCGTGTTCATAGTGTGTTCCTGCGCAGGTCCGCGTCAGCCGCGTGTATCGTGTTTTCGTTCTGTTTTGTCTCGGTTTTAATATGTGTTAAATTATATAAGTATTTTTGTTGTTATGTTTGTGTTGTTTTTATTATCTGACGGGATGTGCATACATCAACAAATGTATTTTTAACTTATATTCATCAAGGATCTGAAGATGACACTTAATGTGTCGAAACTCGAGTAATCCTGTTTTCGGATTTCAAAAAGCGTGACGGTAGGTAATTAACCTGTTTTATAGTAGATAAAGTTTACTTAGCCGTACTTCTGGTTGGACGTCGAAGGCTTAAGAGGGAAAAGATTCTGGATCCACCATCTATTAATCCACCCTGGAACAACACTACAAACTTCGTCCCATGCTTTCTGGTGTACGATATTAATTGATGACTCATTGGACACTTGGTGAAATATATTAATACAAAGGTTTTTAAAAATATGTATACACTTGGTACGTTTATTTAAAAATAAATAAAAACTTTGAAACATACCAAGTGTTTATATATTTTTAAAAAACTTTCTGGTTTCAATTTTTGTCACGGTATTCTCCACTGCTAATCTCATAGAGACAAGGTCTTTTTTCAACTTCAGTGATCAGTAACTCACTGTATATACACATTTTCCATGGTGCGGCCACGGCCATAATTTTTTGTTTCATCAGACTCTGTTATATTCCAAGTTTCAGCACCATATACCTACTGTAATATATTACTCTTAGTACACTGGTACTGTAGATGCGCCACTTTATAACTTTTGGTATTTTCCTGTACCACCATGTTCCATTCAACTTCATGATTGCCTTCCACCACAGACCAATTCCATTTAATTTCTTCCTTCTCATCTTTCCCATTTTCACTAACAGGCGCTCCTAGATACTTCTAAGTCCTTCAGGCTTTGTCTCTTCATTATCTTCTAATTTTAAGTTGCTTCGAAGACTTGTTGTGGAAAGGATGTTGCATTTTATCAGTGTTTTAAGGCTAATCCCAATTTTCATATTATTCTTTTATTTTGTCATATGTTTCAGATTATCTTTACCTTGAACCTAATGTAACTTAGATAAAAATTATGTGCATATGTCTTTAATTTGGCCAGTGAATAAGATTTTCATTTTATTCATGCCAGTGCAGTCAAATCTCTTAAACAGTCACGTCAAAATTTGTAAAATTACAATAGTATAAAAAAATTCTTTGTAATTTTACCAATTTATAAATAGTTGTAATCTCTTTCTGCTTTATTAACAACGAAAAATAGTTACATTAAAAAAAATCTGTGTTGTTCAACAACACCTATGAATTATTAGTTAAACTTACATAAGTTATGAGGCAGGCAATCAATCAGTTGACTGACTAATTTGTTTGCAAATTGCAGATTCACGTTTGTTCTCATGTGATCGGTGTGGACGGTCGTACTCATGGCCTGAAAATCTGACTCGCCATAAACGACTTGAATGTGGCAAAGAACCAAAATTTGGTTGTCCTTTGTGTCCGTACCGAGCGAAACAAAAGAATAACCTTAAGAGTCATTTAAGAAGAAAACATCCTGACAGTAATTTTATTTTTTAACCTTTTTATAAATTAATCTTTGACATTGCTCTTATATATTTTCATATACATACGAGGGTGGTCTGAAAAGTTCTCGGCCTAACAATGAAAAAACAAATTTATAATTTCAAAATGGTTTTTATTTTTCAACATAATCTCCCTTAAGACTAATACACTTGTTCCAGCGATGCTCTAATGCCATTATCCCATCTCTGTAGTGATTCTCTGGAAGGTTCCCAAAATACCCCTGTACAGCTGCAACCACCTCTTCATAAGAAGAAAATCGCTCTTCTGCGAGGAGGTGCTCGAGTTTCAGAAAGAGATGAAAGCCAGAGGGAGCCAGATCTGGAGAATAGTGTGAATGCTCCAGCAATTCAAAGCGCAGCTCTCTCAATTTT
Source organism: Magicicada septendecula (assembly GCA_034769895.1). NCBI lineage: Eukaryota > Metazoa > Arthropoda > Insecta > Hemiptera > Cicadidae > Magicicada > Magicicada septendecula. The sequence continues at coordinate 12,691,231 of CM068368.1, forward strand.
CCCATTACCAAAACACTTTTATGGGCGGGTGCATTGTCGTGATGAAAGATGATTTTTTTCTTCTCCAAACAGGGTCTTTTCTCACGAATGTTTTTGTCTAGTTTGATCAAAAGATTAGAATAATATTCTCCAGTTATTGTTCTACCCTTTTCGAGGTAATCGATTAACAAAATGCCTGTAGCATCCCAAAACACCGATGCCATGACCTTTCCAGCTGATGGGACCGACTTTGCTTTCTTTGGCGCTGAACAGCCAGCTTCTGTCCACTGTTTTGACTGCTGTTTAGATTCTGGTGAGTAATGGTGAATCCACGTTTCAGCCGTAGTAATAAACCGACGCACAAAATCAGTTTTATTTTTGTAAAAACACTCCAAGCACTGTTCACAGATTTTCATGCGAATGCGTTTTTGATCTGCTGTGAGCATGCGCGGAACCCATCTTGTGCAAAGGTTTTTCATATGCAATTCTTCATGCAAAACATATCATACACGTTCTTTCGAAATGCCCACAGCCTCAGCAATTTCATGCACTTTAATCCATCGGTCATCCAATACTAAATCGTGTATTTGTTCGATGATTTGTGATGTTGTTGCACTTTTTGGGCGTCCCTCACGTGGATTATCTTCAAAGCTGGTACGGCCACGTTTCAACTCGGCAACCCATTTCTTAATTGTCGAAAATGAAGGAGAAGATTCTCCATAAGCTTTTGAGAACTTTGAATGAATTTCATTTGGCATCAAACCTTTAACAAGAAATTTTATCACTGCACGATATTCAATTTTATCCATTGTACAAAATATACACAATTACGCTACTTCAAATAGCTGTATACAAAAAACTACGTGATAGATTGACTCGCAATTTCACATGAATTGTTGTGACAGGCATACCAACCTAAGAAAAAAAATCTTGCTCATAGAGTTGATGTCTATGATCGAGGCAGAGAACTTTTCAGACCACCCTCGTATATTATACTATCTGTTATATGGCAGTCTGTGTTCTGTTTATATCATGTTATTATTTATTTACTTATTTTACTAGAGACAACAACTGGTTTGCCCACTATTGGTTAATATAACAAGAGCTTCATTTTTATTTTGAGAATAGAATTTAACAAATTATACATTTCAAATACAATAAAGGAACCATTTAACTACTAAATTAACTATGAAAGCAGATTTCAGAGCATTTTTCAAGTACATAGGTACTTACTTTTTAAGTGCAATTTTCAAACACATAAATACTTATGTTAATAAAATATTTGTTTTATGTTTATATGTGGTTTATATATGTAGATTAAATAATGTTCAATACATTCTTGCCTATATACTCATTAAGAAGTAATGGATTTAAGACTTAGAATTTATATGAGCAGAGCTGTGACATGGTTCATAATGTTTATGATACTGTAATTCAGTACAAGAAAAGCTTTAAGTTGATGTTAACGGACAATGCGATAAATTTATCACTGCTTACTTGTTATCACAGAGTATATAGATTGTTAATAATGTTGTTGTTACAACTTTATAAATAGTATGGTTTTCTATCTATATATTTTTATGATTATTGTAATTTTTATAAAATGAGATATACTATGTTAATACATTTTAATTAATGTGTATAATATTTTATAAAGAAGAAAAAATTTTAAATAAAGTTATTTGTTTAATTCTGAAGACTACTTTTGTATTCCTGTGGTTTCTTACTTAAATGTTAATGATAAAACTGAAATGTAATTTTTTCATTTGTAAAGAGTATTTCATTTGCAGTTTTTATTCTGTTTTGTGGATATATATTTACTTGATTTGGAACAAATGACAGTAGTTTATATAACATTCTTCAGTAACTCTTTATGTAACTTAACAATGTAAGCTGGTGTGCATGCCAGACACGCACACACATGCATATATACACATGGATGTCATGACTGTTAATCATGTCTCAATTCTATCATGTTTTCTTTTTGTCGGGTCATTGTCGTGTCGTCAATTTCGTTACTCCATCATGTTCAATGTCTCTTTATTCTTTCTTTAGCAAATTAGTCAAATACTTGAACTGTTGCAGAAACAGAATAGAACAAAGAAAAGGAGTATTTTTTGCAAATTATAAGTAAAAATAAATTGGTGTGGAATCAGATGAAAATAAACATTATGTAATGTGTTAAAATTAGGAGTGAGGGATGTTATTACGATTATTAAGGCGCAGGAAATGAGATGGTTTGGTCGTATATGTATAATAAGAAAGAAGCCATTCTGAAAATACAAGGTTTCGTTAAGTGGAAACTGCAAGATTGTAGATTCAGAAGAAGACTATAGACAAGACGGGAGGAACAGGCAGTGGAGGATCTGATGGTTGAAACTAAGGTGAGGGGGATTATTGAGGAAGCAGAGGGATATAGGACTTGTCATTGGCGCTGCTTTCAACAGTCTGAAGGGTTCAATAGAGCGAGCGGCTACCCATTCCATAATAAACATTCAGCCTGTAATGTAACAGAAACCAAAAAGAAGCTAATGCATATTTTGTGTAAAAATTGGTGGTTGTCAAAAATAAGTATAATACAGGAGTCCTGTTGATTGTTCAGTCTAAGTTGTTTGCAGCCAAGTAACATATATTTCAAAGTGTTGGAAGAGTTTACAGAAGAGAGCAGTGGAGTACTTTTATATAAAAAGCAAACTAGTATTGTTCTAAATGTCAGAGACGTTATAACAAACTAAGGATTTGAACATTTCTATAGACTTGTTGGGAACTAGGTGGGACTTTATCTCTCATGTAACTACAACCCATTTACAGAGAAATAGTAACAGTATTAGGCAGGTCGCACACTGCATCCACTCAACTCAGGTTGGATCAGAACATCAGATTGTGTCCAGCACTTACTTCGCACACTGCATCCACTCCTCTCAGAACAGAATCCAGATTGAGCTCAGGTCTACACTGTCCAGTTGAAGTGGTTTTGTTGAAATTGTTGGTGGTTGAAGTTTGTAGTTCTGGACTTGGGATCCAGAATGAGTGCCAGCAGTAGTGAGGAAGAAGTAATGGTTGTGGCATTGGCACTGTGGGTGCACAATATAAATGAGCCAATATTGATCGCATCAGGGTATCACACATTGTTTGATCATATGAAGGAAGATAATGAGCGATTTTTCCACTATTTTTGTATTATGTTGATATTAGTTCAATATAATTAATAATTATTTTATATGGTCCATTAATTGCACGCAGAAGCACACTGTTATTAAACTAATATAATTATTATTAATAAATTTTATATTTTATTTTAGTTACCACTTTCATTCAAATGTCCTGATGTTTCTTTCCAAATCAATTCCTTCACTGTTATTTAAAAATAACCTTTGTGACTTGAGTACAGGATATTCTTCCACCAAGACGATTCACGCCATACTGATGCAGTCCACTATTTCAAAATACCAAGCAAACTCAAACACATGAACCAGTGTGTGTCAGGGTACTGCTGAGGAACTTAGTGCGCATGCGTGTCCCTTCAGAAGGCTTCTGAATCTGAACAACATTGCTCACTGAGCGGAGATGTTTGTTTGATCTGAGAGGAGTGGATCCAGTGTGCAACCTTCCTTACTATATTACACAATATTAATAACTGGGAAACAGTCAAAACATCTGAAGTATGTCCGACCATGTTGTTAACTTGTTTCTTCTTTACACAAATTTATCATTATATTAAAAATGTAAGAGACCTTTTTTTCCATGAGTAATCATTATCTATCTGTGTGCATTTGTTTATACAGCTAGTATACACCAGAGTCTTCTGTTGTTGCAACCTTCATTTTCCTGTCTCATCGTGTGTGTCCTCCTTCCATCAGCTCATGAGTTTACCCTGCTTTCCTCGTCTAGTTAGAACCCAATTTAACATTTTTTGGGACAGTGGACGATCATCAGGCATCCATTTCACTGGTCATACTTTAAAAGGTGCTTTGTATTGACTGGTGTCTAAAATTGATTTCTCAACATCAAATTCTCATTACCAGGATGTGAAAAGAATTCAACCTGATAATTAAGTGCACATGTTTTGTATAGATTGTGTCAGTATAGTATTGTCAATAAAGTTTCATACAAGGAATCTATCATATCTGCGTGCCAGCTGTTCAATTATTTGTTCACATTAGAAAAAGCAGTGAACAATACTGCTAGTTACGCTCATTACACGTAACAGGATACGCTGATTGTGTGACATGAAAACAAGTTACACTAATCAGAAAGGTTTAGACAATTTTGTATATAGTTAGTTACTGTAGTGTAGTAAGTTTGATGGGAAATTTAATTAAATATAATTAAATCATTACCGACTCTGAATAAAGTTTTTAATGGATAAAAACGTAAAAGTAAAAGGTATAAGGCTATAAGGTAAAACTTTTATGTATTTACCCATAAAAACTTTGTGTTCCAAGTCGGTAGTGATTTAATTATATTTAGTTAAATTAATGGACATGTCATGGACAACAAAATCCAAGGAAATTTAATAATAATGATGTTGGGTATTGGAAAAATATTGCAAAATGCTTGCTTCAATTTATGTAACTATTGTAATGCTAGTTTATTACATCAAATGGGCAAGAGTTCCCAGGTTTCATTGTCATGCTAGGTTCAGGAAAGGAGTATCTAGTTTAATGTTAAAGGATCTACGTATGAAAGGGGCTGAACCAGGGGTAGTATAACCAGATAATAAAACAAAGTTAATCAATATTATAGAAAATATTAAGAATAATTACTGGACATAAAGCCCCAGATTGGATAGAGAAAGCTTATATAAGTAGAGCAGTGCCCAACATAAATTACAGAATATCTCTTTTAGTTGAAATAAATATTCGCAATATATTTTTTTTATTATTTTGTTCAGATTTGGATTTGGCTGTAAATTCTGACCTTGTAAATATTGTCAGTGGCACACAAGTGTTTTTTAATTACAAGTGTGCCTGATTTGCATTTTCTTATTAGTAAACATGTGGTAAATGTTTCTTGCCTTTGCCATAGGGCATTCTAAAAAATAAGAGACTCATAGGAAACTAACAGTGTTACTCTTATAAAAAGTATTTGTACTCTGTACTTTTATCTGTGGAGTATAGGAGAAATGAGTAGGTGGTCTTCTTCAGCATTACAGCTCAACACGAGCCCTGGACTCCAACACCAATCTTCTCTATCTTCTATCCAATGCCATTTCAGCATAACTCCTCACATCCATTCTTCGAGAAGAAGTTTCCAACACATCATCCAGCCATCTTATCCTAGGTTGATTCCACTTTCTGCTTTTATACACCTGTGCTGCCCTCAAGATTTGTTTTTGCAAACACTTGTACTTCTTAGGCATACGTCTGTTCTAGGAAATAGGAGATACCAATCTGATGACAATAGCTTTCACAGGCAGCAACACTGTGTGTGTGTGTGTGTGTGTGTGTGTGTGTGTGTGTGTGTGTGTGTGTGTGTGTGTGTGTGTGTGTGTGTGTGTGTGTGTGTGTGTGTGTGTGTGTGTGGTTTATCTCACCAACTTCTCGGGTGGTGAGTAGTATACTACTACTACTACTCTCCAGCACTACAGCCCATGGTGAGCCCTGGCTTCCGCTACGACCCGTCTCCACTCATCTCTGTCCATTGCCCTCAGTCTACATTGCCAGTTCCTAATGCCCATCTTTCTCAGAATCCGATGATTCGTAATGTGTGCTTCTCCTAATACTGTCCCACCCCGGAGATCCGAATGGGGGACTGTTTTACCTCCAGATATATTTTGAGCATTAGGATTATTCATGATGCTTTCCTTCAACTTCTTCTTTCCCACTGACAAGTCGTTGGGTTTCTCTACAGTTATATTTTATGGTGTGGGTCGTAAGCTCCACGACCAACCCCCATCCTGGAGGACCAAGGACACTTCTGTCGGGGTTACCATACCTTAGCTGGTCTGTTCCAGTTAATTATTTCGGGCGCTGGAAACTCGCCCTTCATCCTCTCTCATGTTTGCTACATGGCGCACAAACAGGCACGCCATGCACCCAGGGGTCACGCGACTACAGTTAGTCTTCGAGGACGTGAGAGTAGGATTTGTTGGCAGAGCTGAGTTCATCTAGAACCTCTGATTCTTTCATCAGAAAACAGTGGGCCTTTCTCAGAGTTTTGTTGCTATCTGGGGGTGGTGAGTAGTATAGTTATCTCATTCTTCTTAGTTATTGGGAATAGTAAGTCCAATGAGACTGTGAATGAATGTATAAACATAGACATTATGCAGTACAGTAGGCAAAGAAGAAAAAACAACATGTATAGAGCATTGTATTGTCATTAGGAGGACTGCGTGGTTTATGACTTTACATAACTACACTCACACAGTTGATGAATGAGAATATTGCACAACAGTTAAACAGTACCTGCACTTTATATTGTACCATACTGTGAGAGTCAGGCTCTTGTCCAGTAAAACCGTAAACTTCATGATGAATTCACTTCAGTGCAGTGTGTATCAAATCAGACAAACACTGCATATCCATTGCCACAGTATACAGCCAAGTTCTGCAGTGTCAGCTGTGCCAATTACAGAAGATGTTTGTGTAATGTGTGTGTGTGTGGTTTGGAAACACCTTTGTTTTGAAGAATTAAGTGAGAAAAGACAGCTAAGTGTTAGAATGACATTTTGTTGGGACAAAAGCAGTTTGGCAAATTTTCTCCCATTTGTGAGGCAATTTACAAAATGATGAGAATCAGTATTTCACTTTATTCTTCGTAAAATGTGAAATGTTCCAGTAGACACAATCAGCAGTCAGTATGAAAAATACAAACAAGATTTCTCCTCAAAAGCAGCTGACTAAAGGTAAGAGTTGTAAAACAAATAAATAAAACCTTTAGGCAGTGTTCATGTCTTTTCACATCTTGTCCTATAACTTCTTTTGAACAGTCCATGAGGTTATTTTTGGCCCCATAAACATAATCTGGCCAAGAAGGGTCAACTTTTCACTATCCACGTAAATAAAGTATTTACAAGACAGTGCAAGAAAATCCAAACTCAACTGGGTGGGTTCACAGTTTGTAACTATATGCACAGAAACAGATGCGTCCATACCACTACCAATGGATGAGGCCCTTAGCATTTTGGATTTATACATTTCTGTACACATATTCTTGTGAACTTGTAATCACAGTTGTTTGCAGGTTGCCCCATGCAGTGGATTAGGGACATTATTTGGTCTATCTAGAACAAGGCTTCTCAAACTTTTCCACTTGGCAACCCCCTTTACCCGAGCAAATATTTTCATGACCATATAGAGGTACTACGAATACAAATTAAAACATTTGCCGGTAATAAATCATAAAGAAAACTTATTCGAGAACAGTTCTTTGGTATCATAGGAATATAATTTTACCATGTATTAAAGACAATGCCAAATATTCATACTAATGAGCTGGGTGTGCTTGTTTACTTTTGTATAAAAGTCTTCAATATTTGATACTCCAGAGCTTCTTCAACTTTTTGCAGAGTTGACCGATTTTTTGATTTTATAAACATTAATGCTGAAAATGCCGCTTCACATAAATACTGCAACAGATCAAACTTTATTGATAAAGTATATTTACTAATAAGGATATAGTGAGTGTGTAAAAATCACAAACAAGTCTATTATGGAGGAGATGAAAAACTATTTATTATACACACAAATATAGTTTTAAAGAGGTATATTGTATTATAAATTGTCATGTACCTATTGTAATTTGCAATAATAGTTTATAATTTTCGATAATATATCGGTTTTACTTGATTGAGGCTACGACCTCAGTACGTGCAATCCTCCGGTTCCTACAGCCGCTCCCGTCCTGGCGTCCTCTTCGTCTGTTGTCCTATTCTCAAATACGTTAAACACACAATGCTTATTATTTTCCCTAGAATAGTTTATTATTAATTGATATGTAAATTTTATCAATCTCAGGGTGAATATGGGTATCAATTTAATAAGGTGTACGACTAATGTCGTACACCTTCCACGCAATCTTGAAGTGTCTTTAAATTCCCTAAGCGGAAATCTTAACTTACACGAAAATCACTATACTATATTATAAATCTATCTAAATAATTGACCCACTCGGCTCCGTACGCAGAACTTCGTACAGAATACCAAAGATTATGTTAAGTTATACTTTTCTTGTTCGCTCGAGAATAACTTTCTCACGCACGAGCACAACTTCACCTTGCAACTGCCACAGATAGACTGTGTCGATCTATACTCTACAGAGAATGAATGTTACTGAATTTAGTATTTTCCGATTGGCTAAACCCAAGTCACATGATTGATGCAATCAACAGATATAAATTTTTCCAGAAAGAGTTTGTATAAATATTGTAGCATGACAGATAATCCACTAAGTAATAATTCCATTATGATCATAAATAAATTTAAATTACATTAACTCAAAAGAAAATTCAAAGGAAAATAATTAAATATCAAAAGAAAATAATTAAATATCAAAGAAAAATACAACCATAAAGGAAAAGGTAAAATTAAATCATAAAAATGCAACAAAAAAGTATCAAGAAAATTAAATCCGAAGAAATAATATAAAATCAGGATAATACCCAGGTAGGATAGGAGCAGGTAATAAAGAAGATACCCTGAACCAACCAACGGACAAAATAAAACCAACTTACCTTGGAAAACCCAAGAAGGAAGAAGTGAAGAAAAGAAGATATAGGATGGGAGGACTACGAGGAATACCCATGATAAACCTATTACTAACAATAACAAACCCCGAACCAAATTTTAATGTCACCCAAAGAAAGTATAACACCCCAAAACCTCATAGAAATGTAAAATAATTATAAACAAAAGTGTTTAGTAGTGTGAATAGAAGTGCACCGACTAAAGTTATTATATAATAAAATAAACAAATCTTCACAGTCCATTATGACTAAAGGTTTGGTCTTAGAATATTGTAAAACTCAAATATAAATCAGACCCAACAGTGTAAGTGAACCAGTGCAAGTGATTTAAATATAATAAACTTCAAGTAAAGGTGTAACTGTTACTTTAACTATGTACTATTAAATAACTTTAATATTTTATATAAATACAGAGATGACATGTCATGAAATATTGTTGTGAAAATATTTCTAATGTTTCATAGAAGAGGCCACTTTTTATCAAAAAACATTCTTTGAAATGTAAATGATAAAGAGAGCAGGTGGGGAATAATTACTGTGACAGGGGATTAAAATATAATACACAATATAAACAGGGAGGACTGCAATCAATTTAAGTTTAACAAAAAATAAAAATTAAATGGCTAATTATGTTTGTATTTAAAGCCTATGAACTCCACATTTCAAGGTGGTATATAGAATAAGGATTATGATTAAGATAAGAATGTTTATTAATATAACAGTGTTCGTACAGCCTAAAATGTCTATGTATGTATACTATACTAGTTTATAAAATGTTTGTTATGTATTTTTTAAAAATAGTTCAAACTAAAATGTCTAACTTTAAAGACTAGTAATTAATTTTCAATATTGTTTTTGTATTATAAGCATGAATACAATGCTACATGTACCAATAGTTATATAAGAAGATTTTATTTAATATTGTGTTAACTTTAGAAAGTCAGAAGGGGTATAGAAATAACATTATTCGAGAAACAGTATATGTAAAACTATAAAATCTAGGCCAAATAAGAAATTCCAAATAACATTATAATTGAGTAAGGAAGTTAAATAAACCAAGTAAACTAATGAGATTTATATAAGGTGAATCAATCACCAACTACTATAACTGAAACTATACTTTAAAAGAATAATATAAAAAGATGTATAAAATTATTAAAAAATTTGCAAAATGTAATACCTAACAATTTCAGAGGAGGAATAGTAAATTCATGAATTATAACTAAAAGAATGATCAATTGATAAATTTGTAAGAAATTAAGGAAGGATAAAGATTTATATCAATCGGAAATTTATTATAATCATATTTATAACACATAAAATGGCTAAAATTTTGGACAAGAACAGGAAGCAGATATTGAGCCTATATTTCCAAAATGACAGAAATATAGCAATTTTGAGAAAAAACTTTATAAAGATGGACTATTGTATATCAAATTAAGCAGAAAGAGTTAAAGAAACCAATTATGTAATTACTAGTTCACGAAAGTAATCAATAACCAAAATATATTCTGAATATAATGTACTTTAAAACACATGCATAGGAAGTGAATAATAATTGAAACAATACTTTTCTAATATTAACTTGGCAAGATATTTCAGGAGACGAAGGAAGTAAAACAGTTCTTATTTAACATTGAGAGTGAACAGTTGATTTAAGCTCGCGCTAAGAACCTGTATAGCGAATACGTTAATGGCGTATAACGGTTGACCCTATCTTACATTAAAACAACCGAGAGTTACGGAAAAATTGAACTTAAACATAAAATCAGTGAATACAACCACCACAAACGGTGAAAACAATTAAAACTGAACAAAATACAAGTGAAATAAAATAATAAAACTATCAAACAAGAAATATAACTTAACCAAACGAACATCACATTTTTCGACATACACGCAACACAAGTGAACACACCTAATACAAAACATGTAATCAGTGAACACGGAACACTTAACCAGGACACCTCTCACAACACAATAGACATTATTCAACATTGCAGAACCAAGGAAGCAGTTGAGAAGGCAGCTTTATTAGCAGAAAATTCAGTGTCATCATTCCAGTTTTACTGCAAATACGAAGTGTCGGCCATTTTGAAAAATCCCATCATGCAACACCACCTCCACTGATTGAATTCGGCGTTCATTATTGGTAAAACGATTCAACTTTATAAACATTATATATCATTAGTTCATTTTGTAATTATTAATTATTAAGATATATTTGTGAATGTTATACTTTCTCTACTTGCCCCTTCTCTGACTATTATAATTATAACCGTTCAAAGAACCAATCGAAAATATTTCTATATAATAACCTGTATTAACAATCGATTACCCCTGTGCAAGAGTCGAGTGTTCTATATGTGATAATCGATTTTGAATCGATATTATTAAAATTGTCAATAAAATATATTAATTATACGCTTTGATTTAATTTTTATTTTAGAAATTTTATAAATAAAGAGTTAATTCACAACAGGATCTAAGAAAAAGGCGACATTACTCAAGTGGGAGTAATATACTTGAGAAAGAAGAAAGATAACCGATCGATTAATGAAATGAGACAATCCTATTAACTATAAATTTATTTACAGTGAAAAAGAAGCGAATTTATTGACATAATTAACACAGATTAAAACAAAATTTTCACACGACACTATTACAAGGATTATTATTTAAATAATTGAACATAAAAACAGACATTAAAATTTTTTTTTTTAATTTTTAAAAGTAAAACAAAAATTTTTGTTTTGTTTTGTGCATGAACGAAACATTTTTATTTGTACTTGTTACAATATGCACTAACTTGCATTGAATTATCTACAAATTTTTGTGACCCTATTAATGATAAGTGTTTCAAATTGAGTTTTTCCTACTTAAAAAACCATATTTCTAAAGTAGTTATGAACCGTAGAATACACATGAATTAAAGCTATTTACATAAATAATTCCTTGTCAAAGTTTCACGTCGATCGGTTAATTACCGCTGAAGATATAGTGATCACACATTATCATACCCGCACACGCGCACAAATTCACTCAAAAAATACATGACAATAAAGAACATCTTTTTACAAAGAATTTGGTATACCCTACATGCTTATCCATTTCTAAATACAAAAAAGAAAGTATTACATACAACCAATTTAAACATGAAAATGCTCGTCATCCATGTGCTCTGATACCAATAGATACCAATAACATAGCTTATCATCCTGCGTTCCGTTGCAGGATTAACCCCACCACGTGCAAAAAAAAAATTTGTATATTGAATATATATTTTGTTTTTTTTTTCAAACCAAAATTGACATAACTTCCTCCCAATTATAATAATCATCATCCAAATAATAACATAATAACTTCAAAAATCAAAATAAATGACTTCTATCAAACACATTTCTCAAGTGTCACTTTGACAGCCATAATGTAAACAAACAAACACATGTGGCTAGATATCAACAACTTTCCTAAACACAGATAAGCATATCACAGTTCTGACATCATTTGGCTAAATGAGATCATCAGGAACCATAATTTTCCATTGTCCGTCAATTATTTTATACAGTACATCCCTGTCAATTCTGTATTTTGGGTTGTCTTGCCTTTGTATTTCTTCACTAATTTTTCTTAATTTTGCGTCCTTCTCTGTTGTTCAAGATTTATCAATTTTAATCTATTTCTTACGTCATCTGGTAATGTATACTTGACTGCTAGAATTTGAATTTCACTCCTGGTCGAGGAGTACTGTTCTTCGATGATGGGGGGATTTCTACTTAGAGTATCAGCAGTTTTATTCTCACTGGCTTTACAATACTTGATGCTGAAATCATATTCTTGGATCACCATGATCCAACGCGATATCCGCGCATTGACCAGTTTACAATTAAGCATGAAAGATAAAGTCTGATTATCTGAGAGAATTTCAAAGTGTTGACCCACCAGGTAATATCTAAGTTTACTGATACAATACACAATTGCAAGAATCTCTTTTTCAGACGTAAAATAATTTCTTTCAGCACCTTTTAAAGATCTACTTACATGTGCAATTACCTTATGTTCTCCTTTATTATTCCGTTGATACAACACACCACCGATCGTGTAGTTTGAAGCATCACAGTTAAGTACATACGTTCCTTCTTTTTCCGGGTGGAACACTTGTAAGTTCTTGCTGTATAATTCTTTTGTAGCGTTGAAAGCTGCCTCATGTCGCTCTTCCCATTTCCATTTGGTGTTTTTCCTTAACAATTCCAGCAGCGGTTCTATGGTTTTAGAATATTCCGGTGTGAAATGGCGGAAATATCCAGTCAATCCAAGGAACGCCCTGCTATCTTTTGCTTTTGTTGGATTTGGAAATTCCGTAATGGCCTGAATTTTTTTCGGGTCAGTACTAACACCATCCGCAGAAATAATATGCCTGAGGAACTTTATTTGTGATTTTTCAAATTCCATTTTTCTAAGTTGAGCGCAAGGTTTGCATCTCTTAACTTGCGGAAAACGATATCCAGATGCTGCATATGTTCCTGGAACGACTTTGATATACATAATAAGTATGTCGTCGACAAACACACTCACAAAATCGTCAACCTCCGGCCCTAATGCCAATTCAAGACACTTAACCATAACGGCTAGGCTGGTAACCAAACCAAAAGGTACTACCTTAAACTAGTAACATTTTTGTGTTATTAAGATTTCGCATATCTAAGCAGATGCGTATGTCGTTATTTTTTTTCTTAACGACCACCATCATGTTTAAAAAATTACTATCTGCTCCTCGTTCAATAATATTATTCTCTAACATTTTATTTATTTCTTGTTCAACTTGTTGCTGATAATGTAATGGGATCGGATGTGTTTTTCTTATAAATTTACTCTCGTCGCTAACTTGTATTTTATGTTCATAAACGTTGGTAATTGTGTCTGTGTTTTGAAAATCGATTCATATTTATTTAAAATATTATTTAATTGTTTTTGTTAACCATCTGTTATCTCCTTATCATGTGCTCTACCGTTAGCTGCTATCTTATCTAAGCGATTAACAACTGGCTTTTGTATATCACCGGGCCTACGACGGTCAGCTGCGTTGTCATATTGACTTACCTTACTGAGCAAATAACCCAAATTAATTTTATGTTTTGTATTTTTAATTGTGCATTCTAGCGTTTTAATAGTGAAATCAATTGTAGCATGTACTTTCCTTAATGTGTCAGTGCCTACTATAACGTCATACACTAGATTTTTGACTATAAGAACGGGTATTTCCATTTTCATCCTGTGTGAATTTATTGTGATAAGTGCTTGCTTATTAATAGTTTGTGAATCACCTGTGGCTGTCGTGACAACTGTATTGTTGACAGATAAGATTTCTTAAATTCATGTCTATGTTTGTTAATGAATTTTTCGCTGATTAGAGAAATTTGCGCACCAGTATCGAATAATATATTTCCGACACATCCATTAATTTTCGCTCTCACAACAATATCATTATCATTCTTATTTCTAACATTTTCCACATCATCATCAACACAATTATTATATATTAATTATCTCTAATGTCAACAGGATATAGGCCTGAACCAATGTATACATTCTTACCACTAGTATTGTTCACATAAGAATTTTGACACTGTTGTTGGTTACGGTACGTTTTATTTGTAATTTTATCCTTAGTTTTATTTATATTTTTCAATTTATCGCACGGACTCACGCCGTGCAACCCTACTCGTTTTTTTGTTGCTCTTCGCTGGTACTTGTTTCGGTAATTGCCGATACATTTCTTTGATTGAACGTTTGGAAATTAGGTTTGTTTTTAAATTTTTATGGTTGTTGTTGTTGTTGTTGTTGTTGTTGTTGTTGTTGTTGTTGTTGTTGTTGTTGTTTTTGTTTTTGTGGTTGAAATTGTTTACGAGCCGGTTCACTATTATTATTACTGTTATTTTGACTGTCAACATTATCCCATTTGGTTAACAATAGTAGTTCCTCCAGTGATTTAATATCTCGTGTAATTACAGCAATTTGAATACCGCGTCTGAAATGATGGGCTAATTTATTTACCATCTCTGGCTCTGACATTTCTGGTTCTAGATACTTCGCACGAGATACGAAATATGAGTTAGATTAAATAATTTTGTTTAGACCCTTTTAAACTGGAATACCTACCAAACTCCAGCTGTACATGTATTTTTCGCTGTATCTCGCTGTTCCTGTATCTCGCCCTAAAATGTTGTACCAGATCTTGATATTAACTATTTTATCTTGTACTACCGTGAACCACTCAGCTGCAGTACCCATTAATCTCCTGACTACATAGTTTATTTTATCCATCTCACTCAGGGTATCCATCAGGGTATCGCCTATTGCATCCATGTCTCGCTGGCAGTTCTTCAGGAAATAAATCGGATTCTCAGACTCCCTGCCGAAAAATTTCAACTGTGAATTGTTTTCTTCTACAGTTCTATAGACGAACGTGGTCTGGTTCGCCGTTGTCGAGGTACTCTGGAGTTGGGTCAGCTGTTGTTCCAGCTCCTGTATTCGCTGATCTTGTTCAGCTACAAGCTCACTCACCGTAGATGTGTGTTGAACTACTCTTTCTTCTATCCCAGTGATTTTAGCTTCACAGTCATTGATGTGAGAATTGTTTGCTTCTAAAGCGGTCTCAATATTGCTGCGAATTATCTCTACCTTTTCGCCTATACGTTTTTCGGTTGACTCTAAAAGTTGTTTACCTTGTTTAGCCTGCTCATGAACAGCGGTAAAAATTCGTTCATTTTCATCATGAAGTGATTTATTTTGTTTGGTCACGTCTTCCTGTATCTTTTGGATACTCGCCAATATTGATGCCAGTGTAGTTTGCATATCAACTGATGGAGTTTGAGACTCGGCCATATTTACAGTTGTTTTTTAAAATTTAATAAATATTATATTTTTTATTTATCGTAACGGCACTATTTTGAATACTTATTATTACGAATAACTGTCAGTTTATGTTATTTATTATTATAGTCCAGTATCAATCAAATGGAAACAAGCTTAATCTAACACAAATACAAATAATAATTCAACCTACACATAGACAATTACTCTATTGTTCAAATATCTGATAACAGCGAGCATTCAACTTTTATCTATACTCCCTGATACCAAAGAACGGCACACACAATTAGTTCAATGAATTTATTTTATCAAATATATTGGAACTTACCGTCTGCGGCTTTCCAGAAACAACGTCTTTATAAATTTACATGTTTCGGGACCCTTGTCCCATCATCAGAATTTAAAAGTAATTGTGTATCATATTTAAATGATTTAAATTTATAAAGACGCTGTTTCTGGAAAGCCGCAGACGGTAAGTTCCAATATATTTGATTGAACAACACGTGGCTTGGTACTAAACATTTGGGATTTATTCCTTTTAAACATTTATTTTATACACACTCAAATAATATTTTCTTTTTTACAACTAATGCAAAAATCAAGCCACACGTTGGCCAGCGCCAAATATCCTTATGCAACAGATCAAACTTTATTATACTAATAAGGATATAGTGAGTGTGTAAAAATCACAAACAAGTCTATTATGGAGGAGATGAAAAACTATTTATTATACACACAAATATAGTTTTAAAGAGGTATATAGTATTATAAATTGTCATGTATTGTAATTTGCAATAATAGTTTATAATGTTCGATAATATATCGGTTTTACTTGATTGAGGCTATGACCTCAGTACGTGCAATCCTCCGCTTCCTACAGCCGCTCCCGTCCTGGCATCCTCTTCTTCAGCGTCACTCCTTCCTGGCGTCCTCTTCGTCCGTCGTCCTCTTCTCAAATACGTTAAACACACAATGCTTATTATTTTCCCTAGAATAGTTTATTATTAATTGATATGTAAATTTTATCAATTTCAGGGTGAATATGGGTATCAATTTAATAAGGTGTATTAGTTGTACACCTTCCACACAATCTTGAAGTGTCTTTAAATTCCCTAAACGGATATCTTAACTTACACAAAAAACACTATACTATATTATAAATCTATCTAAATAATTGACCCACTCGGCTCTGTATGCAGAACTTCGTACAGAACACCAACGATTATGTTAAGTTAAACTTTTCTATGTTCGCTCGAGAATAACTCTCACGCACGAGCACAACTTCACCTTGCAACTGCCACAGACAGACTGTGTCGATCTTTACTCTACAGAGAATGAATGTTACTGAATTTAGCGTTTTCCAATTGGCTAAACCCAAGTCACATTATTGATGCAATCAACAGATATAAACTTTTCCAGAAAGAGTTTGTATAAATATGCACTAACTTGCATTGAATTGTCTACAAATTTTTATGATCCTATTAATGATAAATGTTTCAAATTGAGTTTTTCCTACTTAAAAAACCATATTTCTAAAATAGTTATGAACCACAGAGTACACACAAATTGAAGCTATTTACATAAATAATTCCTTGTCAAATTTTCACGTCGATCAGTTAATTACCACGGAAGATATAGCGATCACATGTTATCACACCCGCACACGCCCACAAATTCACTAAAAAATACACGACAGTAAAGAACATCTTTTTACTAAGAATTTGGTATACCCTACATGCTTATCCATTTCTAAATACAAAACTTACAGCTAAAAGACAAAGTATTACATAAAACCAATTTAAACATGAAAATCCTCGTCATCCATGTGCTCTGATACCAATAACATAGCTTATCATCCTGAGTTCCATTGCAATACATAATACAAAATGGTAACAGTATGTTTAGGGACATTTCATAAAGTGTTGGAAATTGTGTCATAATCCTGAGTCAAAATTCATTTACTGAGTTTTTGGAAAACTCAAGTTTTAAACTTGTGTCGCTCGATAACTCTACAAATTCTTCTTGAGTAAATTGGTAAATGACTGAGATTAAACATTCAATTGAGTATGGTTTATGAACCCAATTTTCTTTTTCAATACCGTATCAAATTTGAAGAAAAGTATTTTTTAATTGTGTGTCCATACATTTCAAATCATCAATTATAACTTTTAGAATTAAATCTTTTTTAGTTTAGTTAGTAGTAATTTTTTAGTTTTGCTAAAATTTCTGCAACACCCAAATTTTGTTACCACACTTTGAGAAGCCTCGATCTAGAACAGTGTTTACATTATCACAATTGATCGATCACGATGAACCACTGTACGACTGAAAATTTCCAGTCATTCCACAGTTGTGTGCTTCCATGACAATTCTAAAGTTGTACTGGCTCCACTTTTTTAAATAGCGCTACGTGTTAGGCTGTATACATTATGTGTGTGACTATATTATGGTTATTTTTTTAAAAACAGTTTTGTAACACTAGTATAAAATTAATAAATTTTCAACATTTTTATACTGAAGCGTTTTAAGAATTAAAAATAAATTGCAAATTAAGAAAAGTTTCACACTTCAACCAATTGTAAGATTCACTGAGAGGTATGTAGTAATATGATTGTCTGTAAGATTGTGTCTGGTATTATGCTACAACCAAGTAAGTAAATTTTATGTTATCAAATAATTTTATATATTAAAAACTTGATGATAATTTTGACTTTTCAAAACATTTGTTGGGTAAATTGTTAACTAAATTTTTATTCTCCTGTTTGCAGAACACCAAAGATTTATGTTACCATCAGGTGATCCTAACCGCCCATACCCATGTCTTCAGTGTGGTAGGTTGTACAAATGGAGAAAATCCCTGAAAAGTCACATTAGAAATGAATGCGGGATGGAACCTCGATTCCATTGTCCTAAATGCCCACACCGATGTAAATTACACTCAAATCTTATCAGACATGTTCGGAATTCACACAGTTATGTTAAATATCACTATAATATTGACGACTCGGAACACAATGTTTTTTATAAGTAAAAACGTAAAGTTTTACCTTACAGCCTAAACCGGCTTTCACCTATAGAAGGCTTCATCAGAGGCTGTCGTTAGTAGCGCTGCTCGTCTTGTTGTTGGCGACGAGAAAGTGTTTCGAAAGATTGAAGCTGTGTGTGTGTGGTGAGATGTGTTCGAATAATGCGTGCGATTTGAATTGTGTCTGTTCGTTTAGGATGTCGTTTTTATTTGTTTTTGTGTGTTTGTATATTTCTAATTGTTCTAGAGTGTCTAGTTTTCGGCCTTTTGTGTGTACGTGTAGTATGTTCATGTTATTGTCGATGTTTTTATATGTGTGGTTTGCTTCAATGAGGTGGTTTGCGAAGGTAGATTCTGTAGTGGTGTGGAGTGCTTTTGTGTGTTCAATGTATCTCTGTTTGAAGCTACGTCCTGTCTGGCCTATGTAGAATTTACTGCAATTTGAACAATTTAGTTTATATACACCGGGTAGATCGAATTTGTTTTGTGCTTTGGGCATGCGTTTTGATAGTGTGTGTTCTGTTTTGTTAGTAGTTTTGTAAGCGATTCTGTATCCTGCTTTTTTGAATTTGTGGGCAATTTTTTCTGTTTGTTTGTTGATGTATGTTAGTGTTATGAATTTGTTGTTTTCTGTCTTTGTCTGTTGTTTGTTTTGTGTTTTGTGTAGGAGTTTACTGACTATTGTTCTGTCATAACCGTTAGATTCTGCTAGATATTTTATCGTGTTTAGTTCGTCTTTGTAGTCTATTTCATCTAAGGGGATGTTGTTAAGTCTATGTATCATGGTTCTAAAAGCAGCTAGTTTGTGTTGTATTGGGTGATTGGAGGTGTTGTGTATTAGTGTGTCAGTTGTAGTTGGTTTTCTGTATATACTGAATTTGTGCCTGTGTTCTAGTTTTGTGATGGAGAGGTCTAAGAAGTTTATGGTGTTGTTGTGTTCGTATTCGGCAGTGAAGGTTATGTTTTTATGTATTTTGTTTATGTGCGTTAGCACAGCCATCAAACTGAGGGAAAAGGCACACAAACACAGCATCACATTTGTAAAAGCTGACAAAGGCAACACGACTGTAATTATCCCCACAGACAACCTACACAAAAAAGTACAAGACTTCATAGAACAGAACAACATCACAGAACTAAAACACGACCCCACCGACAGATACCAAAACTCAGTAAAACAAATAGTCAACAAAGCCAAACACATTATGACACATAAACAAAAGCCCTACATGAAACAAATCCGACCATCAGCACCTACACTCCAAGCGCTTCCCAAAATCCATAAAGAAGACATTCCGATCCGCCCCATTATCAACTACCGTAATGCCCCTGCACACAAACTGGCAAAATATCTAGACAAAATTATTAGACAACACACACAAATAGACAACAACATTGCAGTAAAAAACAACACTGACCTAGTAACAAAAATAAAAGACATACACATCCCCCATAACGCCACATTAGCCTCCTTTGACATTAAAAACCTGTACACAAACATCCCCATCTCTGAAACAATCACCATCCTACAAAACAAACTCAAACAGAACAACACACCAGACGAACTTATCAATGAAATAACAGAAACTCTGAACATTATCACAAAACAAAACTACTTTACTTATAACAATAAATACTACACACAGAACGACGGCCTACCCATGGGCTCCCCCATATCCAGCATTCTAGCAGAAGTCTTCCTCCAACACTTAGAAAAAACAAAAATACTCACAAACAATGACAGACACTCACATAAAATACTATATTGGCACAGATACGTTGATGACATTCTAATACTATACAGGGGAAACAAAAGACAATGTGAACAGTTACTAACGCACATAAACAAAATACATAAAAACATAACCTTCACTGCCGAATACGAACACAACAACACCATAAACTTCTTAGACCTCTCCATCACAAAACTAGAACACAGGCACAAATTCAGTATATACAGAAAACCAACTACAACTGACACACTAATACACAACACCTCCAATCACCCAATACAACACAAACTAGCTGCTTTTAGAACCATGATACATAGACTTAACAACATCCCCTTAGATGAAATAGACTACAAAGACGAACTAAACACGATAAAATATCTAGCAGAATCTAACGGTTATGACAGAACAATAGTCAGTAAACTCCTACACAAAACACAAAACAAACAACAGACAAAGACAGAAAACAACAAATTCATAACACTAACATACATCAACAAACAAACAGAAAAAATTGCCCACAAATTCAAAAAAGCAGGATACAGAATCGCTTACAAAACTACTAACAAAACAGAACACACACTATCAAAACGCATGCCCAAAGCACAAAACAAATTCGATCTACCCGGTGTATATAAACTAAATTGTTCAAATTGCAGTAAATTCTACATAGGCCAGACAGGACGTAGCTTCAAACAGAGATACATTGAACACACAAAAGCACTCCACACCACTACAGAATCTACCTTCGCAAACCACCTCATTGAAGCAAACCACACATATAAAAACATCGACAATAACATGAACATACTACACGTACACACAAAAGGCCGAAAACTAGACACTCTAGAACAATTAGAAATATACAAACACACAAAAACAAATAAAAACGACATCCTAAACGAACAGACACAATTCAAATCGCACGCATTATTCGAACACATCTCACCACACACACACAGCTTCAATCTTTCGAAACACTTTCTCGTCGCCAACAACAAGACGAGCAGCGCTACTAACGACAGCCTCTGATGAAGCCTTCTATAGGTGAAAGCCGGTTTAGGCTGTAAGGTAAAACTTTACGTTTTTACTTATATAAAAAACATTGTGTTCCGAGTCGTCAATATTATAGTGATATTTAGTTAAGTAACGGACACGTCATGGACAACGAAATCCAAGAGTTATGTTAAAGATATTGTAACAATGAGATGAAGGCAATTTAGTTTGTTACTCCTCTTGACTTTAAGATTTTGTCATTGTATGAAATTAGATTGTCAATACAGTTAGGTAACTTTGTATTTTTGTTGTTTTCGGAAACAACTTAATACTTTTCACGATATTAATTGATGACTCTTTGGCCACTTGGTGAAACATTTAGTGAAAAGTTACCTTAATACATTGTTAACACCGATTATTGTATTATTACTGAGAGCCAATATTATTGGATTTATAATGGTGATCAAAATCTATTGTGAAGAAAAACATATGCAGTGATCCAGTAAAGTTATTTGGGTGTGTTTGTTAGTAAACTATCCCTAAATGACCATTGTTTAAGTCTTTAGCAAGTTTTCAAGTGTTTTGAATTTTGAGACTGGCTAGTGGAAAAGTCATGGCATACAAACTGTTCTTTTGGATAATGTTTGGACTACATTTTTCTTTGTCTCAGGATTAGAAATGCTATGTCTGCATGACCTCTCCATGCCTATAAAACCTCTTCTACTCTTTTACAAAATATGCCTTATGATAGATATTTCACATAAATTTTACTCAAAGGCACAGCCAGGGTTTCTTGGGGGGGGGGGCTCTGGTGTATTTGAGGTTTGAGACTTTTGTAAATAAAACTGCAAAAATTAAAAGAAAAAGAGTTTGATTCTTATCTATTTTATTGTAATAAAAACGGAAAAATAAACGATACCAGAAAACAGGCGCAAATTTTCTCACACCTTTTGCAGATGCTGACAGTTAAATATTTTGTATAAATATTGTAAAACTTCTCCCCGATGTGTACAGATTTGCAACAAATGGAATTAAATCGGTCTACTAATTTGTGATGCAGAAATGGATCAAAAGACTTTCACAAAATGGGGGAGGGCACTACAAAAAATAGATATTTCAAAATCGTATAGTGGGGCTGCAAACTCATGATTGGAGTTAGCTTATTGACACAGATTTTGTTGAAGTTGATGTACAAATCAGTTCACTGATAGAAGCGGTAAAAGGCATTCTGAATGCCGCGTTCCATCTTAGGTCAAATTAACTAACGCCGCGTTCCATTAACTAATAACAAATACGTTTGAAGATTCAAGTTAATGATATGGTTTTGAAATTGTACTAAAGTAATAAATTAAAAAATTCTAAAAATGATTAATACGGATAAAATAGAACGCGCAACAGTAAGACCATGTATATAATATTCAAGTAGCAAGCAAATCTGTCCAATCTGGATGTGTTTAAGTTGTTGTCGACTAAATTACTGTACTGTGAATATTGCAATTCTAGTGGGGTACACTGAGGGCTGAATAAACATTACTTGCAAAGAGGACATAACTTCAAAAACTATGAAATAAATTTGAACCATTCCACCATGTGTAGAGTTTCAGATGAGCTCCCTCCGCAGGAACAATGATATTTGGGTGTTCCTATATGTGGTCTCTGCCAGCTGTTAAGACAGGGCTACAGATTCACAAAAGCATTGCTGTTATTCAACCAACTTTTCATATATCTACATAACTGAATAAAATATATTGAAGCATGGTTTTTAATATGGTTGTATTTTTGTTGTATTGCAGGCGGTGTTTCAGATATACAGTTGTCAGGCTATGCAAGTACGGCTTTCAAGTGTGAAAAGTGTGGACGAGTGTATCGTTGGCCAGAAAATCTGAGACGACATATCCGTCAGGAATGCGGCAAAGAACCAAAATATGTGTGTAACCAGTGCGGTTATAAAGCCAAATACAAATCCAGTATGATAATGCATATAAAGCGAAAACATGACGGAAACCCAATGGACTTTCAGTGCAACGAAGACTTTACTGAGCTATAGTTACTTTCAGTTTTTTAAAGCATTCTGTGACACCACTGTTATGTGCAAATAAATACTGACATTTTGTGGTCAAGTGTTGTGTTGTATACAATTATTTTCTTGAACACTTACCTGACACCATTTTGCTCAAATTTTTGGCAAACATACTGTTCCTTCTTCTTCGTCCCCTCATTTCTTTGGGTCTCAATCGCTCCATGGAATTCCCAGCCCCCTCCCCAACAACCATAACCATTCCCTTCTCTTTTCACCAATATCCATCCTTTTTGTCTTCTTGTGAGCCTACACTTTGTGGGTTTCTACTTGTGACAGCTCTTGTATTTTAACCTTCTGATCTATTTTATAACATGCCCCAGCCATTAAGTCAGTGTGATTTAATGAAGTTTAATATATCTTCGGAATTTTGCAATGTGTAATGTTAAAAATTTGGTACTTTTGCAATATCCGTACCCACAAGAGATTTTTTATTTATTGAATATGCGATATCATCAGCATACCACAATGTGAAGAATAAGTGTAAATTATAAATTATTCTATTTCTTAATATAAAGTGAAAATACATTATGTTTTCGTTTGTGAGGTTAGGTTGTGATGTTTTTTTTTTTTAGTTTACTGTTTAATAAAACAAAAGCTGTAGTTTGGAAAAACATAACGTTCAATGTGTATATAGAATGCTTATAACAGAGTAACATGTAAAATAAAGAACACAACATTTTTTAATAAAACAAAAACAAAAAATGTAAAGTGCCACATTTTCTGATTCTGAATATCTTCCTAATTTTAATTTTTAAAAATCGGCAAGCATGACTAAATCAGTGGATGGCCTAAGTTATAAATAAAAATTAAGACCATACAATAGCATTTCAAATGTATGCTACATTTTATTGTCAAAGCTGTTAAAACAGAGGTCTTGTCTATAAATATTTTTTACACTGACTTTACAGATGATATGTGCAAAACGGTAGTAGTGTGCCTCCCAAGTGGCTTGCTGCTTATGAGCTGCTGTTTACTGCTTAGGTATTCTTCAGCAGACGTCTGTCGTCCAATCTGGTTAGACATTCTATCCAACTGGATCCAGTACTGTTTAAAAAATACCTAAAATACTTGTCATCTGCACTTTTCTGGCTAATGTGTTTGCTTTTTCTAAAATCTCCAATAAGATGTCAGCCTGTACGAATCTCCCTCATTTCACTTAGCCTTGAACTTTGTCAAAGATCAATTGTCAGACATATAAAAGAATTACAGGGATGATGATAAATATATATAATTTCAAGTAAGGTGTTTTGAGCTGTGTACTTTCTTGTCAGACATATAAGGTTTCTAGTAAAGGGAGGGATTACAGCATTCATAATAATTAAGTATATAATTTTTGTAATCTTGCATAATTTTGTTATGTATTATTGTTGTTATTACAGTCAGCCTTTTGTTACAGCAGTTTATGATGTTGAAGTGTTACCGCAGTGTGAAAATGATAAACAAAAGTCACCACTTAAGTGTACGGTGTGTAACAGAGTGTACAATTGGCCGAGGAGTCTGCGGCGACACATTCAACTTGAGTGCGGTAAACAACCTCGGTTTCAGTGCGTGTACTGTCAGTACAAGTTTAAACACAAGTACAGTCTAGTTAGACACATTGCGTGTGCCCATCCTGGTTCGAAAGTAGTGATTGGTGTTGAGTGGGCAGGTTGAGGATAATTGTCAGTACTGTTACATATTGTTCACTTGTTTGATCAGTAACCCAAGATTTGTAATAAAAAGTTCAAAATTTTGACGACCTATTTTTCAAGTTTAAGACAGCTGTAGAAGAAAGACTGCCAAATATTTAGCCAAAATTGTCTGGTCGAAGAGTCCCTAACACCCAGAAACCAAAACAAAACGCAAAGATGTAAACATTTTATTTCATTGCTGACAGTTGACAAGTTTATAACAGTATATCGTATTCAACATGAATATAGACGAGGACATCAGTTTTATTGTGATCAGTCAATGATAAACGTGTAAATTCAGTCATACAAGTATAGACTCATTAAACATCGATTTTATTCTTCGTATTGTTTAAATTAGCAGCCATCCTTACTATTTCTTTTATGAATTTGCTAACTGCTATAATTTTTTATTGTTCGACTAAGCTTTTCGTCATTACTGACATCTTCAGGTCTTAAACAACCAAGTTTAAGACTTGATTGTTTAAGACCTGAAGATGTCAGTAATGACAAAAAGCTTAGTCGAACAATAAAAAATTATAGCAGTTAGCAAATTCATAAAAGAAATAGTAAACATCGATTTGTCCATACGCTGGTCCTCCACAAGCTGTAGAGAACGAGAATATCTGAGAGTAACAAATACCTTAATTTGGTTGTCTCTGCTACCATTTTGATAAGTGAATCTATTATTGTTTTAAATTATTTATGCTCGATTTTCTGTTCAAACATATGACTGTGGTGACAAAGTTCAGTTAATTTGCAATATTCTCTGTATATTCCCATACCAAAATACAAACACACATGCACAATAATGATTTTTAAATTATAGCCATTTCAGATTAAATTGAGGCAGCTACCTGGGCCAGAAGGGCCTGCACTGCGGCCTGCCAACTAATCCTCATTGACTGTTCCATGTAAATAATAAATTTCCTCGATCTGTGATGAACATTAAGATAGTCAACACTATTGTCGTCATCATCATCATCGTCAGACAAATAAATCAGGGTTGTCTCATGTCAAGCAACCGCTCTTAGCACTAGAACTAATTGTTTTATTTCAAACTCTCTCAGGCAATTTTAATGGTATTAACTTGTTATATAATACTAATAATGTGTAATTTGCAGAATTGTGATAATTGTTTTCTAAAAACAAAACATTATTAAAAAGTTCAAATACCGTAAAGCCTTGGTAGTTGTTTAGGAGAAATTATAATTAATTTTATTATTGTATACATAATGAATTTATAATAAGTAATCATGCCAGTTATAATTTACCGAGGTAATTAGATTTATCATAAAAATTGAGTTAAAAATGTGATTAACATTTTCTGAAATGGTATTTCAAATCAAACACAATTAGTTTGTAATATAATAAATATTACAAATAAAAATAATTGAAATATATAGAGAGATATTGTGTGTGTATCTTTGGTGATAACAAAGGTATTGTGCTCTTCCTTTAGCCCCACTAGTTGGGCAAGCCAATTTGTAATATAATAAAAATATTACAAATAAAAAAATAAAAATTAAATTTAAATTGAATTGATATGTGTTGATACGTATTGATATTTTGTTTATCACTGGGTCTGGCTGACTCCTTAAAGTCCCACTGTTTAGGCTAGTCAAATGGTAATATAATTTCAAGTGTAATAATAAACAAAATATAAAGATATTGATGACAAGAATATGTTATAACTAGGTGTGTTTGATTGTTAAATAACAAATACCTCAAACTTTAAAAATTTTGCAACCATTTTTCTTGTGCTTGTATCGAATTTGACTGAATGATTTAATTTAATTAATTAATAATTAATTAATTAGTTGAGTTTGTAATTTCCTTCTATATCTATTCTCTCAATGTGAATTATGTTTTTGCTTAATAAAAAATAATAATAACATTAATGGTAGAAATAAAAACAATGCTGGTAACTGAATACTGATTTGCGTTTATTCATTCAAAATTGTGCGCCAGTCAAACTGCGCATGTCCCAGGCACTGGCAAATATTCGCCACAGTCGGCAGTGAGAAAAATCAACAAATATATTTTTTACAAGTTTAAATTAATGGTTCTTTTAACGAGTCGAAATGGTCAGAGGGCAAGGAACAAGATACATTTAACAGGTATTCTTAAACTAAATGTTAATATCTGAAATAGAACAGAATTATTATTACAATTGTCAATTAGAAAGAAATTATTTAAATTTTGAACCAAGTCGAAGAAATGACGTCACTCCGCTCCAGGAAGCACTGGTTGACCGTCTTTATAGAAATTCAGCAATGGCCGCCGTCTGCTCGGTTTTAACTGCTATGACGCCGTTGGAATTGAAGATCTTCTCCCACAGAAATAAAACGATGTTCCCTTTTTCTGCGAAGTGGTGTTGGTCCAAAATATAGTGTTAAATGTCCCCTCGTCGTCTGCGATGTCGAATTCTGGATGGATCTCTTGTGTAGTGTGGTGTTCAAATATGTGTGTTGGTTCTCTGTGAATTCGTTCCAAAAATTGTTCAAAATGGCTGTCGATTTCTGGCGTTGAAGTTTATGATGTTATTCTGTGTTTTTGGAAACTTGTGAAGTGTTAGACATAGATATATAAGGTTATTTCACTTGTTAGTTCATCTCCGTTACACGCCACATAACCACACTTGGTTTTAATATAAATTATTTCGTTTTCAAAACTCCGCTAATACATTTTTCAACTGTTCAGCTTTGCGATTAACAATAGACTAAAAGACGCAACGTCGTCGTTTTAAGGCAATTTGTGGTATGTCTTTTTCCTCTTCATATTGTTTAATTATAAAATATCTGTCTAAGACTTGTTTCACTATCTAACTATACATAACAAGTTTTCTTATTTTTTACTGTATTTCCAATATTTCTTAATTTTACATGAATCTAATTATTCAGTAATATTGATTATTTAATTTTACATCTTTTGATATATAGCTGGGTTTGTTTCAAACTCATTTAAGCCCAAAAATTACAATTTTACATAATAATTGTATACCTCATATTTTGTACAAATTCAGTGTTTTAAAGGTTTTTATTTGTTTTTTCGGTATAATATTTCCCTGGAATACACCTAATAACTCCGTAATTACTTTGTTGTTAATAATTTGGTTATTAAAACATTTCAATATTGATTAATTTGCTGTTTAGTCTGATTTGATTACTATCATAAGCCTATTTTTGACTGTTTCCAAAAGAAGTTAGTTTTCTTTCTTTTGTCATTCTATTTGCTATTAACTGTATCTGCATTAATTATACTTTCAATTTCTGTATTGTATGTATTGAATTCTATTCCTATTACATAGATTAATGCTTTGATAGATAATTTTTTGGTTTATAGGCCATTCTGTGTTTACTACAATGGTGTCTTGGCTGGTCTGTTTGTACATTATATATAGTTTACTGATTTGA
Source organism: Magicicada septendecula (assembly GCA_034769895.1). Classification (NCBI taxonomy): domain Eukaryota; kingdom Metazoa; phylum Arthropoda; class Insecta; order Hemiptera; family Cicadidae; genus Magicicada; species Magicicada septendecula. The sequence continues at coordinate 12,719,683 of CM068368.1, forward strand.
ATAAAATTATTACATTTTTATGCCCTACTTGCCTCTCTGACTTACACAATGGAAAATTAAATGACATGATTTTAAATACAATATAATATCTTGTATCTACTAAACTTTCTTTATACTAATAACATCATTGAACCATAACATGAACATCTTATGCCTAATTTTAACAAAAACATCTTATTATCAACTATTTTCCATATATCACCTAATTTTAACAAAAACATCTTATTCCTATTATTTTTTACTGTATCATCAAATGATAACAAAATAGCTTATCCTAGACATAATTTAATTAAAAAAATAAAAAACTCCTATTACTAGTAACACTGTCAGTCACTAACTGTCTTGTGTATTTATTATTCTTATGAAAACACTTTAACTGTGATAAAAAATATCGTGTATCTATTTACACCTTACATCTAAAATATTATCTAATTAATAATAAATAACAAACACCTTAATATTAGTCATACCTTCAGTTATGAACTGTCCTTTGGTATTTTTGTCCTTCACTATTTACTTAGCTATAATTAAAGAAAACATTTTATATGTAATAGTTTTTCTTATATATATAATTTAAAAACTCTTATCACTGGTAATGTTGTCAGTCCTTAGACTGTCTTTCATTTCAATGGTTTTATTATTATTATTCTACACTCATGGTAGTCTTTTTATAATACTTAAACTTCATTGAAGATTTTTTCATAGATTTTTTAACTATGTTTCTCACTATACACTCCGTAGTTTCTTAATTTTGTTATCTCACTTCACTTTATTGGATTCTACACTCTGGTAGTCTTTTTAGTGAGTTCTACACTATTGTAGTCTCTTTTGACATATTTTTTAAACATATTACATACACTTACAACTAATATACAATTTGTGTTTTATAGTATTGTATCTTGTAACTTGTTTGGGGTTTACCTATATCGGTTTCAATTTTGTCTCATGGTATTTATTATATGACTAACATTTTGTTTTGGCATATCTCTTCCTGTTTCTGGTCTCTTTGTTGGAATCTTGATATGTTTTGTCCCTTCTTCAAATATCACATTAGTAGTTTCCTTATTAAAATGGTTTCATGACAGATTATTTCCTTTTTTATGGTCCTTCCCTTTTTGTACTGCTTCCCCAATCTACTGGGTATACTGCTGGTTTAATTGGTTTTTTCATAGTAGGTTATTTTAATTAATGGTTTTCTTTATTATCTTCCATTTTTATTCACATTTTATAGACTTAATTATACAGTCTCCAGGGTAATCCTTAAACAATTTATTCTTCTCACTCACTATGGAACTTTTTCTTTTATTTATGTAACATTAATTCAAATGTTTAGTGTGATAATTTTGTTATGTTAGATATGCTCTCCTGTAAAAGTGATTAGTTCAGATCATACTCTGTATGGATGAAATAATTACTACTAATTCTTTTGTATTTACATTTTCTCCGTGATTACATGTTTTCACTTTATATACCTTCCTTTTCCACCATTGCTTCCTCTCAGCTGATGTGTATCTCCTTCATTAGTTTCTTTTTTCATTGATAAGTGATCTTCAATCTTGTGTATAACATTATCATTTTATATTCCTTCTTATTTGGTGCTTCCTCACCAGTATGTTTACTCCCTAACATTCCCTAACAAATTAATTGGAACAGTTCAGAGTGGCACTTTTGGCTTCAATCCCTGCTGTCCAATACTTCAATTGAGTCCAGAGGTATTATCATCTCTGCTCAACACATAAGACTGATGGCATTTTCTACATCCAGTCATAAAAATAAATAAACAGTAAAAGTAGTCATTTTTGACTAAAATAAACATCTTTAGATTCTTCACTTCATAATACGTTATATTAATTAATACTTTTATACACTTGACTCTTCTTCTCTCTTAAAGCTTATTCCATATTAGGTGGTTTAGGTATGTGGTATCATATACATTTCATCATGTTTACATAGTAAGTAGTATTTATATTTACTCTTTCTACCATCTGATATCCATAGAGTTATTTTTATTGCTCATGGTATAACATGAATTAATTCTTTATCACTTTCACTATAACAGTGGTTGTTGTAACAGCATTATCATTATTAGTATCAGGTTTTTTTTTTTTTTTTTTTTTTTTTGTCTTTAGTGAGCTGGTCCTTCTTCATTGTTCCATTTTTATTAAATTATTTTCTGTGTGAGTTTGGTTAATTTGTTCGATTAAGTCATATGACATTCTGGTTTCCTTTCTCTCTTAGAATTTTGTATCTCTTTCTTACAAAATCTTTTTTCATATTTCAGAGTTATTTCTCATCATTTGTATGAGTAATGATGTGAGTTTAATGTTTTTTAATTTTAGACATTTTTATTCAACTACATTCTTTCTTATTCATAGTTGTCTTTCAAATATTTTGGTATAAGTTGTACTTATTATCGTTTTGAATTTTGAAATTATTATTCCTCAAAATTCTTTTTTCATTCATAATAGTCTTTGAATGTTTGTGTAAGTGGTACTTGCTAATTATTTTGAATTTGGACAATTATTATCTCCATTCAAATTCTTTTTACTTGCATAATAGTCTTTGAATATTTGTGTAGCTTGTACCTACTATTGCTTTTGAATTTAGAAGTTTATTATGTTCAAAATTCTTTTTATTTATTCACAATAATCCTTCAAATGTTTTGTTGTAAGTTGTGCTTACTGATTTTTGAGTTTTGAAATTATATTCTTATCAAAATTCTTTTTTCGTTCATAATATTCTTTCTGATACTTGGTGTAAGTTGTACTTACGATATTTTTGAATTTGGTAATTTTCTATTTATTAAAATTCTTATTTTGTTCACAATATTCTTTCTGATATTTGGTGTAAGTTGTCCTTACTAATTTTTGAATTTGGTAGTTTTTTTATTCTTATCAAAATTCTTTTTTCATTCACAATATTCTTTCAGATATTTGGTGTAAGTTGTGCTTACTGATTTTTTGAATTTTGTAATTTTCTTCTTATCAAAATTCTTATTTTGTTCACAATATTCTTTCTGATATTTGGTGTAAGATGTTCTTACTAATTTTTGAATTTTGTAATTTTATTCTTCCATCAAAATTCTTTTTTCATCATTCACAATTGTTCGAATATTTGGTGTAAGTTGTACTTCCGATATTTTTGAATTTGGTAATTTTATTTTTATCCAAATTCACAATTTCTTCATAATAGTTTTAACTCATAATTCTGAGTCTTCCAAATATTTTTTAATGGCTAACTGATTATAGGTTCCTTTTACTTTATTCGAAATGATATCCTTCAGTACATATGTATTATTATTATTGTTTTTAATAATCAGGTATGGGCCGGTATACAGCAGTAATAACTTTTTGGTAATGCCTTCCAAAGTACTGGGTAATTCCCTGTTTTTTAGCAGTACCTTTTCTCCGACTTCATATCTTATTATTTTCTTAACAGCCTTTTGATATTTGTTCTTGCGCCTTTCCTGGTCTTCAGCCAATTTATTGTAGAATCTGATTCGATTGAATTTGTATTCTTGACTCCTGGGGAACTCTATTATGTCTTGTATTTCTCTCGGAGGTGGTCTTTCATACATTGCCGTGTATGGCGTGGTACCAATAGCGGTGTGATATGACAAATTGAGGAATTCTTCAGTCGCTAATAAATATTCTTGCCACTTCTTTTGTTGATTATAGCAATAAGTCCTTAATATTCTTCCGACCTCTCGCAGTACCCTCTCCGCTGGATTGCTGCTGGGGTGGTAGACAGACGTCTTGTATGTCTTAATGCCCAATGTATTCAGAGTGTTTCTCCACCGCCAACCCTTAAATTGCGTTCCATGGTCGGTGATTATGGATGTCGGGCTTCCCACCTCTGGAATGTAATGATTTGTTATTATTCCTAGAGTCTTCAGAGTGGTGGCTCTGTTCACAGGGTATAGTTTTGTAAATTTTGTAAAATGATCCATCATAATAACAATATACTTGTATCGATGGCGTCCGCCACTGCGGGGAAATGGACCGCATATGTCCAGAAAGACCTTTTCCAGTTTGGCTTGTGAGGTAATTGGTATCATCATACCTTCCTTTCTTTCATTGTTGGTTTTCACCAATTGACATATCGTACAGGTTTTAAGGTAGTTTCTAGTTTTTCTATTGATACTTTTTATGTGACAATTCTCTTCTATTGCCTTGATCACCTTCATGGCTCCCATGTGACCGTATCGTAGGTGATAGTCCAGGATGATATCCTTTTCGATTGTAGTAGGGATCATGACCTTCCATATTTCTTCATCAAGGGATGTCTTGATGAATAAAATCCCATTATGTATACAATAAAATTTGTTTATTGTGTCATCTTGGTTGGAGAGACGAAGTTTAATAGAGTTTAACTTCGGATCGGACTGCTGGTGTTTGCTGATGTCCTGCACTATCTTCTCTAAATCAGATCTGTCCTTAATAATGTTATAGATTTTCAAAATGCTCTCCTTTTCGCCTTCGAATGTTTGTTCTTCCAGATTCACTCTTGACAATACGTCGGCTACTACATTTTTACTTCCAGGAACATACTCCCACTGTATATCGTATTCCTGTAGGGCGAGTACCCATCTGGTCAACCTACCATGGCTTAATTTGCATCTTCTTAGAAATGATATTGACTTGTGATCTGTTCGGACGGTCACTGGATATCCGAGGATATACGTCCGAAACTTCCCGCAGGCAAAGACTACACTTAGCAGTTCTTTTTCCGTCACATTATAGTTCTTTTCACACTGGTTAAGGGTTCTGCTAGCAAAGCTCACTACTAGATGGTTTCCACTTTCATCTTCTTGGTACAGCGTTGAACCCAAGCTAATGTTACTAGCGTCACAGTTTAGAAAGAAGGGTCGGTTAAAATCTGGATGGTTGAGCATTACTGCATCTAGGAATTTCTCTTTAATTGATTTGAAGGTCTCGTCTTGTTCTTGACCCCAACGCCATTTATTCTTGGACGATAACTGGTACTGAAACTGGGCTGTTAGTTCGGAATAATTATTCTGGAACTTCCTATAATAGTTACATAGGCCCAAAAATGATTTTAGTTGCCTTCTGTTTTTTTGGTGTAGGGAATCGTTGTATGGCGTCTACCTTTTCTGTTGATGGTGTTATTCCTTGACTGTTTAGCTGGAAACCCAGGAATTGAACTTCTTTAGCTATAAGCTTGGACTTGTCCAGTTTAAGGGTGACATTATTTTCCGCAAGCTTCTTCAAAACATACTCCACACGATAACAGTGTTCCTCCCAGCTGGTTGATGTTATTAGGAGATCATCAACATAGACAGTTGTGAATTGGAGCGCTTCTGGTCCTAGTATATGATCCATACAGGCGACAAAAACAGCTACTGAATTCACCAACCCGAAGGGCAATCTCTTAAACTGATAATTGCGCCCTTCGAAGATGAACGCCATATATTGCCGGCTTGCTGGGTGCAACTCCACTTGCCAATAGCCGCATACCGTATCCCAGGTGGTAATGAATCGTGTTCCGTGGAACCTCTTCAAAATTTCATCAATTTCGCCAGGTGAGGTACGATCGTTTATTATCATCTTATTTATCTCACGAGCGTCAAGGCAAAGTCTTACCTTCCCATTTTTCTTTTGTATGGCCACAATTGGGCTTGTGTATGGCGATTGACTGCTCTCGATGATATCTCTACGGATCATATTCTGGATGTCTGATCGTACGGCTTCTTTCAAAGATTGTGCTATTGGGTATGACTTTCGGTTGAATTCTACCGGTTCTCTGAATCGTATTGAACATTGGTAGTTCCGGATCTTTCCAGGTTCGTCAGAAAATACAGCTCGATATTTCTCATATATTTCTACCAATTGATTCAGCTGGTTTTCCGTTAATTGCTCGTTAGTATTGTGGCACTGGAAGTTACGTATCTCTTGGATCTTTTGTTTCCATAGGTCTTCCTTCGAATCCTGATGTACTGGCTTGTTGTTTGTTGAGTGGTTTGATAAGTAATTCACCTTATTTTGGTGGTCGAGAAGTTGTCTGGAGTCTAAAGTCTTGTTATCAGTTAAATTGGCTATCCAGGTTGAACCTTCAGCAAAGAGTGATACCTTTCCTCGGCACAAGTCGATAATTGCTGAGTTTCGGCGCAATATGTCGCATCCTATCATGATGTTGAAAGGTAATCCGGCTGCAACAAGAAATATCATATCCACACTAATGCCCTGACTTTTGACATTGAGGGATACCTGCTTTCTTATGGTCTTGTTCTGTCGGCCGGTAGCTCCTACAAGTACAATATTATTAATAGGTAGTACCGGTAAGTTTCTGTGGCATTCCTGCTGTATCCGGTCCAATTCATTTCGATTTATTATGGAGACATTGGCTCCAGTGTCTATCATTATAGGAACAGAAATACCTTCAATTTCTGCGATTATGTATATTATTTCATTATCATTATTTTTAATATTAAGCTCACTTTCTTCTAATAGGTCCTTACGGATATCCTTTAAATAATTGCTGTATATTATGGTAAAATTTTTTCTGTTTTTCTTCACATTCATACCTACTTGATTAAACCCAGCAGATTGGAGCAGTAAAGGGTCATTGGATTTTATTACTGCCTCCGTTCGTTTAAATGTTCCGCTTCATTACGGGTCAGACCGTTGGAAGCGTCAGCTGGAAGTCCTGAGGCTGTTTCGTTTGGTTCTGCTCGATCGTCTGGTTGGGCTTCTGTTACAGGTAGTCTTCGCTGATTATCCAGGCTGGAACTACGTCTGGGCTCGTACACTCTGTACCGATTACTTCCCTGGCTCCCTTGGAAAGTCTCGTACTCGTAGTATCGGCTCCTTCGTTGAGGCTGGTACCTCCTGTGTCCACTGCCTTCTGCTCGGATGTAGTTAACATTAGGTCGATATGCCCTGTAATTGTGGTTACCTACACTTGGGTAATTTCGGTTATAATTACCATGATAATTATTATTATTAGAAAGGTTGGGGTTCCTCTGACCATTTGGAACATAGTTACTATTACTATTATAATAACCGTTGTTATTTTGTGGACGGTTATTCTGATTATTATTATTATTGTTGGGGTTGTTGTTATTATTATTTATGCGAGGAATATTACTATTATTATTATTGTTGTTAAAACGGGGCAAATTATTGTTATTTCTGGGGTTATAATTGTACTCGGCATTAATCCGATTTGCGGAGTTATAATTATTATTATTACCCACGTTCTGCCGATTATTATTATTATTCAAATTATTGTTGTTATTCCTTGGTTCCTGCTTTTCATACCTCCTGCGACTTTGACGGTAATAGTCTTCGTGCTCGTACATCTCTAAAAGCTCGGTCATGGCTTGCACCGTTTTTATTTGACTGTTTCGTCTGGCTCTGATAATATCCTCCTCGTAGTGGTATGAGAGTTTGCTGACCAGGCATTCTTCCGGTATTCGGGGCTCTAGATGTTTGGCCACGCACACCTTTCCCAAAAAGTACGCCGTTAAAGTTTGGTTTCCATATGGGTTGTACTTCCCATGACATATCCCGTCTCTGGCGATATTTTGCGTTGATTCAGACCAATATTTGGCTTTGAATAGCCTTCTGAATTGTTGATAGTCGGTCACCTCGTCTCTTATCGCCATCCACCAATTGTCTGCTATTTCCTTGAACGATTCGTCAAGCACCTCTTTGTTCTCCCTCCAGCGATTACCTCTGTGTTTGGCAAAATATTCCTCGATTCTTGCTAGGAATTCCATGGGTTTATTTTTATAAAACCTGAAGTTAATCCCTTCACGATTTTCATTATTGGGACAACTGGTAATGGTTGTCGGGCGACTATGGAATAAGTCTATATCTGTCTGGTTCTGTCGTACCTGACTGTTGATACTGGTCACAGCAGCTTCGATGCCGTCACATTTTTCTGTGATTCAGTCCTGCACTCGCTCCCAGTCTTCCCGTGTTTCCTTTAGTTTTTCCTCCAACGTCTTCCTAGTTGTTTCTTCAATGGTGTTAACCTTCGTATTTATTTCTGTCCTGATACTCCGTACTTCTTGTTCGGTTTGACTCCATTTTTCGTCAGCTCTGGTAACCTTTTGTTCGATTACCGTTATTTCCTCTTCTACCTTCTTGCTGATTGTCTCATTATTTTCAGCTATCTTCTGGCTCAATTCTTCCTTCAATATTTCCATTCTTCCGTCCAACCGGTTCATGTTCTCTTGGTTCGTCTCCTTCAATTCTTCTCTCAATTGCTGACTATTGCTTTCCATTTTCTGATTTGTTTCTTCCATCCTCTTGTTGGTTTCTTCCAGTTTTTGGCTTATCTGGGTTAATTCCTCTTTCGACTGTTTATTGTCAGTCTTTATTTCCTCCATTTTCTCCTCAATTTTCTGGATATTTTCTTCCATCTTCTCTTCTATCTTCTTACTGTTTGCTTCCATCTTCTCCTCCATCTTCTTGCTAGTATCTCCAATTTTCTTGCCCAACTCTTCCTTCAATCGTTGATTATCATTCTTCATTTCCTCCTCCATCTTCTTACTATTCTCCTCGATTTTCTTATTGGTATCTCCGATTTTATTACCCAACTCTTCTTTTAATTGTTGGTTATCGTTTTCCAGCTTCTTACTATTTTCTTCCATCTTCTCCTCTATCTTCTTACTGTTTTCTCTTAATTCCTCCTTCGTTGTTTTAAATTCTCTAAGTAACATCTCCATCATTTGATCAAATTTTGTATCTTCCTTTGCGGTGGATTTTTCCGGCTGTTCCTTCTGTGGTGCCGGCTTATTTGGTTCTGCTGGCGGTAACATTAACTCCACATCTTCCACTGGTGTCGCTTCTTTATCCTCCATGTCTATCTCCTGTTCGGCCTCCATAGCCCTTTTTCTTGATGTAGCTCTCCTGTGCATCTCGCTCCCTCTTCCGACCTGTTGACCGTTGCCAAGCTAAAAATAGGAAATTGGACAATCGTCCTTATTTTACAACACTATTACCTCCTATTTAAAGCCCCTTAAGTTGGACGCCAATTTGTAATATAAAAATATTACAAATATAATAAAAATAAAACTTAGAATTGATGAATGCTTGTTTTAATAAGCCCCACATTGGAAACGCCAATTTGTAATATAATATAAATATTACAAATAAAAAAATAAAAATTAAATTTAAATTGAATTGATATGTGTTGATACGTATTGATATTTTGTTTATCACTGGGTCTGGCTGACTCCTTAAAGTCCCACTGTTTAGGCTAGTCAAATGGTAATATAATTTCAAGTGTAATAATAAACAAAATATAAAGATATTGATGACAAGAATATGTTATAACTAGGTGTGTTTGATTGTTAAATAACAAATACCTCAAACTTTAAAAATTTTGCAACTATTTTTCTTGTGCTTGTATCGAATTTGACTGAATGATTTAATTTAATTAATTAATAATTAATTAATTAGTTGAGTTTGTAATTTCCTTCTATATCTATTCTCTCAATGTGAATTATGTTTTTGCTTAATAAAAAATAATAATAACATTAATGGTAGAAATAAAAACAATGCTGGTAACTGAATACTGATTTGCGTTTATTCATTCAAAATTGTGCGCCAGTCAAACTGCGCATGTCCCAGGCACTGGCAAATATTCGCCACAGTCGGCAGTGAGAAAAATCAACAAATATATTTTTTACAAGTTTAAATTAATGGTTCTTTTAACGAGTCGAAATGGTCAGAGGGCAAGGAACAAGATACATTTAACAGGTATTCTTAAACTAAATGTTAATATCTGAAATAGAACAGAATTATTATTACAATTGTCAATTAGAAAGAAATTATTTAAATTTCGAACCAAGTCGAAGAAATGACGTCACTCCGCTCCAGGAAGCACTGGTTGACCGTCTTTATAGAAATTCAGCAATGGCCGCCGTCTGCTCGGTTTTAACTGCTATGACGCCGTTGGAATTGAAGATCTTCTCCCACAGAAATAAAACGATGTTCCCTTTTTCTGCGAAGTGGTGTTGGTCCAAAATATAGTGTTGAATGTCCCCTCGTCGTCTGCGATGTCGAATTCTGGATGGATCTCTTGTGTAGTGTGGTGTTCAAATATGTGTGTTGGTTCTCTGTGAATTCGTTCCAAAAATTGTTCAAAATGGCTGTCGATTTCTGGCGTTGAAGTTTATGATGTTATTCTGTGTTTTTGGAAACTTGTGAAGTGTTAGACATAGATATATAAGGTTATTTCACTTGTTAGTTCATCTCCGTTACACGCCACATAACCACACTTGGTTTTAATATAAATTATTTCGTTTTCAAAACTCCGCTAATACATTTTTCAACTGTTCAGCTTTGCGATTAACAATAGACTAAAAGACGCAACATCGTCGTTTTAAGGCAATTTGTGGTATGTCTTTTTCCTCTTCATATTGTTTAATTATAAAATATCTGTCTAAGACTTGTTTCACTATCTAACTATACATAACAAGTTTTCTTATTTTTTACTGTATTTCCAATATTTCTTAATTTTACATGAATCTAATTATTCAGTAATATTGATTATTTAATTTTACATCTTTTGATATATAGCTGGGTTTGTTTCAAACTCATTTAAGCCCAAAAATTACAATTTTACATAATAATTGTATACCCCATATTTTGTACAAATTCAGTGTTTTAAAGGTTTTTATTTTTTTTTTCGGTATAATATTTCCCTGGAATACACCTAATAACTCCGTAATTACTTTGTTGTTAATAATTTGGTTATTAAAACATTTCAATATTGATTAATTTGCTGTTTAGTCTGATTTGATTACTATCATAAGCCTATTTTTGACTGTTTCCAAAAGAAGTTATTTTCTTTCTTTTGTCATTCTATTTGCTATTAACTGTATCTGCATTAATTATACTTTCAATTTCTGTATTGTATGTATTGAATTCTATTCCTATTACATAGATTAATGCTTTGATAGATAATTTTTTGGTTTATAGGCCATTCTGTGTTTACTACAATGGTGTCTTGGCTGGTCTGTTTGTACATTATATATAGTTTACTGATTTGAATAAAATTATTACATTTTTATGCCCTACTTGCCTCTCTGACTTACACAATGGAAAATTAAATGACATGATTTTAAATACAATATAATATCTTGTATCTACTAAACTTTCTTTATACTAATAACATCATTGAACCATAACATGAACATCTTATGCCTAATTTTAACAAAAACATCTTATTATCAACTATTTTCCATATATCACCTAATTTTAACAAAAACATCGTATTCCTATTATTTTTTACTGTATCATCAAATGATAACAAAATAGCTTATCCTAGACATAATTTAATTTAAAAAATAAAAAACTCCTATTACTAGTAACACTGTCAGTCACTAACTGTCTTGTGTATTTATTATTCTTATGAAAACACTTTAACTGTGATAAAAAATATCGTGTATCTATTTACACCTTACATCTAAAATATTATCTAATTAATAATAAATAACAAACACCTTAATATTAGTCATACCTTCAGTTATGAACTGTCCTTTGGTATTTTTGTCCTTCACTATTTACTTAGCTATAATTAAAGAAAACATTTTATATGTAATAGTTTTTCTTATATATATAATTTAAAAACTCTTATCACTGGTAATGTTGTCAGTCCTTAGACTGTCTTTCATTTCAATGGTTTTATTATTATTATTCTACACTCATGGTAGTCTTTTTATAATACCTAAACTTCATTGAAGATTTTTTCATAGATTTTTTAACTATGTTTCTCACTATACACTCCGTAGTTTCTTAATTTTGTTATCTCACTTCACTTTATTGGATTCTACACTCTGGTAGTCTTTTTAGTGAGTTCTACACTATTGTAGTCTCTTTTGACATATTTTTTAAACATATTACACTTACAACTAATATACAATTTGTGTTTTATAGTATTGTATCTTGTAACTTGTTTGGGGTTTACCTATATCGGTTTCAATTTTGTCTCATGGTATTTATTATATGACTAACATTTTGTTTTGGCATATCTCTTCCTGTTTCTGGTCTCTTTGTTGGAATCTTGATATGTTTTGTCCCTTCTTCAAATATCACATTAGTAGTTTCCTTATTAAAATGGTTTCATGACAGATTATTTCCTTTTTTATGGTCCTTCCCTTTTTGTACTGCTTCCCCAATCTACTGGGTATACTGCTGGTTTAATTGGTTTTTTCATAGTAGGTTATTTTAATTAATGGTTTTCTTTATTATCTTCCATTTTTATTCACATTTTATAGACTTAATTATACAGTCTCCAGGGTAATCCTTAAACAATTTATTCTTCTCACTCACTATGGAACTTTTTCTTTTATTTATGTAACATTAATTCAAATGTTTAGTGTGATAATTTTGTTATGTTACAAGTTCTAAGGCTAAAAGTAAGTTGATTGAGATGAGGCAAACACTGATTTCATTGTGTAATGATTATGATGATGATGACAATAGTGTTTATTATTATGATGTACATCACAGATCAAGGAAATTAATTTTTTTTAATGGAGGAGTCGATGAAGCGTGATTAATGGGGTTAGTCAGCTACCCACCACGTAGACCCTTCCGGGATAGCCAGGTACTGCAGCTTAAGCTGAAACAGGCTTAATTTACTTTGTTATGCCACATAGCAATGAAAACAATAGTGTAGGGTCTTCAATGGATGAGATATGGATGTTTCAAGCACAGTCTAGGCAGTATCCACTTAACTTGTTGATGTTTGCATAGGAGATCAGAGCAGCCACCTCCCTCAAGAGGAGTTGACAACCATGTTGTCATATGAAAATTGGCTTAGCCAGTTTTCTGATAAAGGCGAGTGGCTTGTAATTCCTGCAAGGGGTGACCACAAAAGTTGTTTCCCAGGATGTCCCTCCTTACAGTCTGACATTTAATCGTAATTAGTTTACTGGTTTTTGCGAGTGGAGCACAAATTATTTTGTTTGTGAAATTTCAAGTTAAATAACAGCGTTTAAAAATAATCAGTGTGGTGGCGTTTTATGTGAGCATAAACTGTTGAAATATGTCATTGGAGCAAGTATTGTCAGTGTTTGAGCAAGTTACTCATTACAGTGCAGATCGTTATTATAAGCACGTCTATGATACTGTGATATTATGAAGTTAATTCCATAAATTCAGAGAAGAAATTTATATTGTGAATGAAAGTGACTGTCTTTCGGCTCAGTTACTATTAGTCTTTGGTTTTAGTTTGTTAAGTGGTATTTTTGTGTTTCTGTTTTCATTTCATAAAATTAAGTTATTTATATTGTTCCGTCTGTATTTTGGATAATTATAAGTATAATACTACTGATTCCCTGATACTAGTGAACTGGTTCAGGCTATAAGGTAAAAATTTTACATTTTTACCAATAAAAAATTTAGTGTTCCGAGTCAATAATAAGTACCGTATTATACTTATAATTAGTTAATCAACGGACAAGTCGTGGACAAAAAATCCAAGAACTGTATTTTGGGTTGTGTATTGAGAACATTTTGGTATAGACCTGACAATAGTTTTTGAACAGTGAGCTTGAGATGTACAATGGGCAAACACCTCGTGATGATAACAAAATGTTCATTTATTTCACACGCACAACAGTCCTGTACATTGGTTCACAGCATGTGCATCGGTTGTACCAAGGCTAGCAAGAATGTAAGAAGCATGCAAGTGTAGTTATGAAGCAACAGAATGTAACAGAGAGAGATAGTATGTGAGTGGGGAAGGCAAACTATTATACCCTACTCTCCTCTTCATTGTTGGCACAGAAACCGTGCGCACACGAGTTTGAGCATTACAGTAGAACTCCATTTATCTGAACTAATGAGTCCCAGACGTAATTCGGATATGCAGAAATTCAGATAATTGGGACAAACATAGGAAAATATCGGTATGGAGAACCATACATGAGTTCCATATTCTAAGATTTATATTTAAAATCATTTTCAGCCAAACAGCCAGGCTGTGTCTTACCTGCTTTTTTATTGCTGTATTAAATGAAAAATATTATATTACATTAAAATGAAAAAATTATAATTTTATTGCCTGGCAACAAAATTATTTTATTTTTAACAATTACCATTGTTTCAAAAAGTTTAAATAAATTTTCAAGTACTTTACTCTTGTTAAAACGTAAAAGGTTGCAGGTAAACTACCCCTTCCCCTTAACCGATCTTCACCAAAATCGAAAGTCATTGAGACCTCTACAATTCAGGGACGTATGCAAAAAATTATTTGATTCTGTTTGAATTTGCGGCTGTTATCGTTTGCCATAAAAAATACGCTTGATAAAAAAACGTTGCAGGTAAACTACCCCTTCCCCTTAACCGATCTTCACCAAAGACAATAGGTCTTGAGTACTCTACAAATCAGGGCTGTATGCAAAACATTATTTGATTCTGTTTGAATTTGCGGCTGTTATCGTTTGCCATAGAAAATACCCTTGTTAAAAAAACGTTGCAGGTAAACTACCCCTTTCCCTCAACCGATCTTCACCAAAAACAATAGGTCTTGAGAACTCTACAATTTAGGGCTGTATGCAAATAATCTTTTGATTCTGTTTGAATTTGCGGCTGTTATCGTTTGCCATAGGAAATACCCTTGTTAAAACATAAAACGTTACAGGTAAACTACCCCTTTCCCTCAACCGATCTTCACCAAAAACAATAGGTCTTGAGTACTCTACAAATCAGGGCTGTATGCAAAACATTATTTGATTCTGTTTGAATTTGCGGCTGTTATCGTTTGCCATAGAAAATACCCTTGTTAAAAAAACGTTGCAGGTAAACTACCCCTTTCCCTCAACCGAACTTCACCAAAAACAATAGGTCTTGAGAACTCTACAATTTAGGGCTGTATGCAAATAATCTTTTGATTCTGTTTGAATTTGCGGCTGTTATCGTTTGCCATAGGAAATACCCTTGTTAAAACATAAAACGTTACAGGTAAACTACCCCTTTCCCTTAACCGATCTTCACCAAAATCAACAGATCTTGAGAACGCTACAATTGAGGGCTGTATGCGAAACATTATTTGATTCTGTTTGAATTTGCGGCTGTTATCGTTTGCCAAACAAACAAAATTACCCTTGCTAAAAAAAAACCGTTGCAGGTAAACTACCCCTTTCCCTCAACCGATCTTCACCAAAAACAATAGGTCGCGAGTACTCTGCAAATCAGGGCTGCATGCAAAAAATTATTTGATTCTGTTTGAATTTGCGGCAGTTATCGTTTGCCATAGAAAAAAAATCTACAGACAGACAGACAGACAGACACACACACAGACACTTTTCGGAAAACGACTTTTTTTCATGTTTTGAGTGTAGTAGAATCAGAATCTGCAATAATCTCGAACACGATTTTTTTTGCCATCACCATACTTCCATTCCTTAAGGAATATGGAAGTAAAAGGTTATGTTGTGAAAGGAAATGCGAAAATTGCTCAAAAATCACTTTTGTTTATTTTTATTACATGAGTACAGTATCTTAATAAAAACCAGGTCACACGTGTTTTGCAAAATGTTCACTTTTACTACAAAAAAATTAAAAATTATACTCGCACATAATTATAATTTTAGGCGAGCAGCAGGCTAGAAAAAATTGTACTGATCAGTACGTAAACTATGATGCATAGCTAACACAGACGTACATATGTATTTCATTTGCTTACTATGTTTTTTTGTTAGTACAGCAAATGCAATTTAAATAAACTTTTTTTTAGAAATTGCATATTTTTAAATTTCCTGATTATGTTTCGGATAATTGGCGATTCGGATAAATGGAGTTCTACTGTAATTCCAATTTATACTCCTATACAATGGCAACAAAAGACAAATAGAAAATTTCCACAAATATATTAACACTATACACCATAAATTAAAATTCACACTTGAAATAGAACTAAATAATAGTTTAAACTTCTTAGACCTCACAATCACCAAAACAAACAACACACACACATACAAAATATACAGGAAACCCACCACATCAGACATGGTCATACATAACTCATCCAACCACCCAACTCAACACAAACATGCAGCATTCAACTACATGCTCCATAGACTCACTTCAATACCCCTAAACACACATGATTACCAAGAAGAACTTAACAATCAAATATATAGCAGTTATAAATGGATACAACCCTGATTTGGTAAATAAAATACACAAACGCATCCTAAACACAAAAAATAAAAATAAAACACATCAGACCAACAACACACAACCCAGTAAGTACATAACACTTACATACTACAACTCCAATACACACAAAATTGCTAACACATTTAGAAAACACAATTATAAAATAGCCTACAGAACCAACAACACCATTAAGAAACATATAAATATTAACAAAGACACAGACACATACAGTAAAACAGGAGTTTATAAATTAAATTGTAATGATTGTAACCAATTCTACATCAGCCAGACAGGAAGATCTTTTTATTCCAGATTTTCAGAACATATAAAAGCCCTCACCACAAATTACATACATTCCACATTTGCCACACATTTACAAAATGAAAACCATAGTTACACAAACATAGAACACAACATGGAAATATTACACTACTTATCAAAAAGTAGAAAATTAAACACAGCTGAACAATTTGAAATATACAGATATCACACATTACAACCAAACAACATATTAAATGAACAAGTACATTACAGATCACATACACTATTTGATACATTGATCCAAACACAAAATTTGAACCTCAGCGCCAATTCCCTCCCATCATCAATTCCCACCACACACACCTATAGTCCATAATCGTTATTCTGCAACAATGACATTCAGTATTTACTCACACTGAGGAAGAGGCACAACACCTTGAAACGTTTGTGAAAGTGAGAACAAAAGTAAGTTCATTTGTGAAAGTTTTTTATATATAATAATGTAATTCCAAGTTAATGGTTACACTAATCTTAAATCAAATTACACCAATTTTGGCTTATTTCGTTCTGTCTTGAATGATGGTGGTAATGAAAAATGTTTTTCATCTTTTGTCAGAGTTGCATTGGTGGAATAAAAGAAGTGCCTGTTTTTTACCTATTCTAGTAAAACCTCAACCTTGAAACAAGGTACGTAAAAATGTGGCATTTAGCTATAATGAAATATTGAGTAGTTTAATGAAGAAAGTTGTGTTAGTGGTTATAATCACAAACAGAATTATCACTGTTGCACACCACTATAGAAAAAATTCTGATTAGCGCTTTAAAGCTTCTCAGCTCATCGTCAGATTGGAATAATCAGTTTCTTCTTGTTAATTCCGATCTGACGATGAGCTGAGAAGCTTGAAAGCTGTAATCGGAATAATTTTTCTATAGTGGTGTGCAACAGTGATAATTCTGTTTGAAATATTGAGAGTTTATGGAATAGAATGTTTTCAACGCACATGTAAATTAGAAATTGTTGTATGCATTAGAAAAAAAATTATCAGTTTTGTAGAACATCTTTTTCCCATTACGGAATTATTAGAATAATGTGCTTGGGCTCGTTTTAAAGATTTTAAGTTTTGTGCAATCAATTCATAAATTATACAATTTGATTAAAGTTCAGTGTAATCGTTCACTGAGAATTAAGGCTGAAACTCGAGTGCACATAGTTTCTGCACTGACAGTAATCACTACATATTACTCTCCGAAGTGGGAGTAATTCTTTCATTGCATCACTGTACAAAATCGACTGTCAGGTTTATAGCTACATGTGTGATAATGGTAACAGTTGAACAGCTGCTCTCAGTGAATTAACAACTCCATAAGTTCATGTTTCCATCTCTTTTTCTTTGTTTGTATTATACTCTTTTTTAGCAGAAATAAAATGTTTGTATTTTAAAAACATTGCTTATAATTATTTTATGCCTTGGAACATTTGCCATGTATTTCATAAATATTTACAGCCGTTATATAGTATTATGTGTTTAATTGTTCCATTGTACGCAGTGTTCATATTGTTGTTACATGGATACAAACAAATACTTACTGTAGTGTGATTACTTAAGTGGCAGGACAGTTGGGATGAAGTCATTCTGTATGCAGTCCACAACACACTGATCTTAATAGTTGTGTGCTTTTTGTGTCGTTGTAACAATATCAAAATTGTGTGAGGCTAGGGGACTTGCTTACTGGGCTCATTTATAAATTACAAATGTATAACAACAAATTACAAAGAGACCAATAAAATTTTCATAAAATAATTTAAGCAAATCATAGTTAATTTTAACAAATTTTGTGTAACAAATGTGTATAATATAAATTGGCAGCTATAATTTAATATGCTGATCTGCTGGATACTGTAGTATTAAAATTTGTGAACAAGCGTGTGTGTGATTGTACCTTATGATGCTCTACAATGGTTAGGTTTGTGTTTTGTGCATCATCAAGAAAGCCTGACGTGGCAGAGATTATGGAATTTATTTTGAAAGCTAACGATCCTCTCAGTGGCGTAACTAAGAGTTGCTCCTGGAGGGAGATGAGACTACCTCGAGGATTGGTGGACTCTGTTTTCTCGGGACAAATAAGAAATTCAAGAGATTCTTCCCATATGATTTTATACATACACTTTATAAATTCCTTGCATCTCAAAGTTTCTGAGTAAACCGGCGTTAAGTATGTTGCAAATACGTATGTTATTTACCAGACGTTGAGTGATTGTCATTATTGATATAAAGAATTTTAACTTTATTTTATTAACTTACAAACATTCCTTTTATACCTATAATTATTTATAAGCCTTATTTTATAATTAACATACACAACTGACTTAGACATAGGCTTACAATAGTGATTATGGAATTTGAGTGAAAATTTTAATAGTCCTGAAGGGGGGGGGGGTTGAGCGCCCATAATTGAACTCAGGTTATGTATGTGAACATCCTGCGTTAAGTGGCTATTGAAATTGATGATATCAATATTGATGCTGTGAGGATGCGAGCTGCAATATGCGTTATAACTAATGACACACAGAGTAGGTTGTAGGTTGACATAATCAGTGCAAAACATTCTAATTGTTTTTAAAGTCTAGTTTAGAGCAGATTTTAAAAGTTTTGGTGAGAAGTTTAATGGTTCTTGAAGAAACTAGATATTTTGCGTTCCTTTAATTTTTCCTTGGGGCAAGGGACGAAGAGCAAAACAAGGTACAATCTTATTTGAAACAGGACATCTGGTCGGTAACCCTAGTGTAAAGTAAGTAAACATTACTTGCATTATTGTATATCACTAATAATTGCATTGATATTGCATTTGGGTATCACTGATTAAGGAGTCATTATGTAAATTGCCCTGATTGTTACACTTGTAACATATAATAGATAATCGAAAGTATGAGTTATAACTTTTAAACAGTTTAAACCTGGACAGTGCAACCAAAAAAATCTATAAAAGAATCTGCTACCTAATCTCTTTTTACTTCCATATTCCTTAAGGAATGGAAGTATGGTGATGTTAGTATTGTGACGTGATTAACCTACTTGATGATATGAGGTGAAGTTCAAAAGTGGGCTTCCAATTTGAACTTCTCAAATTTGCTACACAGAGATTTGATACTCAATTTGACTATAGCACAGTTTTATTAGAAAAGTAAACAGTTATTGGTTAGAAGCAGTTACATGTATCAAAAATAATAATAATATTTCAATAAACTGTAGTGTTAGATCAAATTAGTTAAAGGTATGATTGGTTTTGCTTCTTCTGAGTTAATCTGTACAGATATGTTTATGAATGTGTTTAGGTTGGAATGGTTTGGTGCGAAACCTAAAGTATCAGTACGGCTGCGAAGAATGTGGACGCAGATACTTGTGGCCGGACAGTTTGAACAGGCACAAGAAATACGAGTGCGGTAAAGAAGCACAGTTTTGTTGTCCGTACTGTAATTACCGGGCAAAGCTCAACAGTAATCTTTCGAAACACATCAAACGGATGCATCCCGATTTACCGAGTTTGAATTGCTAATTGTTCACCGCAAGTAAATGATTTCAAAAAATCATGTATTTTTTTACTTTTATTTGTTTTATTTTGGTATTAAAAGTCCTAAAACTAAACCTGTGTTACTAATTTATGTAGTGAATACAAACAATTATGCTCATTGGGAACGCAGGATTTTAAATATTTTTAATTAGAATAACAAATCAGTGAACCCCTAAGGGGAATGCCACAATATTATCATGGGGTGTCTTAATGTAAATGTTAAAGTTTTAAGAAGGTAGTTTTAAGTAAAAGATGTATGCAATAAGATGGCTATTTCTCATGATGTATAATGCAGATTGATTTTAATTCCTTTACGTTACAATTACATTTTACAATTTACTATTATGTATCAAGGGTGTCACAACTTACAACTAACAATATTCAGGGATGCAGGTGCCGTGTGAAGTAATATTTGGGTATCACTGATCCAGACAACAGTTCAAATATTCCTAATATAAGTTAACCACGACGGTAATATTCTCTTACACAATACTCATTTATTCATTTAATTCTTAATAAGTGTTGAAATATTATGTTTATTTCAACTGAAAATTTCTACACCCAAAGCTTTTAAACAACTCCTTGTATAAATCAGTTAGTTTGTTGGTTTCTTTGTCAGTAGCACCTCTTACAATTTTGCAGTTATAATGGCTGGTTTGTGTGAATGAAATTGAAATTAAACAAAAAAAAGTCGTGCTAAATTGAAAGCCTTAAAAAATTTAATGTATATAAATTCTGCAATTCATTTGCAAAAACTTTTGTAGCAAAAATTTTTGTGTATACACGTAAACTAAAATAAATGAACAAAATATTTCCTGTACAACAGGGACAAATGTCACATGCAATTTACTAAACGATGAAACAAGTGAAATCAATATTTATTTTATATACAAAGTAAGCACATTGATGAGAAAGTGTGTATAGTCCTACTAGATTAAGTATGTGTGAATATTTTGTAGATTGTTTTTTTGAGTTTACAGGCTAATCTACTTTGCATATAAGAATAAGTATCAAGTGTAGACTTGTGTGATGCAAGTTTACAACGATAACAGTTTTTTTTTGTAATATCAAAGTTTTCTAGGCCAGAGTATTTTTGCTAATAAAGCAACTTGTGTATGCCTTCTTCAACAGTGTGTTCTTGTTTCTTCACTAGTTGACTCTTTCTTCCAGACCAAGTGCCAAAGAGTTGACTTGTGAAGGAAGAAGAACACACCGTTGCAGATGACATCCTGCAAATGAGGTACATGTGACGTTTTAAATAATACACCGTAGCACAATACCCTGATAATTTTACTACTTTTTTTTTTTTTTTTTTTTTTTTTTTTTTGCGTGACTAGTTGCTTTACTTCCAAAGAACTAAATGAGTTATGGGTGTTAACCTCCCCAGTGGTGTCATGTAGGTAAAATCCTACAGGTAGGTAATCTTGTCAGTAGGCATACAGTACCAGCTGGCTAGGTTTAGGTGACCCTCAAAAACACAGTAGGCTACTGTAAACATCTACCTTCATTTGTCAACAGCATTTGAAAAAATCATGGTCTATATACCCCCCCCCCCCCCCCGTACACTACTGATCGCACTTGGCAAGATCTTTTGCTGTCTCCACCATTCTCAATGCATATCATACCGCCTCAGAATGTCTGGGAATGGCAAAACTGCCATGTAGATAACTACAGTAAGGTTAATTATCGGGAAGCATAAGAAAAGAGTTTTGTTCTCATTGTATGAAGTGTTGAGCAAGTGTAAGTCACATTGACTTTGTAGGAAAATAACAAAACCAATCCAATAAAAAAATAACAGTGATTGCGAGTGGAAATATACAAAAAGCTACAGTTTTTTAACAAATAATTACTCATAGTTACCTACTTTTTGACAATGGTGGTTTCGCTTTGTGGAAAGTAATTAACACAAGAGAAAAAGAGAACACATCATAGCTGAAAACACAGGATTCAGATACTTACCCATACTGTATGACTCAACTGTACTTTATTATATTGAGTGCATTATTATTCTTTGTTAGTATATTAATTACTGACAGTTAATTGTTACACAGTGGTTTGTTTGACTAGAAATGAATAGCAATAACACCAATGTAATAAATAATATCTGTGTATTGAGAATAAGTTGATTAAGGGAAAGACTGTAATTAATTATAGGAACATAACTATTATTAAAATACTATTCAAAACATTCGTAAACATAAAATAGCAAGTTCCGTATTTCGTTTCCAAACCACTTTCTCTGAAGACTTCACTTTATCTCTGAGTACATGTATAGTTAGCAATTAAATAGCATTAACTAAAGACCCTACCCAGCTAATCATCAATCATGAATGCTAGTTGGTTCTCATAAATTTTTCTTGAACTTGAACTTGTTAGAATCATTGTTTTCAGTTAATTTTTGTTTATACTGTGCAATACTGTGGCAAAAATATCTTTTTTTAATGAGGTATTTGGTTGTCATTTTCCTTTTCGTAAGCGCATTTTGAATTTCATTGATCGTGACAAATAGCGGAACAAGATGTAAGTATAATTTTTGCCGATATTATCAATAAAAATAGTTTGTACTGAAATTATAACGTGCCATTAGAAGTAGAGCTTTTGCTTTTTCATAAAATCAAGTCTTCATTTTATTTATACATATCATTTGTCTCTCTATTTCAGGAAGAAAAAGTGATAATGGACTAGAGACTCATAGATGCATTGTGTGCGGTCGACATTATCGGTGGTTCAAAAGCCTTTTGCGACACCAACGTTTTGAGTGTGGTAAAGAAGCTCAGTTTTACTGTACATATTGCAACTTAGCATTCAAACAAAAGTGGAATTTAATTGTGCACATGCGACGGCGACATACATACGAAGTGCTCAGAGACAAAATTTTTAATTAGCATTGTGCCAGCCTGATTGTTTATATAATATAAGTAAACTAAGTTAATACATTTTTGTGATAATCAAGTAGTCAGGTACATATAAATGTTTAGTATTAAATGTAATGTATATATAAATAGTAATAATAATAATTATTATTATTTTAATTGTATCCAGCTGTGCGAATTGATGATATACCACCAGTTTACGACCTAGTGGCGGTGCAAGTTCTGAAATACCTAAAATACGTATCATCTGCACTTGTTAGAATAACTTGTATCATTGTGGCTTTTACATCGTCAATTTGGACAGTTGGGGATAGCAGCCACAGACACTTCAAGAATATTTCAACTATATGCTGCTGAACATGGGGTTTGTATACTTCACACACACACACTCTCTCTCTCTCTCTCTCTCTCTCTCTCTCTCTCTCTCTCTCTCTCTCTCTCTCTCTCTCTCTCTCTCTCTCTCCTCTCTCTCTCTCTCTCCTCTCTCTCTCTCTCTCTCTCTCTCTCTCTCTCTCTCTCTCTCTCTTTGTCAGTAGCAGTCTGTTATTGTATTTCTGAAATGTTGTGGGTTTTCAAATTGTGGTTGGTTTTTTCTTCTTGTGGGCTTGAAGTTTCTTTCTTTCCACTGACACCCTCTTGATCACCTTCTGTCATTCTTCCTTATTTAACCCCGTCCATCCGCTTCGGGGCTTCCCCTCCCACTCATTCCATTATGTCCCTTGTGAGAAGATGGACCTTCAAAAACAGCAAAGTGGCACTCAAGATGTAATGTGGCCGTATGTACATTGAAGAAGATCCCTGCAGTGATGCGCAGAAAGTGCAACAATTCCAAATTTAGCACCACCTTGCACCAGGTTTTTTCACACCCCAAGTTCTTGAGTTAAAATATGATACACACAGTCATGTGAGATGCATATTTATGATCTCAGCAATGTCATCCACTTTCAGTTGCCAGTTGTCCCAACCCCATGTTGCATACTTGTGTTGTTCATATATTTTTTTATACCAGTGGCAGAAACCAATAACCTTTGCAAATAGCAAATTTGCCAAATAGCAAATAGTACTTTGGAAGTAATGATTTTCTCTTCCAATAAAATAAAGTATTGATCCAAGGAAACAGCAGACATTATGTCATTTTCAGATGGTACTCATTTAATTTTTGTTGTCTTTCAGAGGATGATAAGTGTCAAATTGCACGAAATTTTCTCTGATTGTTCAATAGTGTTGTGTAGAAATTATAATAAATATATGGTATCTTCATCACCAGGCAAGAGAGATTGTCCCCTTTGTTTTCCAAAATAATTGCAACCAATTTTAATCCACTTGACACATTGATCTTTGTGGATGTCTGAGAATTGTCACCACACTTGGTGACACATTATTCACAGGCATTAATAAATTCTTATATACAAACTCAAAAATTATTTTCGAATATGTTTTGTGACATCCATGTGCCAAATAAATTACTCATAAGGGACACAAGGGAATGACTGAGGGTCGTACTGGAAGGGGAACACTGAGGCTGATGGATGAGATTAAATAAGGAAGGAGACGAACAGAAGGTGTTAATAGCTTGGTGCCACCAACCACTGTCCGCATTATTCTGGACATATTGTGGTTCTTCTCATTCTTTTAAGCAAGAAACTCTATTATGTAACTTCGTTGTCACTCTTATTATCGGTACCATAACTCTCAGAGTTGTTGGAATTTCTTTAGCAGTTGATATTGTAAGAAAACAAAATTAAGTTTTTCCAATTAAAAATAAGTATTACAAAATTGTGGTTTACTAGTACTCTGTAAGGCAGCTGAATTTGGATTAATGCCAGGAAGAATGGCAGTAAAATACAGGCTTCAGATATAAGATGTTTGAGGAGAATTAAGGATAGTGGCAACTTTGTCTCTTGTCTAAACATTCACGTCCTATTATGACTGAATGTCCCATTCAGACTGAATACACTTGAATCCCTTCTCTTTCCACTTTGTCTCTTTGATTACTTTTTTTGAAAATCTCATTTCATTTGCGTGAATCCTCTTTTTGTACGCGGTAATCAAATTTTGGGTAACCCAGAAAACGCAACATAACATGATTAAATAATTTAAATGAATAAGTAAACGAACGCAATTTATTTTGAATTGCGTTTGTAGCACGTGGATGCTACAAAACTTATTCCAAAATAATTTTTGAGTTTGTATATAAGAATTTATTAACAGATGAATTTATAAATTAAACACACTTTTCTAAATTAACAAAATATTACATAAATTTTATTTTAAGTGTATAATCTTATCTCTGCATCACACACACAGACTATACAATTAATGCAACCTATTCTTGCCACATTAAGGAAGTTGAGAGTTACCAAACATCATAATGTCTAAGGTTTTCTATGTGTTTCAACTTCTTCTTCTCCTTCTCGTTAACCCCAAGGCTGATGGGCTTGCAATGTCTTTATTTCCATAGACAGCCTCTTGCACACCAAATTCATTCTTTTATCCCAACCATGGCCTCCTGCCTGGGCCTTCCCTTCCCTCAGTGCCCCTCGATCAGGGTGGTATATCAGTTTGAATGTGTAGCATGTAACCAACTATTGTACTTCTCCTTTCCACTTCAGATCCAATCAACGTCCTTCCCCCCCCCCCCCCCCACTCTCATCAGAACCTCATCAGTAGGTATTCTTTCATCCACGGTATTCTTAAGACCTTCCTCCACCACCTCATCTCAAAAAGTTTTAATGTAGCTTCTCTCCACTTTACTCAAAGTCCAGGTTCCAAACAATATCTGCATAAGTTCCAAATGAAACATTATACATTTCTTCGTGGTGGTTTCCAGGGACACATTTCTGGACACCAGACAAGATCTTTTCTTGAAAACTGGTGCATCTCGCATCCAATTTAAGGCAGCTCCCAAGATATTTAAAGGAATCAACTTGCACCAGCTTCCTATTGTCCAGAAATACCTCAGCATTCCACATTCCAGTTTTGGTACATTTCATGTTTATTTTTTCTTTATTTATCGTCCTCCCACATTTATCTTTAGGTGTTTTTTTTTTTTTTGAAGTGCATTCTACAGTTCTTTCTCATTGTTATGGTCTCCACTATTGAGAACATGTTGTTCTAGGTTGTGTGATTTTTCAACCAGTCACAGTACCTTTATTGTAATACTTTTGTTTTAGTGCATGATATATGTGGGTGGCTACTGCATATATAAAATATATATTTCTCTCCAGGGAAATTCTTGTTCATTTTACTGAAGACTATATTCTTCAAATGAAAATGAAAACCTCAGTTTATCTGCTTTTTATTAACTAACTTCACTTCGAAACATCCTGCTAGTATTTCTTCATATTCTTTAACTTGTTTAAAATATAATAAACCCGTTCTTAGTATATGTGATATCCCAGTTTATAAACAGAAGTTCAGACACACAGTAGTGTTTTAGATTTATACTGCAGTGTATTACTGAAGATGCTGAAGCAGCGGTCTGCTTTCAGGACACCATGTTGTAGCATGTGCCCCCAGTGGCTCTCTAGTGACGTGCCCTTTGTTCATCCCATGTCAGTACTTGGTGTCTATCCTGTGTCCATTTTGGTGTCTACAGTATTCTTTGCCTCTCACTTGGTAACCTTTGTGATCGTGTGTTGTCTTCTCGCCTCATAACATCCATTTTTTCAGAGTATTATAAATGATTTTTTAGTCAGGGCTTGATATCAGGGGGAACACGCTGGAACGGCGTTCCAGAATCTCTTGGATCCAAAAATAAATTACCCAAAAAAAGTATATGAAAATAAAAAACTAATTATTACAAAAATTTACTGCTACTATTTAAATTGTCCCCCTCATCAGTCCCACTAAAAAACTAAACATTTGTGAAAATCAAACACCAGCACTTATCTTTATCTTAACTACTACCATTCATTTTTTGCAGAATCACAATGTTGGTCTGGGTTTTGCCAACGAAAAACTGAAAATTACAGCTTGTTTATTTGAAAGCAGAAATCAATATCAGGCCACCATTATTCTATGACCCTGAAAGCACTACAGAACTTAACTTTTTTTGGAGTTCCGCTTCAAAAAAAGGAAGGTAGGAAAAACAATAATCCTGTAGACCCTGAAAAACTTTATGAGGCGCTGAAAAAAATCTATTGAAAACAGACTGCTTAGTGAACCAGATCTCGAGCTAATATAAAATATAAGTATATTTGTGTCCGTACAACAATTGGTGCATTCTGGCACCTGTACTTTTAGAAATCAACCACTGATTTTAATTTGCCTTTGTTTGGTATTTTCTTTCTTGGCTTGTTATTCCTTGGACAGTCTAGTACATGCTTCCATGGTCTGTGCAGCCTGTAATTTGTATAATCACTCTCAAATGTCCCTATATATGCATACTGGATTAATAGTGTATATTTTCATACGCGCGCGCGCGCGCGCGTGTGTGTGTGTGTTATTTGCTGAGATCTGAAATACTTGTCTATCTATACTTGTGTAAATACTGTTTAATAACTGTATAAAACTGAACTGTTAGAGTACTTGTCCAAATTTCTTGAACAATTTTATATTTAAATTTTCATACTTAACAATTTTATATTAGTAAATTTTCTGTATTACATAAAAGACTGTTCTGAATTTATTTTTATTAACTTATTAAAGATGTGAAAAACTTATTGTGCTTGTGTAGTTGTATGGTTGTTTTTTAAATTTATAATTATTTTACTAGACTAAAATAATGAAAGTACAAATTTTTATATCTGTCACAAATTGAAATAAGCTTTTCAGTATTATGTATTCGTAGATTATTAGTTTTTAGTGGTATATTTTACAATCAGCATTCACTGTATAGTTGTAAGATTTTACAAATGCTAAGGCATCATCTGTCTGTAATATAATTAGCATATTTTTACATTTAATTGTTGTTATTTATTTTAAAGAAAACGTTAGTGGAGAAATAAAATTTGTGAATGTACACAATCAATGTATGTGAAATAGCAAATTATAAATTATATATACAGTTTAATAAAAATATTATTATGGTCAATTTTATTAAACAAATATAATTATATCATACAAAAAATATAATGACATTATTGGAAACATTCTAGAAAGTAAGGCCATAGGTAGGAAATAATGAGGAAAACCTAAGAAACCTATTTGGAAGATATTGAGAGAAAAATGTGATGTGAGAGTTGCCTCCAAATACAAAGTGTAACAAAACTCGGAAATGAATAGTTGCCGTGACAATGATGATGATTAGGAGGAGGTGGTGGTGATAAACTGAAAGGTCAATTCAGAATAAGAAGAAAAGTCATCCAGCACATCACCTCATGATCATACTGAAACTCCAAATGAAACAGGGACATTATTTGCTGAAATCAGAGAAACGAAGGTTAGTTTAGTTTAATTTAGTCTTCTCTAATTGTAATACTCATCTCAATAAAATAATTAAATTAATCTTAAATTTAAATGAATCTATTAATTATTAAATGTGTCGTACAGTCAACTCTTGATTATACATGCCAATGGTTGGGAAGGGGATTGCAGATAAAACAATACAAAAGTGTGATTAATCCAAAAATCAATGCTAACGTACTAAACTGCTAATTACTATCTAAGATATAAGTCATGTAAATGATTAATGTATTTCGTTAGTCTTGTAAGTCAGTATATTATGTTAGTATACTGAAATCCAAGTAAGTGTTGACACACGTTTTCAGTGACACTATACTATAAATGTATTGTATAATTTGTTTGAAAAATTACACTACACAAAAATAACTGTTGATTGAGAAAATGAAAACACCAAGTATGATCACTGTTTTCTAAATTAAGAAGTGGAAGTAATCTTTGTTTCTAAGCAGAAAAATCTTTTTTCTTTTTATGGACAATCATAATTTGTAACATCATTATATATCTTGAAACAAAATGTTGCCGCAACTTTCCAAGTAGTGTAGCAGTATTAAAAAAGTTGAAATCATACTGTGGTACGAAGTTGTAAGAAACTGATCAATAGTGGGGAGCAAAGACTAACTGGGATTGTTTTAAAATCTCATTTATTATCCTCGAGGAGCATTCTGTGGCATTTTGTAGTCCAGTATGTGTCCAAATATCATTAATGATTTGTATACACTTTTACGACACAGAACGCTAATATGTTAGATAACAGTTTGAAAAAAATTTACTTTTGCCTCAGCCAGCTTTCTATCATTCTGAGCTTCGTGAGACTGATGTTAGGAATGCTGTCATTTCTGTTATTGGCGTTAGAGGCGTGACAGATATTGAACACATTACACATCGCATACATGACAGCAGTCTCCCATTCAATTCAAACAATGGTGCTAAATCCAATAACAGAACTGATAGCACTTTTTGTTCTATCTTGGATGAAGCTCACAATGACCAAAAGCTGGCTGAGGCAAAAGTGAACTTTTTTTAAATTGTTATCTAAATATTAGTTGGAAAAGTGTTTACAAATCATTGAGAAGAAATTATAAGCAATACATGTTTACTTACAAGATGGGATGTGATTTGCAATGGTTACTGATAAAATTACAGTATGATACTGCATTACACTGCTAGATAATGAGGACTCTACTACAGATAAATTAATCACCAAGAAGTCAAGATGAAAAATAATTTTTATATGGATTTTGCATTAGGAGTACATTACAAAGCAGGCAATCAAGAGTTGACTGTATTAGTAGTAATGTCAGTCGTTTATATGTAGTAATATGTAAAGAATATCTGTGTATGTGAGAAAAAGTACCAACTTTGTCACTACTTATTGGCACACTGCTAAATACTTCGTTCTTGACAAGGCCTTTCGGTGTCTCCTCCATCGTCTCCAACATTAAACGACGTTTAAGACCTGAAGATGGTGGAGACACCTAAAGGCCTCATCAAGAACGAAGTATTTAGCAGTGTGGCAATAAGTAGTGACAAAGTTGGTGTTAAGATGGCTGCTAATAAAACTAACAAAAGTGAGAAAAAATACTTAAATATTAATGATATGTACAGAACAAAAATATAATAGAAAATGTTTCCTAGATTTAAAAAACTGTATATAAAGATCTGAAGCTATATACAGTAGAGAATAATTACAGAAGAAAATGTGGGAGGTTTATAGAAAAGTGACATCATAATAATGGCTGTGCAAATGCAAAAACACTTTAATTTTGGTTTTTCGGATGTTAAGGTCATAGGGATATGCTATATCAGCCAGACATTTTGACTTCATTGGTTGTCCACTAATGAAACCAAAATGCTGTTGCAGAAATGTCTTGACTACAGAAATATCCAAACACTGGCATACAATATGCCAGAATACATACATTTGTTGGCAACTCTGTTTTCAGATTTTACCTTGGTGGCTAAAGTAGTAGTATACAGGGTGTTTCTAAAAGATGGTACCAGAATTTCTGCAATTAATTTTACTCATTAAACTGATGGAAAAATGTCCGGTAAACGTATAGTGAAAAATGCTTTGTTTTCCATTTGTCCGTGTTTTTATAGAAAGAATTAACACAGACAAAAAAATTAACTCTTTTCTTTATAATTCAGTGATACCTTGTTTACAAATTAGGATAACAAATAACAGAGAAATTACTTTTAATTTGCAACAAAACGTTTTCCTTGTACTTATTGTTTGTCCTGTTTTGTTATACAAAAAATATAATGTCTCCGACATATGTCTGTAATTTTTTGACGTATGGTTATTGGATACTTTTCTTCAGTTTAATGAGTATAATCATTTCCTGAAGTTTGGCACCCTTTTTTGGAAACTTTCTGTATATATTTTACTGACATAGTAAATAAGTTGTAAAATGGCCTGTAGATTGTGTTCCGCCCCTATCTGTGTTTTATACAGTGTGTGAAACATTTAATCATCATCATGTGCAAGGATTAAACCAAGAATGGTTTGTTCTGGTCTCAAACAGACAAAGATTAGAGCTGGTCACTCCAGCGCTTCCTTGGACTTCCCCACACCTCTTTGTCCCCTTAGCTTATAGTTCCATAGTCGTTTGGGCATGCGGCAGTTGTCCATTTGGCAAAGACATTCCCACCAATTCAGCCAATACTGGGCAATTCTGTGTAGTGTACTCATAATATCCTGCCGTATATCTGTATTTCTTCTTTGATCGTGGAGAGTATACCCTGCCACGTGCCTGAAAAATCTCATTTCAGCCTTTCATTAAATTCCAATTCTTAAACCCATAAAGAAGTGTGGGAAGGCCCAATCCACCTTGTAGAATTTTAGGTGTGTTTCTTTACTTGCTGACTTAAAGAGTTCGCCTCATGGTTCCACACATAAGGTTGAACTTCTGCAACTTATTCACAACATCGTTGCTTTTATTATAAGACACACTGCAGTCCAGGTATTCAAAATTGGTGACATTTAGTGTTAATATCAATAAAACATGGACAGCAGTAGGAAATGGGTACATATTAAAAGATAAGTATATCATGGGGTTAGTGGTAAAACTACCCAAGTCCAATTTTAATTTATTATGTTTCAATATGTTTAAAAAACGACCTTTTTTATGCATTTCTATTTGTCTTTGAATTTTTAAACAGCTATGTAATCAACAAAAAACTCTATTAATAATAAAAATTGACCTTGAAAGTCAGTTTTATGATTTATCATTGCTTTTGAAAACTTTAATTTCAGTTTTGCGTAAATTCACATGAGTGGACTTGAGTGCATTTACCAATAACTCCACAATGTACATTATACTGCCAAATAATAAAAATATGACAACTGTTATGGCACAGTTCATTGTTGGTATCTTATTCAGCCAGATGTTATAGGTGTTAATGATTTTACTGTGGCTCTCTTGACTTGTCCAATGTAAATAAAAACATGGTTAGATTTTTAGGCTACTTATATAGTTTATAGATTCTCTTAACCATGAGAGAGAGAGAGGGGGGAGGGAGAGAGAGAGAGAGAGAGAGAGAGAGAGAGAGAGAGAGAGAGAGAGAGAGAGAGAGAGAGAGAGAGATAACTATCCCAGATGCCCACTCAACAGATACACCACTGATTAATTATGGGAGGGTGTAATTACCTCGCATTCTGAAAATGTTGGATAAGAGACACTATGACC
Source organism: Magicicada septendecula (assembly GCA_034769895.1). Taxonomy (NCBI): domain Eukaryota; kingdom Metazoa; phylum Arthropoda; class Insecta; order Hemiptera; family Cicadidae; genus Magicicada; species Magicicada septendecula. The sequence continues at coordinate 12,751,627 of CM068368.1, forward strand.
TTACACCACCACTAGTCCTCTCTCTTACAAAAGTAGAAACTTTCAGAATGAATAGGCATGACATAAAAAACGATTTTGGATAAAATTATATATACATTTTTAATGATAAATAGTTTTATATAGCTCAGAATAATATAATTTACATAATACAGTATCTGTAATTAAATACATGACAAAACGGTGTACACAAAAATTGTATAGTGCTTAGTTTTAATTGAATGATGATGAAGAGCAGGATTTGAAGCAGATAGACCACAATCACCCTGAGTGAAAAGCCCCCTAATTAACACAGTGCAATCCAAATGGCTCCACCCCACTACAAAAAGGCACTAAGACAGAATTTGGTTGGTGGATGTTTGGTTAATATAGACCCTACTGTAGCGTAATATGACTAGCCAGTAAATCCAGCAGTATCACCATTGTCACTGAAAGTGTCAAAACTCCCAAAAGTCGTACCATAGATCGAACTGAAGAAGACCCAACAGTCAACAATGATGGCTTTAAAAGCAGAAAACCCAAGTCAGAAACCTAATGACTTTGAAAAAAGACCCATGTTAAAAATGTTTATAATTTTTTTCTTAAGATTCATGTTAACTCCCAAGTCATGAGTATGGATAAAATAAAATTTTAAATTTATCAAAAAAAAAAAAAATATCACGACATGTTTTGAGGTTCGACTCGTGTAGTAATGTTTTGTGCACACCATCATATGTGTATGTATTATATATATGCGTTCTGTGTGTACTTACTTGTATTGTCTGTTTTTGTATATCTACTTCACATTGTCTCTTTTAATGTTCTGATAACCTATATTACACCTGATAGTAAGGCATATGCCTCGAAACATATTATGATTAACTTGAAACAAATTCACAGGACAGATAAAATTGGTAAATCTAAAATTTATTTTATTAAAATGTTTGTATATTTATAATGACTTTACCTCAAGATGTTTTTTCTTATCTGGAACATGTTTCGGGACCCTTTGTGTCCCATCCTCAGCCTTCTTAATTTTGAATCTTGTGAAGTACTTGGTTTCAAATATAAATATATTATATACATCAAGAAATAGACTGTAGCAAAAAGTGTTTGAATTAAAATATTTGTTTATTAAAATTTGTATGCATAAATTTGTGTTTTAAAAAACATGAATCGTGTACTTTTCATTTTAACTAATCGTTTATTTCTCTTGTGACAGGCGGCGGTGGCATAGAAGACAACAGTACAAAATACAGATGTGATCAGTGTTGGCGTGGTTACAGGTGGCCGGAAACACTTAGACGGCACAAACGATACGAGTGCGGCAAGGAGCCAACGTTTCAGTGTCCGTATTGCAACTACAGAGCCAAACGAAAAAACACACTTGACTTGCACGTCAACAGACATAAATGAAAACTACCAAACATTTTACCTTTACCTTTGGACATGTTTAGTGTTTTATTAGGGCCACCACATTGTTTGTTTATACCAAAAAGATTTTTTTGTTTACTGTTTTTGTACCACTGATATGATTAAAATACAAATTTGTTATTTATTTTGTTAAACTGCTCATTCAGTGTACACGACATGCTGCATTTTTTCTTGTTATAACATATGATTTTATATGCACATCATTCGTAAATGATTTATTAAATCTCTTTTTAAAAGTTACATTAAAATTTTATAGAGCTGAGTCACTGCGATAAAGTATCTGACATTTGGTTTCGATCATGAAACAAGGACATAAACCTGAGTATGCGCTATGTTTTGTAGCTTGTTTCAGACCAAATTTGAAGGAAAAAACTCCTTAAAATTTGTATATAGTAAGCTTTAAAATGTTAACTGTTGATAAACTAAATTTAAAATAAAAAAGAAGGCGACAACTATATTATTACAGAATCTTTTAAGTTAGAGGCATTGTTCATTGAATCTGAATTTTTGGGAGACAATTTTTTTTTTGTTATAGGAAATTGTGAAGGTTTTGACTTTTAGTGACAGTTGCATTAGAGTTTGTAATTATTTTATTTTAAGTAGAAGCTTTCTTACAATAATTAGTTTGTATCTACTACTTAAGGAGAAATTAATAATTGATAAAACAAAATAAATCTGATAACTTGAATTCACACCATTTTTTTAGTTTTCAACGCATTATTATTAGTTGTCAGTGACTGATAATAGAAAGTTGATGACAGTTTGCAATAAGTGACAGTGACAGTGTGACGTTAATGTAATAGACAACAGTACAACTAAACTAAATCATACAGAAAACTATTATTAGCCTCCTATTGTTTATGAGGGTCAGTTGTAGACTTCGCTGAATGGCATTTATAAGTTAGAGGTTGATGACAGTTTGCAATAAGTGACAGGGACAGTGACGTTAATGTAATAGACAACAGTACAACTACAGGAAACTATTATTAGCCTGCTGTTGTTTATGAGGGCATTTATAAGTTAGAGGTTGAACTAAAATTTTCCATGTGTTGTAAGAATTCATATTTTACGTAAACACCCATTATTTTTCAAATATATTTGTCAATTTATTCATTGTGTAGCAACTGTTTGAAATTCATGTCTCACAAGTGTTTTGAAAAATTGACAAAGTCAAACATCACACTGTGATTCTTTGTTAAAAAATGTCTACAGCCAATGGAAATTCACTACAAACAGCAAGCGTGTCAGGAGATGAAATGGTGGACACTTAAGATTAAACGTTGTCCTACAAGCATTGAAATGGATCCCCGCAGTGGATGCCCCCAAAAAATGAAAAATCTCCTAATGTGGCAGCCATCTTGTACAAAGTTGTTTCACACCAAGTTCTTGAGTTAAAATATGATACACACACTCTTATGAGGTCCCTATGATCACTGCAATGTCATTAAGTCTCAATCACCAATTCTTTTAACATCGTGTATACAATTTTTTACTGACATGTGCCACTTTTTGTGTATACAGTCCACCTGCTGGGATCGATCATCTTTAGTACTTATATAACGGCAGTGAAATTCAAATCCCCCTTTTTTTCTTTTTTTAAGATGCATCATCTCATAACACATTTAAACAATAAATACAATTTAGTGTTTAAGTCTAACTTATGCTAAACTTGTGTTGCGTATTAGGGTGGCAACACAAGTTTAGCATAAGTTAAAAAAAAAACATACATTTACCATGTTGTTGTGAATTTCTGTTGGCATTAGAACGTTTTCAACAAAGAATTCAATCACTGTACGATGTTTGATTTTGTGCATTTTCAAAATACCCAAGATGCAAATTTCAAACAGCTGTTAAACAGTGAATAAATGATCAGATAAATTTGGACATTGCCAGGAATTCACAAGAAATATAAATCTTGTAACGTGAGCAAACTTTAGTTCTACCCCTGAGCTATATAGATGCCGCTATGTGAACTTTTCAACTGACCCTCATACTTATATTTTATTTATTTTTTTTCAGTTGTCACACATGACAATTGAATTACAACATACAGAAAATACATAAGTTTATAGTGTATGTCATATGTACACTACTGGTAGGCTATTTTGTATTCAAAAGATTGTACAGTGTAGGGGCCACAGGTGTGTGGAATAGCTCTAATTAGCTCGATTTGCAGTATCTTTCAAGTAGAATACAACTGTTGATTTCTCAAACTAGAGTTTGTTGTTATTGTTTTTGAAGACTGAAGAACCACAAGACTAACGAAAATTGATATTTGACACCATCTACGTGATTTCAGTTTTTTGTTGGGAAGGTTTTAGATAATAACATTTTGGTAAAAACTGAGGAATTTAAAATTTAGGTTTTTATTTCTCTAATAAAACTTTTTTAAACAGATACAACACTGTTTTACACCACAATAGAAAAAATTCCTGATCAGCGCTTGCAAGCTTCACAGCTCATCATCAGCTCAAATATGTTTTCCGATTTGATGATGAGCTGTGAAGCTTGAAAGTGCTAATCGGGAATTTTTTCTATAGTGGTGTGTAACATTGTTATTTCTGTTTGTGACTATAAACACTAACACAGCTTTATTAATTAAAAGAAAAATTTTGGTAATTGGTAAAATATATGTAACTTTTTTTTAGTTACGTTATAACTTGAGAATGGTTTCTAAACTGAAAGTGTTTGATATAGATTAGGGAGGCAATTTTTGTTGGATAAACAAGGACATTTCTCAATACTCAACTCCAACTCATCATAAATTAGTATTTGCAGGTTGTGAGAGTTAATAACTCACTGGAAATTGTAGGCGATTATAAAAATACTGATTATATTTTTGTGAATTACTGATTCAATATTAAATTCAAGTACAATGAAAAATAATTAAAACAAAATTTATACTGTCAAGCCTAGTTTGTCGATGACACCTCACTGGCCTTTAGCAGTTTACTATGTTATGTAAGGAAATCTGGCCTGTCTTCTAAAATCAGGCTGTAGAACCACGCCAGTGAAGACTGAAGAGTAAGAACTGATGTTATTGACAAGTGTTAACAATAATTATTTATAACACCTAGTAGAGGTTAAAGACCTCTGGGGGAAAGATATTTAGTTAATTAAGAAGTCCTGACTTGAAGTTAAGGAATGCCATGGAGTGCAACAAAAATAAAAAAAATAGTTTGTAAGCATCGTTTAGACGCCTGTCTCAATTTTCCCGGAGATAACAGTCATAGGTAATGAAAACTCATTGCTTTGATAAAGGTATGGGTTGTAAGCAATACTAATTGAAATAGAATAAGAAATATGCTGAACATTCAAGTAACTAAATCTAATATTGTAACTGGTGACTTGAGTTTCATAAAGGAACTTCCGGTCTCATACAGAAACTTTGATCTTCTGGTTTCATACAGGAACTTGGGTCGTCTGGTGACAGGACTTGTATAATAATCATATAGGAAGAATTTATGAACACGTTTAAAGCAAAATCCAGTGTTTTCAAGTACTAATAATTTTCTATAGTAAGGTGGCTTGTTGATAAGTAGTCACAGTGGAAGTAGAGTCAGTCGAGACACTTCTCCTAGTAAACAATAGTCACTTGTGAAGTATATAGTAAACTGTACTATAATCTACTCTGGTCGGTGATTCACAATGTGATACAAGTAACATACAAAACATTTTTTGTGTGTATTTGTGCGTTGTGTTTGATTCCCGGGCCCGCACCATAAAATCAAGGTGCGTTTTTCAGCCCACTGGTTGACTCAGCCTGTTGAAAATGAGTACCTGGGATAACATCCTGGGGATAATAATGGGCGGCTGAAGCATAGTGGTGGCCACACTGCCTTCCTTGTATGCCGTATGGCTCCCATAAGGCAGCCTACCCTGCCTACTCCTGAGCTACTTAGGTGGTACAGATGGGAGCCATTATTATTTTATTATAGCTTGTAACAGCTCTTATGCCCAGAGTGTACATGGAAAATAGAGACAGGAAGAAAGATATTTATATATAGATGATGATAATGATGATTTAATCATAGTATCCATACCTCATTGCCCCGGTTAGCTTCACTCTAAATGTCAAATTTTCAGTTAATGTGAACCTGATGAGTACCAAAGTGAAGAATGTCGTGTAGTCTCAAGTGTTGTCACAAAAATGGAGAAAACTCGAATCACCATTAAACTTGTCTGCTTGTTCAATTATGTAACTTCTATTGTCTGAAGTAAACTTTATATGTGTACTCTTTTGAAACAGTCTTGGTTGAAGCGTGTAAATATAAAATTTATAATGTACATATATTTTTTATAAAAATCAAACTATCAATGTATTATTTTCTGCTCTTTTTACACTTTCCTCTGTTTCTATGAAATATTTCTTTTTTTTTTGTAAAAGTACTGATATAAACAGGAAATTGTACAGTAGTTTCCAGATGGACTTTGATGAACTGCAATAAACATACTTGATTTCACAAACAAAACACCAATAAGACTAAAATTTGGTATTTAAATATGTAATTCTAGTACTGGAAAAAAAAAAAAAAGTTTTTAAATAGCACTCTCCTAGTTTCGGTGTGACTGCACAAAAGTTATTTTTGTGTATATATAATTATAAAAACTGTACTTATGTCAGACAGTTATTTACAGAATGAATTCATTTATTTATTAGTGACCAATAAAATAGCAATGATAACTTTCTCTCTCTAATGATACAGAATCGTTTCTGTTTAACATGTACCATGCAACACATTTTTGTATTTCCATACAAAAATAATCGATATAATGTGTTTTCGAGTGTGTGTAAGATTTTGTGTGCATATTTCTGCATGACGACAAAGAGCAGATGTCGTTTCAATAGCCCAGAGACCTAAGGAATATAGGAGGCATGTACTGAAATGAGTCTGTTACTTCCAGTGGTTGCGGAAACCACACAAAATAGCTAGATATTTACCCTAATGAACATAGTAGAACAGAAAGTTACATGAGTTCAACATTTTCTGAGCCCTGCTATTTTTTGAGTTCTTGATCTTTCTTTAGGATTTAACTTTGTCAATTTTTCTCTTTCACACATCATTTTTTACATCTTCTTTTCTTGTTCTTGTCAGGCGTTTAGACTTTTGTTTGAAAACATAGATCAGAAGGCAAAACTTAATGGTAGCACAGTAAAAAAAAAAAACACATCTTTAAAATACATAAGCATGTGTGGTCACACACATATACACACTCACAAAACAACTATAGTTTAAACACTATTATTGGTAAGTGGTGTAAAGCTTGCTGATGATGGCACAAGTACTATTGGGGAGTCGCATGTTTGCACACAGTGGAGTTTGGACTTCATAGCATGCGTTGTGTACAGAGGAAAAGTGTTAATCTGTACAGTTTGTATTCTCATGTATAAGTATTACTTAATTCTTACAATTTGTATCAGTAAATTTATAGATTCTACTTAAAATCTTTGTGCGTGTATGTGTGTGCACACGTACATATGCCAATTAAGTATTAAATACAATGCGCTCTCAACAGATATTAATAATACAAAACTTGTAATTGAAACATGACTGAATTATACGGTGGTGCACTAACGGCATTTATTTCATAATGCTGTGAAGGATCATACACTAAATGGATAACCATTCCACAGCTTAGCGTGATGTAATATGTATGTTTGTATATACTACTGTAGCTCCAAAACGATGCACCGATTTTTATAAAACAGGGCTTAGTCAGTTCTTATTGACCCCAGTACCGAAGGCCATATTGTGTCTTGGGAAAAAAAAACATTGAAACATTTAATTGAATCAGAACTATCTATTTCATCGTCTCCTTGTAGAAAATGTAGGCCTCTGTGTGCGACGTAGAGTTTATATCATTGTGCTCAGTACTATTTGGTTTAGTTGGATTATGGCAAGTGACATCGGGTTTGATGATATCACAGCCAAGAAACCTTTCAGAAAATTTAAAACACGGAACATCAAATGAGTATTGTTGAAATCTCAAATGTAACTTTTAATTTTTTGTTAACAAACGAGGTTTGTTAACAGAGTTTATTGTTAAATTGCTGCATTAGTTTGCTGTTTGTTTCCTGTTAGGATACACTCGTTAACATGATATGCTACGACGATAATTATTGATTTTACTTCAGATTGGCGGAAAATTAAAAGAATGTGTACACATGAGTGGTATGCTGTCCCTGCTTCATGGCTTTCTTTATGTTAGTAACGAGTGTCTTTGTGATTGTATTTGCTGTTTGCCTCCTTTTTAGTTGTTTGTTCTATAAGTAAAAAAATTATTTTTTACATTTTATTTAGACCTTCTATATTTGATAGCATCACTGTTTCGTGGTTTTGTATTTCCTAAATGTATTTGTCTATTTTCTTTCTTTTCTGGTTTCTATTTGTTTTATTGCAGTTTATTCCTCTTGTTGAGAATATACCAGTTAATATGAATTCTTTAACAATTTTGAGGGTAACTTTTTTCTTGAAACCTAATCTATAAATTAGATTTACTGGGATTATTCAAATCAGTATTCCTGTTGTTACCAGTTACTTTTGTTTTTCTTGTTTCGTCCTCATTTGGATGACTTTGCAATGCCCCTATTCTCAAAGGTCTGTTTACTTTTTTCCTAACTGACTTTTAACTGGTGATATAATTTTTGATGGCTGTTATCTCGATAGCCATTTCACAAAAATGTCCGTTTGGATCGAATTCGTAAACACTAATCAGCATGACTATGATACTATGATAATTGTTGATTTTGTTTCAGATTTGTGGAAAAATTAAAATAACTTTTAAACTACAGTAGAACCTCGCTAATCTGTCACCTGTGGGACTGGGGGTATGGTCGGAACGCAAAAAGGTCGGATTATCAGAAGAATACAAAATGTTTATTATTTCATTAAATGAGACAGTCTAAAATAAAATAAAACTTATACAGTAGGCTACCAGGCTACATGATTGGTTATGTACAATAAATGATAATATGTACAGTCCAGCAATAGTGTAATAAAAAACAAGAAATCACATTTTATTGGTGAAAAAAATCGGTAATGTTCTTTTGTTTGGCAGACGACTGTCTAGACTTAGCTGCAATGTTCCTCCATTTCTTGATCCACAAGATATCCATAGGTGTAGAGGACGAGTTCTGTTCGATGTACTGAAGAGCAACATCAAAAGCTTTCTTGGCTTCCGTATGCGATACACGGGCAGGCGGTTCGTCATCATCATCAGGGTGTTCATTTACGGTTTCTTCATCAACTTGCGAAATAGCGGCAACGATCTGATCGTCATTTAGTTCTTCATTTGTTTCACAATCTTCATCACATTTAGCAGTCCACTCATCAACGTCATTTGCTTGGATATCATGTTGCAAAGTTTGTAAGTCGTTGACAATTTCCGGCGTGTCTGTGTCTTGCTCATTCCCAGTTTGTTCACTCTCGATCATCACTTCCGGCCAAAGTTTACGCCAAGATTTTTGCAGTGTGTCAGGTTTCATTTCATCCCATGACTCGGCTATTGTGTAAATTGCATCTTTGATACTAAGGGATTTCATAGCTTCAAAAAGGTTACAGCCTTCTCCTGTCTTTTCCAAAATCGAGCTGATGTACTTTCGGCGATAACGCTTTTTCAGTCACTTGATCACTCCTTGATCTATTGGTTGGATAAGGGAAGTTACATTGGGTGGAAGGAATGCAGCTTTTATTTCTCCTTTTATCAATTCTTCTTCAGAAGGTTGTGATGGTGCGTTATCTAACAACAACAGAGCGCGAACAGGAAGTTTTTGGGCCTTTAAGTTTTTTTCAACAGCAGGCACAAATTTGTCAAAAAACCATGACTTAAAAAGTGTACAGTCCATCCAAGCTGATTTTTGGTTGCGGTAATAAACTAGTAGCAATGATAAATTAATGTTCTTGAACCCCCTTGGCGTTTTGGACTTGCCAATGACAAAAAGCGGAAGCTTGTGTGTACTGTTAGCATTGCTGCAAGTAGCAACGGTTAGCCTGTCTTTGGCAAGTTTTGATCCTAGTATCACGGTCTCATTTGATGCAGCAAGTGTTTTTATCGGTAACATTCGATAGTTTAGGCCAGTTTCGTCTATATTATAGACTTGGTCAGGTGCTAATTCATTTTCTTCAACAATTTTTTTAAATTTCAAAGAAAACTTTTGCTGCCTCGTCATCAGCTGATAGTTTTTCACCTGATATTGCGACATATCTAACGCCATGACGGGTTTTCCACCAATCTAACCAACCTTCACTAGCTGTGAACTCACCTTCAACTTCCAATTTTTGTGCAGAATTAGTGCCTTTTCTTTGACAATAGGCCCAGATAGCGGGATCCCTTTCCTCCTTTCTTGGCAAAACCATATCCATAACGCATTGCCTAGCAGTTCCAATTTTGGCTTTTTTAGTGTTTTGCGACTTTTTAGTGCTTTCTCACCCTCTACCGTCACCGTACAAGATTCAATATCCTTTCTATTTTTCCTCCAGTCCTTTATTGTAGTAACTCCCACATTGAGTTCCTTAGCAGTTTTTTGGAGTGATTCCCCCTTGTCCAGTCTCTGTAGCACTTTTAATTTTCACTTAAAGGAAGAGTAACGTGTTTACGTTTTGCTCCTGACATAATGCAAAAACTACAACAGTATGCACACACAGTATTAAAAGTATAAAAAAATATTTGTAAACACTAAAACTGTCACAAATTACTACGTACACCAATTCACACAGGACGAGTAATTAGCACGCACTAGACACTAGATGCCGGCTCACTGAGGCAACAAAACAACTGACAAGAATGTAAACAAGCTGGTGAGTCATCAACAAGTCGGTCGGACTAGAGAGGTTTTACTGTATCTGCAGGATAGCACCCCTGCTACACAGCTTTCTGTAAGGCATATCTATGTGTTGTGATTTGCTGTTTGCTCTCTTTGATCTGCTAATTCTGTTTTGTTGTTTCCTAGTATGTTTGTTACGCATAGTTTTATTTGTTTTTTTGTGTTTGTTCTGTAAATGTTAAGAAATAATGTTAAAATGAAAACTGTCTGCTGGAAGTCGTTACTGTTGCGTGGTTTTCTATTTCTTAAGAGTGTTTGTAGCCTAGATTCTTTTTGTAGTTTCTATTTGTTTCATTCCAGTTTTTGTCCCTGTAGCTGATGATATTCCAGTTTAAAAAGTCAGTTATCCAAAAATTATGATAGCTTTTTTCTTTCTTTTTTTTTGAGATAGTTTTTTTTTTTGAGCCTACAGGGTTCTATAAATTTTGGCTCCCCCAAATTGTCAAAATAGTTGTCTCTGTTACTAATGACATTTTGTTTTCTTGTCTTCAGATGTTTTTCTAAGAAGTCCTACGTTATTTCAATATTGAAGTTTCGTTATCTCTGATCCATCTTTGCGTCACAATAGTTTATATTATATATGCCTACTCGATAATTGAAACTAACGTTAATTGTTTAAAAGAAGTGTACACAAAACAAAGCTTGTGATCTCAATATCCAAACAAATATGAGCTTGTATATTTTATTTAATCTTTCATGTGTAACGGCCACTTAGGCCGTTACGTAAAATTTAAAACTAGACCACTTGGCCTAGACGAAGCGAAAAATGTGCTGGAGCCCAGAGTGACAGGACTTGCAATAAAATACTCTTGTAACCAGTAACAATTTTTATTAGTGCTATTTTAATTACAGCCTTCAAAAGATTGAATCTCAGTTTGATTTACATTACAAATTTAAATTATGTCAAAAGTTTAATTACAGCCTTCAAAAGATTGAACTATAGTTTGATTTACATTACAAATTTAAATTATGTAAAAAGTTTAACTGGGCTTCTGGTACCCTTAAGAGCATGTCTTTACATTGATATAAAATGTCAGTTAGACTTGATCTAAAACCGGTGGAGTTGTTGTCTACTGGTTTAGTAATTGGAATGCTCCCACCTGTACTTTTGAAGAACTGACATGATATCCCATAGACCAGTCTGTGATTAGTGTTGGTGGTGGTGCTGGAAGAGTCCAGAAGTTCCAGCTAGTTCATTCTGGGCAGATGTCTCTTGGGCTCTGTAGGCGTAGTATTTCTGTACCTGACGGCTTCGGGGAGCTTCGTGCTACACTGCTCTGCAGATGGTGACAGATGTTGGTGTCACCATCTTCGCATTCTCCTCTCTCCCGGCTGTGCGGGGACCCTGAAAACCCTTTACTAGATCACGAAGCAAGAGAAAGGGGGAGAAGACGAAAGGCAGAGCAAGCTCCCCGAATTCACCAAACAAACAACACACAATAACAATAACACTAGAATAAATACAATAACACGACACCCAATAAACAAGTACAATTCATTAAATCATCAGCTAAACGATTCTCAAAATCTAGAGAATTTTATAAAATCAAGGATCATTTGAAATCCAACTCAGTGTCAACAACGAGGGTGCCTGGTCCGACCATAACCGCATTCTCCAAACAAAATTTATATATATATATATATATATATATATAGTTCAGGCTATCTCCCCTATCGCGACCCAATAACTCAACAATTAAAATTAAAACCATGAGTACAATCACTTCAGAGCTAGGAGATCATTAAATCATATGGTATCATTCAAGAATTTGGATCAATCCCTAACAGGGTCGAACAGGTTATAACCAACTCCAACAATGTCTGACAGAACCAGGGGCGTGCAGAACATTTTTTCAGGGCAACACAAAACGTACATAAAACCCTAAATGGAAAGCACCCGGTTTAATCCATACATACACAGTAACTTTAAGTCCAAACCGAGAACTAGGCTCAACACGTCCCCCATAAACAAATTTGAATAAAATACATGACAAACAACATATAAGTGTGTGTGACCACACAGAATTATATAAGTTACCTCCAGTTTACAATATAATAATAATAACATTTAAAATAAGGAAGCAATTGTAACATTCAAGGACATAATTTGCACTAAGAATAACAATGGTAATAACACATCTTTCAAAAATACATCAACATTTTCTTAAAACATTTAATGCCCACAAACACTAAAAAAATTTCAACTCATTTCATTTTATGGATATTAAATATATATGTAACTTACTCAACCTTCCTCTCAGGCCCAGAAAACATGTGAATTCTTAAATCCCATTGCAAAATCTCCCACCTTCAGGTCAGCACACATAGATGTTAAAACCATGCTCTGGTACCATTTGTAACAGCCACTTAGGCCGTTACATAAAATTTAAAACTAGACCACTTGGCCTAGATGAAGCGAAAAATGTGCTGGAGCCCAGAGTGACAGGACTTGCAATAAAATACTCTTGTAACCAGTAACAATTTTTATTAGTGCTATTTTAATTACAGCCTTCAAAAGATTGAATCTCAGTTTGATTTACATTACAACTTTAAATTATGTCAAAAGTTTAACTGGGCTTCTGGTACCCTTAAGAGCATGTCTTTACATTGATATAAAATGTCAGTTAGACTTGATCTAAAACCGGTGGAATTGTTGTCTACTGGTTTAGTAATTGGAATGCTCCCACCTGTACTTTTGAAGAACTGATATGATATCCCGTAGACTAGTCTGCGATTAGTGTTGGTGGTGGTGCTGGAAGAGTCCAGAAGTTCCAGCTAGTTCATTCTGGGCAGATGTCTCTTGGGCTCTGTAGGCGTAGTATTTCTGTACCTGACAGCTTCGGGGAGCTTCGTGCTACACTGCTCTGCTAATGGTGACAGATGTTGGTGTCACCATCTTCGCATTCTCCTCTCTCCCGGCTGTGCGGGGACCCTGAAAACCCTTTATTAGATCACAAAGTCATATTAAGATGCAACTCGTTACATATAAACTAGGTACTCCCCTGGACCGTCAGATCAGCATACCCTGTTGGAAGGTTGAAGACAAAATGAGAGAGAACCACTCTTTCTGCGAACCCACCATGGTACAGAAATTCTACCTGTTGCGGATTGCAGAAGATAATCTTTGGCAAACTGTACTCTAACAGTTGCGTCCCGGAATTAGCTGACAAGGTTGCCTGGCTTACTAGATCGCGTTGCCGTGGCACAGATATGACCTTACTAATCACACCGGGAAAATTCAAACCCCGGCACACATGAATGACTATTTCATGAAAAAGAACATACATGAAGTGACGCCAAACGTGGAGATCATTGTGTATGTAGACCCCATAAGTAATTCTGTCCCTATATGTGATACTGCAAAGAAGACTGGGAATGAAAAAGAAGGTTCAACTTATATCTATTGACTTGAAGAAAGAAAGATTTCGATGTATGAGGAAAATGGGAATTGATTGGAAAGATAGAAGAGGGGTTTTGGGCTCTTTCAAGATCAAGCTATAAAAATAATTATATGTGGAAATGAAAAAGATACAGTGATCAGTCAGGAAGGGGGCAATCTAAAAATGTCCCCTTGGACTGGAATTCTAAATCACATCTCTACACATGTAAATAATGTATACAAAGGTTTTGTACAATTTTTATATATTTTACAAAACCTTTGTATTAATATGTTTCACCAAGTGCCCAACGAGTCATCAATTAATATCGTAAATAATGTATGTTCTCAGTTGAAACCTATAAATTGTCAGTTGAAACACTGTTGTACTTGACTCGTTCTATCTGAAACATTGGATTTTCGAGCTAAGTGCAGTCAAACAGTTATTCTGCGTAATATGCACAAGTGCTCAATAAGTCTCTCTATAATGTTCCAGGAACATTAACAAATCATGCAACGTAAATACACGCTCAGACATCGTCTGTTGTTGTTGAAGTTGTGTCTTGTTATGGCAGGCATCAGGCAACTGAAACTATCGTGTACAGCTCGGGGGTTGTGCAGAACGAAGGGCATTCCCATTGTCCGCTCGTACGCTGCATCCTGAGCTTCTTACAGAGCTCCTGCTGGCGGGTGTAAATTAGTTACCTAATTGAGAGTGAGTGTACGCTGAGGCGGGTCCAAGAAACATGGTTTGTGACAGAGAGCACTAATTAGGTGGTTGCCCTCAAGGCAGGCACAGCGGGGATAAAACATTGCGAAAGTGTCCATATGGTGGCATTCAGGGAACGGTCACGGAGGGAGTCTTCGATGGTCTTGTTGCAAGTCAGGAGTTCAGGACTTGGTCCAGGAGTTACTGAAGCTTTTGCTTATGAGTCTTAGCCAAATAGCCCCATACAGTGAACGCGTAGGTAACCATTGGTGCCACATAAGTGGTAATGATTAGTTTCCCTAGGTGGCAGGACTATCGTGTATTGAAATTGGTTAGTAGTGTAGTGCCAGTCTTGGTAGTATAACAACACACAACACTTCAGATATGCTGCACTTACCTTACTTAAACTAGAAGTAATAAACATGAGATTTATGCAAATAATTGCCATGTACGTAATTTGACATTAGGTCAGAAGTGTTAATGACCATAGCATCAATATTGAACATTGAATACTAGAATAACAACTAATAATTTTTGGCAAGTATTTTTTACTTCCATGTTCCATAAGGAAATGGAAGTATAGTCATGGCGAAAAAAATCGTGTTCGAGATAACCGCAGATTATGATTGTACTACCATCAAAACATGAAAAAAAAGTCATTTTTCGAAAAGTGTCTGTGTTTGGAATTTTTTCTATGGCAAACGATAACAGCCGCAAATTCAAACATAATCAAATACTGTAATTGTTTGCATACAGTCCTGAATTGTAGAGGACTCAAGGCCTATTGTTTTTGGTGAAGATCGGTTAAGGAAAAGGGGTAGTTTACCTGCAACGTTTTATGTTTTAACAAGAGTAAAGTGCATAATTTTGATAAATAAAGTATCCTGAAAAGAAGGTCATAATAATCCACTGTAGAAAGGTAGATGAAATATCTATAAATGAAAAAGGTAATTGAAGGGGAGGGGGTAATTTTTTTTATAAATTAAAATGGTAGTTGATGATGGAGGAGGTAAATTTTTATAAGTTTTATATGTGTACTACATTATTGACAACAAAGAAGTAGTTTCTATGGAAACTTTCATTTCACTTTAACAAAATTCTGTATTTTTCATTTTAATTTAAATCACATATGAGTGAAAATATATCGTTCCTGGCAGGCAAGCATATCTCAATTATGTAATGTTTACTTTTCCAAATTTTTATTATTGTGATTACCGCAATAAAAAGGCCGGCAGGAGACACACACACACACACAAAATTCACGTTATTTCTGGCCTCACTCATGTTTATTTTATTATGTTTGCACACTTTTTAAATGAAAGTGCCGAAACCCACACCAACACAACACGTGCAAGCCGAAAAGGTGGACATCGATTTGCTTCCTGTGGATCGCTGGGCAGTGTTGTTGTATTAAAGCAATTAATACAATCTGTGTACTTATTTCTATTATGATATGAGAATTATAAACTAATATGTCCATGTGTATAAATGAAGAATATATAAATATTTTTCTCCTTTGGAAAATTGTTTGCCCCTCCTTGAAAATATTTTGACCTCCCTGATGGCTAGTTATTTACTAGCCTGTGTGGAATATAGCGTTATGACATGGATCAGAATGGTGGGTGTTAAACAGGAGACAAACGTATTAAGGAAGAAATGTTTTGCTGAGAAATTTATAATTATACGGGTGAACAGAATAGTCGTTCAGGAAATCAGAAGACAAATGGAAAGAAAGAAATCAAGACTCTATTTTAAAAAAGAAAAATGACTAGTGTAGTATTGACAGGAAAGACTTTGATAACACTATAGACATCCCTCGGCCCCTCGCAGCGAGAGTCCAATTTCATTACAGGAATCAGATCGCAGCTACCTTTAGCTAGCTCTTCGTTCAACCTACAGACATTTTATCCAAAAGTACAGTCCTTCCTCACGAAGGTTGAGGATAGTCTTAATCCACCTGACATGGTGGTACCATTTTAGCTGATACATAATTTTTTCAGAACTCAAGCATCCACTTATTTAATTAATATTTAAATGATTTTAAATATAAATTTTAGGACATGGAAGTCATATATGGTTCTCCATACCGATTTTTGTAATTTTTAGACTGTCACAATATTTATCACAGTATTTCAGAACATGTCATTTAGTCTTCACCCTTCAATTTTCAGAATGTTCCACATGCCATTTTTTCATCCAAACAAATGAGTTTCAAAATAAATTACTGGAATGTGCATGAGCAGTATAGAGATGGTATAAATTTAGTTCACACCATGTGTAAAGTTTAATCAGTTTTTTCTACATCGGTTGTGACTATGGCTGTGAATGTTCTCATAAGCGCATGATTTGTATGGATTCATTTAAGATATTGTATGTTTGTAGTGTGTTTTTGTGAAGGCAGAAGTGTTTTATGATTTGTGAAGGAGCAAAAAATAGTTGTACATATTTATAATGAAGAAAGCACTCTGTGATAGGAAAAAATATTTTTTACCATGACAGTGAAATTTAATATATTTATTTCCGTTAACAAACATTTATCTTCAATGTTATTGTGCCAAGTGCCAAAGTATTAGTGGCTTTACACTAGACGAGGGAGGCCCCTAACAATTTGAAGTCCTAACCAATCATAATAAAATATTTCAAGTAATCCATATGTATATAAATACATACATGACTTGAAAATACTAAAAACACTAAATCCCTTGTCCATATGCTGAGGGTTCTTCAGTTGAGAGTGACAGAGACTGTTAACAAAGCTTCTGACTGACTGAAAAAATGATTGAAAATGGTGCTTATTAATGATATAAAAGAGGAAATAATCATTTATGAGAGTTTTTAATTAGATAATATTAGACATTGCTGACGTTTAGGTGAAAATAATTCTAAAAGTAATATGAAAAATAAAAATGTATGGTGCTGATTGAGAACAAGATTTTAAGTCAACATGTACTGTAAATACAAACACAGACGTAGTGCAGTCTACTGCGAGAGGTGCTCCAGTCTTCTCTGTGCGTGTATGTAGTTTATATTCACAGTTCTCTTTATACATAAAAGTGCTTGCATATTGTGCTTTCTATCTATGTAAATAAATTATCAAATTCAAACGAGGGCATTATTCATCTGTATGTTTTTTTCTGTATACATTTTTTTTTTTTTGTAAATCTTCATTAGAAATAATACATGCTTAAAAATAGGGCATGTGAATATCATTAGTCTATAGAGTATTTTGTCCTTTGTAATGACTTGATCCTAACATGTTTCTTGGATGTCTCTTTCAGTGGCACGTCGAGAGGACTTGGAAGCCCGCATGATGAGATATTCAGGAGGAAACGTTTGCGACACGTGCGGCAGAGTGTACCGTTGGGCGACTGGATTGTCTCGGCATAAGCGTTTAGAGTGCGGAAAAGAAGCAAAATTCTGTTGTCCCTATTGTGATTATAGAGCTAAACAAAAAGTCAATCTGTTTGCGCATATCAGACGTAAACACTCGCTTTGATGTGGTTAAAACAAAATTATCATTGTGTTTGTATGTTTATTTCAGCAGCGATGCTTGGCGGTTTGGTGATGATGACAGGTGGTGGTGTCGGTGGTAGTGGTGGAGGAACGGACAGATTGCATGTCTGTGACGTGTGCGGACGCGGCTATCGCTGGTCGACTGGACTTGCCCAACACAAACGTGTTGAATGCGGCAAAGAAGCTAACTTTAAATGTTCGTACTGTCCGTATAAAGCAAAACAAAAAGTCAATCTTAGTTCCCACATTAAGCGAAGGCACTGGGACGTATTTGAATCTAATTTCAACGGACAGATTGATTAATTGACTGAGAATTTTTTTTTTTTTAGACAAAATAATTGAGATATTAGAGAACTAAATAAGTTACTCTTAGTGGCTTTTGCCTCTGTTTCTGTTTGTGCTGATAATTAAAGCTTTAACAGTTGTTTATCAAAGATCTTGTAGTGTTTATTTAAAACTTAAATTTAGTAACTCCTCACAGTAGTGTGTCTGCGCGTGAGCGTGCACGCGCATTCTGTTTGGTAAAGTTAACTCCTATTATTACATAATTATTTATATTTCTGAAATTTTGTACCAAAGATAAAACTTTTCTTAACATATAGTTGTAAGCTAGAGATTACGGTTCTTCTAACACATATTTTTGTTTACTATAATAGAATCAAGATTCTAGTTGTCTGTCAGCTTAAGTTATTTACGTTGCGTGTAACGATAATGTAATCATGGCTTTAGTTTTGCTGGTACAGCAGTTAAATACTAGTTTTTGTGAAACTGCATAATTCAATTTGTAATCTTATTATAAGTGTAATATTATTATTATTATTATTATTAGTTACAGACACATTAAGTCTTCTTATATTTTTTTTGTACCTTTTCTAGTCATAGTGAATGACTTATTCTGTATCCCTTTGCTGATCTAATGGTACATCTAAATGTAAATATTTTTTATAACTGAATGAAAATCTCTTTTTAATTGTTGTTATTTTTGTTTTGATTTCAACTTCAACCAACTCTTAATTATCCGTTCTGACGATCAGGAAAGGTTAAGTGGCTAGAAAATGCAAATATGGTAAAAACAAGGCTAATTCAAAAACCAATTTTATCTGCCAAAATTTTTAATTAAATGGTCCTAAATAACTTCAGTTTTAGAAATAATTAACATAATTTATATAAAAGATATAATTATGTTATTATACTGAAATATGAGTGGATAATGTGATGTGATAACATTTTTCACTGTGGCAATACCTGACCCTGTATCTGACGTTCTGTAATATTTGTTGCCAAAGATATTAAACACCAAATAAACTTATATTATACTAAAATGATATACATCATAAAAAATTTTTGATAAAAAACAACAGAGCCAAGTGTAATATATAATTGGCTGTAGTGACAGTGAATATGATTTTTTTGGGAGCTGTTCAAAAATAAACCTCTGATTGGCTGATATTCACGCTGGTTGCCAAACCAACACAGCACATGTGTAATAGCGACGAGAATCCTTTTATATTGTTACTTGCAAATCCACAGACCATTTTGTTTATTTCTCTTTTATTAGTGACTGATGAAACATAAAGGCTGTCATTGTGTCTCTCTCTTCAGCTGTAAGATGTCTGGTGGTATTCGTTTAAACGTCACACCATCTACTGGGTACTTTCAGGTGTACTGCACAGTGTAGGATGACGAGCCTCTCAGTTGATGGAAAGGAGAGAACATAACTGTCTGACTGCTACTGGTCCAGTATGGACAGCAGTTGTTCTGACCAATCACAGTCCTTAGTACAGGTTCTGAGTCATTGATGTGGCTATCAGATGGTCATTCTGTTTGCTGGGGACTCGCCATCGTGAACCTGAGAATCACATCGGACAGACTGTGCTTACTCGAAAGGTTTGCACTTCAGGGAAGTTCACAAACGTGACAAACCGACAAAACTGCAGTCATTTGCCAGTGCCCAAGTCGACACTAGTACACTGCTGGACCGAGTCTAGGCAAGAATGCCGTGATGTTAGGTGTTATCGAGATGTAGGTCTCGCTGGCTACCTTGAGCTTTGAACCACCTGAGGATCTCTATCAGAAGGGTTAGGTTGGACTATTACCATCATTAGAATTTACCAAACAATGTTTCTCGGGTAGGCTTAAGCAGGGCCTACCCTGACATACTGTTGAAAGTTAGGTTTAAAGATCAGTGAGGGTCTTGGCAATAGTGTTAACTCTTGGCTGGGCACCTCAGTAGTAGCGTTTTGCAATGAGGGAGCCCAGTAATTTGTGCATCGATATAACAAATATCTGTTTGTGGGCGAAACTTATGTCGATAAGTAATACAGGTACATGTGTAACGTTTGGATACAATACAATATTTTGTTCTACATATGCAGATTATTTTGTAGAAAAATCTGCTATAGAAGAAAGGATTCGTAAGATGGAAAGAGCATATGGTATAGGCCTAACTAAAGATATTTATAATAAAAAGTGCATTTCTAAAAATGTGAAAATAAGGCATTACAGTACAGTAGTGAACCCAGAATGCATATATGCAAGTGAATATCTAGGATTGAATTATAATTTAGACAAACTAGAAATATTGGAAAGACGAATTATTAGGAAAATATTAGGCCCACAAAAAACTTCAGAAGGTTGGAAATTAAGAAGTAATGATGAAATATATCAAAGTATAGAAAATATAACAAACAATGAGAAAAAGAAGACTATTATTTTTTGGACATTTATATAGAATGGACAACAATAGGTTAACAAAGCAGATCTTCAAATATCTGTTGTGGAAGAAGTCAAGATCAAGTTGGATTAAAGAAGTCCACAAGGATTTAGAAAAAATAATATAAATGCAGAAGAAGCAATTGAAAGAGAAGTTTTTTGGACAAAAGTGTTAAAAATGGAAGGAGTCCAAGGTAGGAGAGAGAAAACGCAGGTTCAAAGTGGACTGAAGACAGGAAGAAGAAACACAGTAAAAAGATGAAAGAATATTGGAGAAAAAGGAAAGAATAAAGAATTGAAATTGGTATGTGGTCCTTAGATGGCCGATACAAAAACAATGTTCTATTTTCCATTTCTCTTTACCAAACAGTCAGGGGTTAATTTTTAAATAGACCTTATATTTTCATATGGCTATAAGTGTATTAATAGTAGTTACACAAATTAATCAGCATGACATTAATAAAAAGTATGCTCCATATTAGGAATGCGTTGTAAAGATGCACAGTTGTCACAGATAATCAAGAGTTGGCTGTACTTTTTTTTTGTAATTAACTACTCATTAAGTTGTAATAAACACTGCCCTAAGTTATGACCTTGATATAGTGAAATCAGCTATGTGCTGTATAGGTTTAAAATCAAGTTTTGATGTTAAGAAAGATAAAAGCATTTAAATTTACTGTAGTTTAATATTATACCAAAGTTGTTTTTATTTATGTGAGTTGTTGAATAGGAGTACATTAAATAACAATGAATAGTGTTGGTGTTATGCTTTATATTATAATGTTAAGCTTAATATGATTTGAAAAATTCTTTATTTGTATCTGTTAGCCAAATTTTAAATGTTTTAGATATAATTTAAAAAATTATAGTTCGTCAAACGAAACATTTCAGATGTGCAGATGCATTAAAGAAACTCTCATTGCTTTTGTATTTATTGTTAATATTGTTACAACATAATTGGTAATTATTACAGTATACTTTAGTAAACTGTAGATGGTTGAATAGTTTTATTAAAGCAAGGTACTTGTCGTTGGAAAAAGGACAACTTGGTAGCAAGTTATAAATCGATCTGAATCAGATGCTATTGAGGTCCGAAGTATTTTAATGCTTCAGTAGCTCTCAAGCTAGAAGTTATTATGTTAGATGTTGACTTTTCAAAATAATGAATATCACAAACCATTCTGACAAGCAGTCAGTCGTATGGCCAAAGGGGGGTTTGGCAGGGGGTGTAGCAAAGCTACAGGTGATCCTTGACCACAGTCTAATAGCCTTACTACTTTTGGTTGATTGGCCAATTTCCTATTGTAAAATATAGATACTGATAATATAGATATAGTAACTGAAAGGAAAAACTTGAACTTTTGACTTAAATTATTTATTTTGTATTGGAGATTTGAACGACAAATCACTTGAAGGAGTCACACTACATGTAGTCAGTGGTTTTGCTTGTATAGTTAAGACTATTGGATTAATTTGTACATACACATAAATTAATACACAGAGGACGTGAGTCGATGGAAATATATACTATTTCCGTTCTTAGTTCAATGCTGATGTAAACAAATCCACGTGGCAAATCTGAAACGCTTTTGGCCAGGGGCATTGACACTGTTCACACAGTAATGTATTACGCGCATGTGCAGAATGTCTGTATAGTCATATAAAGTTATCTTACCACTTAAATCGGGGCACATCGTTTTAAGACTTCCAACTTATCGCTGTATTCTGAATCCTATTGAATTAATATGGAGCCAGTTGAAAGTATATGTTGCCCGTCACAACACAACATATATAAGCCGCCTGATACAAGTCAAATGGATAGAGAATGAGTTAAATGAACAACTAAAGACAAGTGCCGTCATTGTATGGAGCATATAATCAAGAAGGAAGGTAAGCTCGGGGAACTGGCCCACATTACGGAAGTCGTTTTGGACAGTCTATCCTATTCTTGAAATGCTGTATATGCATTATTTTCTAGTTTTGTTGGGCAAAGTAAGTTTTCTAGTTTCAAGTCAAAATGTTTGAAATGTACACATATTGTGTATGTACAATTCTTTTCAATAAATCCTGTATAGTAGCAGTGATGAATGCACTATGACCTCGCAGTATTAATCATAACGCTGACTCAAGTGATGATACAAGTTCTGCCACAGATATGGAAGGTATTGAATTACTCTGACAGCAACTGATAACATACAGTAGACTGATAATTATCACAGCTTCTATTTTCGTTTTAAATAAAGTATACTTGTTTGTTCTGTTGCAATTTTGAAAACGGTTAATAAAAAACCTATTAACTGGTGGTATAAAATATTTCACTGTCTGTCCGACACTGTCACACAAATTTTACTTTGGTCAGGACAAATTATTACAATTTACATATATTTATACAGTATCAATATTATATACCCTGTCTGTACTCCTTCTGTCAGAGTGGTATGCCTCTAATTCACTCAGCAAACAGCGTTTCAGATGTGCCACACCTGTTTGTTAACAACAAGATTAAACTAAAGATAGAAATAGTGTGTCTTGTAATGCAAAGCATAAGATTCTTGTGATGACTCAATGCCGTAGCTTTAAAATATACCTTAGTATAAAACAGTAGATTTTCTACCAATAAATTTTGTCAGGCCAGTGAGCTTGTATGGTTATCCCAATATAGACTTTGTACAAGGCAGTGGCCTGTGAAGGGCTGTAGTGCTGTACGATGATTGAGGATGGAAATTGTGTAGAGAAATAGTACTTGATTCAATTTTAAATCACAATGTGAAGTGCACATTGTTTTCTAGATAATGTTCTGTGATGACTGAGCCTTATTTTCTGTATTAATAAAAAATTGCAAAACGCATGCACATTTGGTAGTTGCAAAAAAATTAATGTAGGTATGAAATTTTGACAAATTTTATAGCTATTGAGCCTGTTTTTGAAAGAGTTACATGAATGTGACTGAAAATAATAAAGTTTCTTATGTGAACCTGTGTTGGAAGGTGGGAGTAGGAGTGTTGCATGGATGAAAGACCAGGCAACTAAAAACCAAAGTATGACAGAAATTCAGCAGTTTTAAAACTAATTCAAATTATTTCTTCTAACAAATCTAATTGTTGCTTTGAGGGCTGAAATAATCATCAGATTAAAACAATAACCAAATTAATTTTGTAAAACTACCAAGTGTGTTTTGTAATTTTGTTTAAAATTTAAAAATTTTGTTTCATTTAAAATGTTTAACAAGTAGGTCATCGATAATACTAATGCTAGAAACATTGTTATCAGTTCTTAAAAACTATAACAGTGAAATAATACTGTCATATTTTCTCATAATTAAACATAATCTTAATTAAAAATTAGTTTTGTATTATGATTGATTTGTTGTGATTCAGTGTTCTTTCTCATCTAAATAGAACAATGAGATGAAATATGAAATAAATATAAAACATAAAATCTAAAAATCTTATGTGCAAACACTGAAAACTTCTATTTATTTTGTTTGAATACATTAAAACATAGTTAAATAATATGTGTTACATCGATTTATTGTTGTTTTGGTAAATTTAATGTCTTATTTTTAAATAAAATACATTTTTAAAACAGTATTTGTTTATATTTTGACAGGTGATCGAAATCTGTTTAATACAAATGACTTTTATGCTGTACAGTTTTAAAAGCATTTTGGGGATATAAATATTTGATATATATTTTAGAAGTATTAAAATATTTTTTATTTAATAATATTAGTGTGCAAAAAAAGATGTGGGGCTGTATAATTTAATAACGTATTTTATTTATTTAGCATTTGTTTTTGTTTTAATTATATATTATATAGTATTGCTTTTATTGTAAATTGTGTTTTTTGTTTTAATAAGAAGCACAAAGGTAATGGATTCCTAAAGAAGTATTCTCATTAAGTTGTACAAGTATTAATAAACTGGTAATGTAATCGTAAGTGGTTGTTTTTCGATGCCTTTGGAAGCGAGTAATCGTAATTTTTAAAAATTATATTTTCCTTGTAAACTTTTTGGTACTGATTTTGTTAAAGTTCATATAAATAACGTATTGTTTTCTCCTTGTTCGTTTTTCAAACGTTAACACATAGGTTAAATACACTGTATTAAATTTTACATCGCATGACGTAGATCGCATGTTTTAGGATTATTGTCAATTTACCACGTAAACAGTAATAGTTGTACCTGTGATTTTCTATAATAGTTGTACAAAACAGATGGAATATTAATTTACAGTCATCATAATCATCAAAGATTGTACATTGTTATGTTTGGAAAGTTGTGTCAGCATCATTATTATGTTATCAACTGATTTTCTTGTTTTCATCGTAAGCTCACACAGCCGGTGTCAGTATTATCAAAATGATTAAAAACCGGGCTCTTAGGCCGTGATGGGTTGCTATATAACAGTGATATCGTCGGCAACATTTCGATTTCCACCCTCGTGGCTCTTCTTCAGGCTGCAAAAAGTGACAGAGTGTTGTAAAAACAGTTACGGCGGATCTTGGCGAAACGATATCCAACAACTTTTTCGGGTTGACAAACTATCCTACTGTTATATAGCAACTGACCACTGACACATCTGTAGGTAGAATGTACTTACAAGAGGTGGTTAGTGAAATACTAGTGATACACAAGAGATGGTGAGTGAAACATCATGTTGCTACACCCATCTTAAACTCGGGAGTCCATATGAAGATGAAAAGTGAAAGTGCGTTTCGCAGAGAGAGGCAGAGCGATTCATAGGAATATCACTATTACTTTAACGACTCGGAACACTAGGTTTTTTATAAGTAAAAGCAAAAAGTTTTACCTTACAGCCTTAACCGGTTTTCACCTTTAAAAGGCTTCTTCAGATGTCCAGCCTCTGAAGAAGCCTTTTAAAGGTGAAAACCGGTTAAGGCTGTAAGGTAAAACTTTTTGCTTTTACTTATAAAAAACCTAGTGTTCCGAGTCGTTAAAATAATAGTGATATTTAGTTAAGTAACGGACACGTCATGGACAACGAAATCCAAGAATTCGTAGGAAGTCTGTGAATTACATCACAAGGACTCATGTAAGCAAAACGACTGACAGGATTGACACTTGATGTCTCAGTCCCTCTTGCCTCTACACAGCTGACAGGTCTTGTCTTTGTATGTGCTCCTGATGATAGTGTGCAAAGAAAACAAAGACAAAATTAAACAAGCTCTGTGTGTATGTGTGTGTGCCCGTGCGTACATGCGTGTATTTATAAGACAAGCATAGTTGACACTTGAAGGCTTTGAATGTCTTGCACTGTTTTGAGGTCACACATACATTTCTGATAATATAATTATTCGTCAGTAAGCACATTGGTATCACTATAAAAATTGAATGTTATAGTTGGTTGTTCATTCTGCCATTTGATGGACTTGCGAATCTTCTGTAAAATATCAACACCATCATTTGACTGGGAGGCAAATTTATGAAAAATACTGACCCCCTGTTTTTGATGTACTGGTAAATGTTTCAACAGTGTCTAGACCTAATTCTGCAGAAACTAATCTTCTGTAGAACAATTTATCCCATCATTTTTTGAGACAGCCAATTGTCTGAAGAATGCTGTTAATCTTGATATCGCTTTATGTTAGTTTAAAACAGAAATTTTATAAAATAACGTAGTATCCATCTACTCTTGACTGTCGTTTTATTTGTCATTGCAACAGTGAATACCTATTAGCTAAAGTCAATAAGATATAACAGAAAACAAATAAATAATACAACCAATGCTGATCAGTAGTTATGTTTGTTCTTCATGGCGTTGTACACGTAAATAAAGATATTCTGAAATTACTCAAAATTTAGCATCATTACTTACAAAAATTGTATGTAATATTTTTAGATACTTGTTACTATTAGAATGGTTCTTATTTTTATCTAAAAATAATATTCAAAAAATTAAATGGAATAAAAATACATTCAAATCAACTGTAAAGTTAATATACTAATGGGGGGGGGGGTTATTGGCAATTTATTCAGAAAATAAAATGTATACGTACAGATAGATTTCTGTAAGTGATGGAAACATGTCGAAAATGGAGTGTTCTGTGACAGATCCGAGTATGAACTAAGATCATTGTGTCATTGCTGTTTATTACATATTTTATTTTCACTCATACAAAATATTTTCACCAGTTGTGTGATTCCTTGGGGGTTTAACACTTGTAGATGGTGCAAAACTATTGCTATTATTGGAACATGAAATGTGTACTAAACTAGAAAACTGTGTGTTGTTGTTTTTTAATACTGAATACCATGAATTCCTCAGAGGGAGGTTCTAAACATTAGTTTGACTGTGAGATTGGCGAGAACAGTATCAGCTAAGACATAACTTATATATGAATACAGTAAGACTCATTCGGTAACCTTTCACAAAAATGTAACTTAAGAATGTCATAACATCATGTCTGAACTGAGTATCTTGTACGAGACTGTTTATAACCATCACTGTTTATTGTTTATAGTATCTTTCAAGACAGTTATATGAACAACAGCAATATTTTTTTTTTTTCTTTATAACGAAGTTATATGAATTTTAACAAAATCAAACGTGCAAAACCACATTGACCTGCTGCTTATTTTTAATTAATATTATGTTCTATTTAATTTATTGTATTTTTGTTAAATATATAAATAAAGGGAATGATGCTATTTAAAATATATTATGAGTAATTGGTTTATTCCTAATGATTTTCTGAAACCAGCTATTGTAGTGTTACATCTCAGTTGTCCACATTAAACACATACTCTCTCTCTCTCTCTCTCTCTCTCTCTCTCTCTCTCTCTCTCTAAAATAAAACATGAGTTAACTAACCCCTGAAAGTATTGTCCTTGTTAACACAATGAGACCTATGAACGATCATAACTCATCCCTGATTTCAACAGTGTTTACATTATACTAGATGACTCTAGGTTTGTTTGATATTAGCAGTAATTCTTTAGTTCTACAATACAACTGCAGAGAACAGCATCAGCTTGAAAGAAAACAAAAACATTACTTTGTAAACACGTGCAATGAGTATTTTGTTGTGTTAGTTTCATGTTTTATATAATGGATTCGCATAAATATCTAACTGAAAATGAAATTTATGAACTTTTGAATAATACTTACCTATGTAAGGTATTGATGTGTGGAAATATTGCTCTAAAACAATTTTAGACTTCTGAAAATGATACAATTTGGATGCCTCAAGTGGATTACATTTAACACGTTAGTGGACGCATATTATGTCATATGAAAGGAACTGCGTGAGCTTTGTGGCAGAATAAGTACATTGGGGGCTAAGTTAATTTTTTGTAATTAGGTATAAATTTGTGTAAAAAGGATCAGGCCACAGGAATAGGTAGCCCTCCAAAGTAGCTGTGGCTCAACATGATAATGAAAACCACAAATGTTTGTGAGTGAAACTGTAGGGAATTGTGTTTTCAAGATGATGTTATGGATCATTAGTTGTAACTTTTACTTTTCGGTATATTATTTATTCAAATTAAGTTAACAGTTCCACTTACCTTGCGACTTGGATCTGGCCGGATCTCGTAGTGTAGGTAAACCCATTTCGTTCGACGAACTCTGACGATACATATAACGAAATAAGGCATTGAAAGAATTTAACTCTCAATTGTATGGAAGAGAAATCATATTTTTTTATTACTCAGAAATGTTGAAATGTTAAACCTTCTTGTTACATGTTGTGCAACTCTTGCACCTTACTGACTATAGCTTACCTTATCATGGACAATTATATAACTTCATACACACACAAACATAGGACAGCCCAGCATTGCACACGCACACATATACCCAGAATTTACAAAGCCCTTAACATTTTATCTTAAACCCACCCCAGCCCTTACGTAAACTGTTGCCACGCGGTCGCCGCGCACATTCACTGTCCGTTTCCGTTTTATTTATGTTCCGAAATAACTATAAAGCATTTGAATACGGCTCCCTTATTATATTGACCGCGATCACATCACAATTCTTCGGTGACTACCGCTTCTTTTGATAAATAAAAAATGTTTTGTGGCGAGCCTACTCGAGACCAGTCCGGTACCGGGAACTGTTACTTGTAGACTGGCACTGGTAACGTAACAGTTACATCTTGCTTTCTCTGGAGGGAAACTGTGGTTCACTGCCACTATGTTTTCGTCGCTCATACTCAGTTGTTGTGAGGTAACCACTTTATGTATGCACTAATAGAGGTATATTCTGGGTACCACAGCACGATATTGGCTTTGGCTCTGCTGACGTCATTGATAGTAGGCGGTCTCTTAGCAGTATTTCCGGTTAATCTTGGAGAAGATGATGAATAATTCTCTCGCTTTGGCCATCTTGAGTTTTTCGGCCGTCCTTTTTAGCGCGTGCTTGCGTAGTTGCGCTCGGGCGTCGACACACACACAAAGTTCTTAGAATTTTGTGGGGGTAAATTCTTCAGCCGCATTGCTCAACAACAAACTGCATCGATGCCTTTGTTTCGAACTGTTTCTTAACACCGTTCTGTTACACTGGAATGAATTTGGTTGCACAATAATACAGTTTTACAATATTTTATACAAGCCCGCCCGAAAACGAAATAAATAAAAATATATAAATGCCCCATACGGTTAAAATAAAAAATAAAAAAAAAATAAAAAAATACCCAAAAATGACCCGCTACAATACCCCCTCGATGAGAATTCTGCTGTTCCTAACAGAAGAAATCTCATCGATAAACCCCGAAGAGGACCGGTGAGGAACTGGTGCCAACAACCCCCTGGTTCTTAATCTCATGGGTACACGACCCCCCTGGCTCAGCGGCTATGGACTCATCTGAACGAGATCACTGGACTTCTCCGCAAGAGATCCCAACACCGAGAAATCGACCAGACTCGTACCACAGCGCACCTCGCCTTTTAACATGCTACCCCCAAAAATCCTCAATCCCTGGCTAAAATTATTCCAGCTCCTCCGCGGATATGTTTCTCCTTGTATGAAAGCTGGGCTGCCTTTAGCAAATACTGGGCTCACACACACTCACATTACATGATACCATAACACATTAAAAATAAAAAATTTCTTTTAAACTATTACAAATTTAAAAAAAATTCAAAATTCAAAAAAATAGTATTTTATCAAAAAATTCTCTTCATTATTTTTTTTCTTTTAAAATGACTTAAATTAAGCGTTTCTTCTACTTGAACAAATCCTTAATCTAACATGTCTTAGTCTAACAATACAGTGCAGTACAAGAAATCAGTAAACTAAACATGGTAAATACACACATAATAAAACAATCACTACCTAAAATATGCATTCGCTGGCAGGCGAAAAATCACTTTTTTTTTTTTTTTTTTTTTTTTTCAAAAAAAAATTAAAATTCTCAAAAATTTTAAAATTCAAAAACAAATTTAAATTTATTTTGAATGCTTCCCTCATATGCAAAATTATTTAAATATTGGTTTGAATGAATTAAACAAACAAATTAAATTGACTTACTACTATACAAGCTTAGTAGGTGTATGACCTCATCAGCTGATCGAAACTAGGTCAAGTCCAAAACCCTTGACCTACATATGTTGTGTATGCTTTCTGAAAATACACTGAACATCTGTAATATCCTAACTTGAAATACAAACATAATAAAACAAAGTATTTAAAATAAACAAAATATTAATATAATAATCAAGTTGACATTTAAATTATTTACAATAAACAATTCTTGACTTTACATTATTTGCAAATCTATTAAAATTCTGTCACTGGTTTTGAAAAAATAAAAATTTTATATTCTTTATCATAACTCTCTCTCTTTATTCAACAATCTTACGTTAATCTAGTGTGGGTGATGTAAATTATTTATTCTCATTTACTGTATTACTAGATCTGTATACATATATAACCTTTCTCCCCCTGTGGCTCTAATATTAATCACTTCAACTCCCATGACACCCATCTCTACCAAAATATCTATCCCAAAACACTCTAAACCCCAACTTATCATTGAACTCAAATCGCCACCTTCTCTACATATAAAAAAAAAATACTCTCTAACCCTTTGTACATAGGATATGTGTTTCCCCGCCCCCAAAAACTCAATTCCCTTATTTGGCGGCCTGGATTCTACCTAAGGCGGCCCCTTCCCCACTAAAATCTATCCCTATCCCGTCACAACCCTTGTTGCGGACTCCCCAAATACACTACCCCCTAATACAAAATTGCCATCCCCAAAATCTCAATCTTATTTACCTTACTCCAAATACAACAAAATAACCTCATTAATTATAAACATAAATATATCATTACTGACATCTTCAGGTCTTAAACAACGTTGTTTAAGACCTGAAGATGTCAGTAATGACGAAAAGCTTTGTCTAAATAATAAAAACAATTATAGCAGTTTAGCAATTCTATAAAAGAAAAGTAAGGATGGCTGCTAATTTAAACAATACGAAGAATAAATATATCATTCAAAACTATACCATTATTCTCCACAACTACTGTGTCAACATCAATATTTCACAACATTCTGTTACATTACATTAACTCAAAAACAACATTACATCATAGTCATTTCTACTATTTCAAATTCAACTTTGAATTCAATTTGGACAGATCTACATGTCCCACAACATATATATCACCCACAACTATCTCTTATTAGATTTCACAAATCGTTACTTTATTTCTTATTGTAGCAAATTATTTTTTATCGTTACTTTAAAGCATCTGTAATACATCAAACATTACATTGAACATCAATTACTTAGAACATTTGTAACCAGTATACCAGTGGCATGTTATTGCTGATCAGCTGATCCTCCTAACACAATGAAAATACATCTCACAATTGAATAAATTATATGAAATATGTATTTATCAATACTCACTTCTACCCTCATTGTTTCCCCTTTTTCTGATTCTGATAGTTCACATTGACCTGCCAGACGATTTAATTATTGGCTTAGAAAAGAAATACACACACATAATGAAAATACATATTCTTATCAATGCCTATACCTAACATACAACAATAAAATAATACATTTAAAATCATAGTATGTAATGAACACCTTATATTAAATATTTGAGCAGCTAGTTAATTGAACAGAGCGCAAGCATTTTTGTTTGATCAAAATTTGAATAAAAAATGTTATGTTATAAAATTTACATTCGTGACTCCTTTGCGTCACCTCCCAGCCACACACACTATTTCAAATTATGTAAGACTGTGGCGCCTTTTCGCTTCCACAGAGACTGTATATTTTGGAGCAGGTTTTGCCTCTCCGTGTCTCTGCTTCCGCTATTAAGTTTTAAACGTGGCGAACATCATCATGTTCTTGTTAAATAATTACACCCTTAAGACGGATCTACCACCTGTCTTGCTACCCCAAAGCGGGCAGAGTGGCAGCCGCTGTTCCATAGTACCGGAGATTTCCCCTAAGTTCTCCCCCCATTTAATTTCTAATCTGTACCAATTTCAAGTCAGCTATGGTCAAGGGACTTAATATGACCATAGCTGGCCGCTAGCCAAATCCACGGTTAGTGCTGGTAAGGCAGTAACCGCCCGAAAAGTCGGGGAAATCTAAACTTCATTTCACTGCCTGTTTCAATCATCACTATTATGTGCGACACGGTCATTTAGCAGTGTGTAAACTTTATTTTACACGGATAAGGTGTGCCGCACATTTATCGCCATTTTGGCCTCCGATGGAGGTAACACTCCCTGTTACCCCCAACCCATTTCGCTACTTGCGAGAGCACAGGCCACCCACGCAATAGCCACTTAATAGCTAATTAATTAATTAAAAAATTGTATATACATTATAATATAGTATTTTCATCCATAATCATTTCTCTCATTCATAATTTTTAACCATTTAACTTTCTTAAAATTTATTATTAATACTCATTATATATCATTTTTCTTTATTATTAAAAAATTTTAATTATCATATTTATTACACACAATGATTTCATTAAAATCTCACTATTACATTAACACCTCAATCGCACCTGTAAACATTTTTTATTATACATGATTATCAAATTTTTTCTACTTACAATCCATTTAACATGACATACACCCAAAACTTAATCACCATCATCTCTGAAACATTTTACACAAAATTAGTTTAAATCCAACACTCATCATTCATTACCAAATTTCTATTCGTACAATAAATTACATTCAGAAAAAAAAATTAATTAATTAACATTTAAATAAGCAATCAAAATATTTAAGCAGATCAAAATGGTTTAATTTAATTAATTACTGAAAATATAAATTATATAGTTATTGAAACAATTACCATTAGTCAATTGCTGTTTTCAAAATTAATTCTGGTATTTATTTAAATTGCAAAATATTGATATTATTCTCACAACAATCCTCTTCCGTACACACATTATTTACTTAACATTCTACAATGCACACCAATAAATTTGCTACATTTGTATTTACAACCTTTCATTATTAATTGTCCAGTTTTTCCGCACTTCATTGTCCAAATTCTCCATGTCAATAAACCATTAAGCTCAATGTTTACACTGTCTTATATTGTTTTAATAGTTTATCCTCCATCGTTCCAAATTAACCTTGGTTCTACATAACATCGTTCAATTTTATCACCACACAAATGACTGTTTTGTGTGTTGTAACCAGAAAAACTAACTTCAATCAACTTATTCAAATACTCGTTAAACCAGTCTACATTATGTATTTTTGTTAAGTCTCCGTCATTGAATTCATTCACTATCAGGTTAATTGTTTTTATTAAATCATTGTAATCGTTATCATTCACATATATTTCTAAACTTTCCTTCCATTCACCATACTTTCTATTTAAGTTATATAATTCTGTTACTTTATTAACACACAATTCTCTGTTTACATCTCTCTCTTCATAACCCCAAATCACACTCTCAAAAGTACTACAGACAGAGGGTATAAATTCAATTAAACCTTTCCCGACTTCTCCAGGAAAAACAAAAAACTTCAAAAAACAATTATTTGTAGCACACTTGTCTACACAATATATACGTGAAGGTCTTCCTTCACCCCCCATTCTACCTCGTAAACAATTTACCCTCTGTTCCATATCTATAATATAACTCTCTCTCCACTCTCTCTCTAACTCATTAACACACATTAACATCTCATAATCACATTCTACAACTTCATTACTACTCTCAGATACCAACTTTTCGACTACATTATTATTCTCATTACTATCAACATCATTATTATTTATTAATTCTTTACCCAATACAGCATTGCCATTACAACTTTCGTTTGTATTACTCGTACTTGATTCTACTTTATTCAGACTATTTCTTGTCATTTCATCGGCATATTCAAGACATACATTCTTGTCTTGTATATTATTTATCAACTCATTAAATTTTACATTTATATTTTGCTGTAATTGAACATTCTGGTCTTTAATTTCTTTAAAATTGATCTCGTTTTGAATATTTTGCTGTTCGCATTTTATTTTCTGTTCATTAAAATCGTTAGTTAATTGATCTAATTTATAGTTAAAATCACTTTTCATATTATTTAAAATTATATCATTATCATCAAAACGACTATTCATTACATTAAATTTGGTCTCAAAGTTATTATTCATTCTTTCGAATTGACTGAGCATAATACTCATCATATTTGTTTCCTCTGATTGTTTATTTACCTTAGTTGAAACTGGGGTCAACTGAATCCCCGAATCAACATCTGTTTCGCTTGGTTGTGCTTGAGTCGCAAACGGAGTGGAATGAACTATTACATTACTGCCGACAGCTGTTTCTGTAACAGCACTCGACTCCCCCCTCAACATACCACTCTCATCCAACGATTGCGACTCAAGGTCACTTTCACTCATAATTGAATTTATTATACTACTTTTTTCTGTATTCTCGGACATTTTTCCTTAATCTATTTTTTCTTATGTAACAACTGTCAATTAGTGATTTTATATCAAAACTGATATTTTACAAAATCAATTTGCTTTCGCAACCCTACTTCGCTATGCATCGTCAGATGTAGGCAGGCGTTAAGATAACCCCTCTTCAGTTATATTAAATCCTGGTCACGGTGCACCAATTGTAACTTTTACTTTTCGGTGTATTATTTATTCAAATTAAGTTAACACTTCCACTTACCTTGCGACTTGGATCTGGCCGGATCTCGTAGTGTAGGTAAACCCATTTCGTTCGACGAACTCTGACGATACATATAACGAAATAAGGCATTGAAAGAATTTAACTCTCAATTGTATGGAAGAGAAATCATATTTTTTTATTACTCAGAAATGTTGAAATGTTAAACCTTCTTGTTACATGTTGTGCAACTCTTGCACCTTACTGACTATAGCTTACCTTATCATGGACAATTATATAACTTCATACACACACAAACATAGGACAGCCCAGCATTGCACACGCACACATATACCCAGAATTTACAAAGCCCTTAACATTTTATCTTAAACCCACCCCAGCCCTTACGTAAACTGTTGCCACGCGGTCGCCGCGCACATTCACTGTCCGTTTCCTTTTTATTTATGTTCCGAAATAACTATAAAGCATTTGAATACGGCTCCCTTATTATATTGACCGCGATCACATCACAATTCTTCGGTGACTACCGCTTCTTTTGATAAATAAAAAATGTTTTGTGGCGAGCCTACTCGAGACCAGTCCGGTACCGGGAACTGTTACTTGTAGACTGGCACTGGTAACGTAACAGTTACATCTTGCTTTCTCTGGAGGGAAACTGTGGTTCACTGCCACTATGTTTTCGTCGCTCATACTCAGTTGTTGTGAGGTAACCACTTTATGTATGCACTAATAGAGGTATATTCTGGGTACCACAGCACGATATTGGCTTTGGCTCTGCTGACGTCATTGATAGTAGGCGGTCTCTTAGCAGTATTTCCGGTTAATCTTGGAGAAGATGATGAATAATTCTCTCGCTTTGGCCATCTTGAGTTTTTCGGCCAGAGCGTCCTTTTTAGCGCGTGCTTGCGTAGTTGCGCTCGGGCGTCGACACACATACAAAGTTCTTAGAATTTTGTGGGGGTAAATTCTTCAGCCGCATTGCTCAACAACAAACTGCGTCGATGCCTTTGTTTCGAACTGTTTCTTAACACCGTTCTGTTACACTGGAATGAATTTGGTTGCACAATAATACAGTTTTACAATATTTTATACAAGCCCGCCCGAAAACGAAATAAATAAAAATATATAAATGCCCCATACGGTTAAAATAAAAAAATAAAAAATACCCAAAAATGACCCGCTACATAGTACCACTATAACATACATCAATACATTCTGATTATTATTATTAAATTATTACACCCATGTTAACAAATTATTATTAAATTATTACACCCATGTTAACAAAGTTTAGTCAGTTGTTATGGAGAGCAGTCTTCTCTTTGTGGAGTAAGTAGATTAGTCTGCAAAACATATAAAATTGTTTTCATCATTTTATGCAAATATTCTAAAAGTAGAGTATTTGAAAGCAACATTTGTGTGTACCCATCTCTAGTTGCTACTGATTTACTCGTGGTATATCAGTCCTTCATAAGTTAGGTTTCTTCCTGTTGAAGACAGCTGTGGATTACAAAGTTGTTAATTTTATATGAAGAAAATTGACTATGGGAATATTTCATGTAGCAGTTATCATGTACATATATTGTGTATATCGTTACTGTATAACTCATTCTTTATAATGTATGTCAGATGATGGTTTTCAGCAGTTGAACTTTTCTCAAATGTGTTTTTGTGTTTTCTGTCAGTGGCTCACAACATAATTCAGCAATTTTTCGTTTCTCAAGATACTGTAATGTGTTTTTTTTTGTAACTTTCGTATTGACAGTTGACAGTGTGGGAAATGTATGCCACAAAACCATATATTAGAACCATCTCCTTTAACCATGGTACTACTAACTGCCAGAGAGGGAGTCGGCAGCTATGAGCTGCATAGCGGGGAGGGAGGGATGTTACGTCTGCTCATGTGTAGATATCATATTGTTAATAAGACCTGCCTATTTCACTCAGACTCTCATACTGTACTAGCAGTAGTTAGACTGTTGGACTGATTTTACCTTGAACCAACCACAAGGCACAATGCTGGCATAATGAATGTTCTACTACTGATTTGTCCCTCTGTTACGTGTGAGATCCAAACTGGTGTTCATTGCTCATATAAAAAACAAAGGTGTGTTTGTATGCCAATACAGACTATAAATATTCTTCTGTTGTTGTGGAAGAGGCTTCATAAATATTGACAGTGAATGATTAGTTCAAACTACGCCAAATCTCCCATTCTTTCTATGTTTCCAGATAGTGTAATAGAAGATAGCTTAAGCAGAATAGAATATAGAATAGAGTTACAGCCTCACAAGATGTATAAACATTTCAGAGACAGGAAGCCCATGATAAAAAAAAGATGGTTAGAAGGGAACTCCCTACATCCATGTAGTCAGGGTTAAAAATTGTATCTGTTTTATACTCCAGGCAGAGTTGTAATTCAGAGTACATTATTTTAACGTCACAGCATATAGGGCAGTGACCACAACTATGTGGCTAGCGATGCATTGTACTAGCAAAGCAACCATCACACTAAACAAAAATCGGTATGGAGGAACCATACATGACTTCCATGTTCTACGATTGATATTTAAAATACTTTTCGATATGAACTATTTCCATAGGAACTACTTCTTTCTTCAGCCTTAACCACAGTACTGTGATCACTAACGTATACCACTTCACGGTAGTGCACTCAATTTTTACTGATGATGGCAGTCGATAGCACTGCCGAAACATCTGGTTTTATAGAAAACAGTGGATCAAGCCCAAACAGGCCAGGAAGTAATTTTAACAACAAACTACTTCTTTGTTGCCGATAACGTAGTACACATGACATATAAATAAAAATTATCCCCACCCCTTCAAATATTTTCATTTATAGAAAATTACCCCCACCCTGTCCAACTAGCCTCTTTGTTTATAGATATTTAATCTACGTTTCTACAGTGGAGTATTATGATCTTCTTATCAGGATATTTTATTTATCAAAATTAAGTACTTTACTCTTGTTAAAACATAAAACGTTGCCGGTAAACTACCCTTTCCCCGTAACCGATCTTCACCAAAATCAATAGGCCTTGAGTTTTCTACAATTCAGGAACGTACACAAAAAAATATTTGATTCTGTTAGAATGTGCAGCAGTTATCGTTTGTCATAGAAAAAATTACCATTGTTAAAACATAGTGTTGCTGGTAAACTACCCCTTTCCGTTAACCGATCTTCACCAAAATCAACAGACCTTGAGTACTTAACAATTCAGGAACGTATGCAAAAAATTATTTGATTCTCTTTGAATGTGCGGCAGGTCTCATTTGTCATAAGAAAAATAACCCTGGTTAAAACATAAAATGTTGCAGGTAAACTACCCCTTTCTCTTAACCGATCTTCACCAAAATCAAAAGACCTTGAGTTCTCTATAATTCAGGGAAGTATAAAAAAAATTATTTGATTATGTTTGAATTTACGGCAGTTATCGTTCGTCATAGAAAAAATTACCCTTGTTAAAACATAAAACGTTGCAGGTAAACTACCCCTTTCCCTTAACCGATCTTCACCAAAAACAATAGGTCTTGAGTACTCTACAATTCAGGACTGTATGCAAAAAATTATTTGATTCTGTTTGAATTTGGGGCTCTTATCGTTTGCCATAGAAAAAAATCTACACACACACACACACTTTTCAAAAATATCGGTATGGAGAACCATACATGACTTCCATATTCTAAGATTTATATTTAAAATCATTTTCAGCCAAACAGCCAGGCTGTGTCTTACCTGCCTTTTTATTGCTGTATTAAATGAAAAATATTATATTACATTAAAATGAAAAGATTATAATTTTATTGCCTGGCAACAAAATTATTTTATTTTTAACAATTACCATTGTTTCAAAAAGTTTAAATAAATTTTCAAGTACTTTACTCTTGTTAAAACGTAAAAGGTTGCAGGTAAACTACCCCTTCCCCTTAACCAATCTTCACCAAAATCGAAAGTCATTGAGACCTCTACAATTCAGGGACGTATGCAAAAAATTATTTGATTCTGTTTGAATTTGCGGCTGTTATCGTTTGCCATAGAAAATACGCTTGATAAAAAAACGTTGGAGGTAAACTACCCCTTCCCCTTAACCGATCTTCACCAAAAACAATAGGTCTTGAGTACTCTACAAATCAGGGCTGTATGCAAAACATTATTTGATTCTGTTTGAATTTGCGGCTGTTATCGTTTGCCATAGAAAATACCCTTGTTAAAAAAACGTTGCAGGTAAACTACCCCTTTCCCTTAACCGATCTTCACCAAAAACAACAGGTCTTGAGAACTCTACAATTTAGGGCTGTATGCAAATAATCTTTTGATTCTGTTTGAATTTGCAGCTGTTATCGTTTGCCATAGGAAATACCCTTGTTAAAACATAAAACGTTACAGGTAAACTACCCCTTTCCCTTAACCGATCTT
The DNA here is from genome assembly GCA_034769895.1 of Magicicada septendecula. Classification (NCBI taxonomy): domain Eukaryota; kingdom Metazoa; phylum Arthropoda; class Insecta; order Hemiptera; family Cicadidae; genus Magicicada; species Magicicada septendecula. The sequence goes on from CM068368.1 coordinate 12,790,724, forward strand.
CACCAAAATCAACAGATCTTGAGAACTCTACAATTCAGGGCTGTATGCGAAACATTATTTGATTCTGTTTGAATTTGCGGCTGTTATCGTTTGCCATAGAAAATACCCTTGTTAAAAAAACGTTGCAGGTAAACTACCCCTTTCCCTCAACCGAACTTCACCAAAAACAATAGGTCGCGAGTACTCTGCAAATCAGGGCTGTATGCAAAAAATTATTTGATTCTGTTTGAATTTGCGGCAGTTATCGTTTGCCATAGAAAAAAAATCTACAGATAGACAGACAGACACACACACACACAGACACTTTTTGGAAAACGACTTTTTTTCATGTTACTTCCATATTCCTTAAGGAATGGAAGTATGGTGATGACAAAAAAAATCGTGTTCGAGATTATTGCAGATTCTGATTCTACTACACTCAAAACATGAAAAAAAGTCGTTTTCCGAAAAGTGTCTGTGTGTGTGTCTGTCTGTGTGTCTGTGTGTCTGTCTGTCTGTAGATTTTTTTTCTATGGCAAACGATAACTGCCGCAAATTCAAACAGAATCAAATAATTTTTTGCATACAGCCCTGATTTGCAGAGTACTCGCGACCTATTGTTTTTGGTGAAGATCGGTTGAGGGAAAGGGGTAGTTTACCTGCAATGGTTTTTTTTTAGCAAGGGTAATTTTGTTTGTTTGGCAAACGATAACAGCCGCAAATTCAAACAGAATCAAATAATGTTTCGCATACAGCCCTGAATTGTAGAGTTCTCAAGATCTGCTGATTTTGGTGAAGATCGGTTAAGGGAAAGGGGTAGTTTACCTGTAACGTTTTATGTTTTAACAAGGGTATTTCCTATGGCAAACGATAACAGCCGCAAATTCAAACAGAATCAAAAGATTATTTGCATACAGCCCTAAATTGTAGAGTTCTCAAGACCTATTGTTTTTGGTGAAGTTCGGTTGAGGGAAAGGGGTAGTTTACCTGCCACGTTTTTTGTTTTATCAAGGGTATTTTCTATGGCAAACGATAACAGCCGCAAATTCAAACAGAATCAAATACTGTTTTGTATACAGCCCTGATTTGTAGAGTACTCAGAGTCTATTGTTTTTGGTGAAGATCGGTTAAGGGAAAGGGGTAGTTTACCTGTAACGTTTTATGTTTTAACAAGGGTATTTCATATGGCAAACGATAACAGCCGCAAATTCAAACAGAATCAAAAGATTATTTGGATACAGCCCTAAATTGTAGAGTTCTCAAGACCTACTGTTTTTGGTGAAGATCGGTTGAGGGAAAGGGGTAGTTTACCTGCAAAGTTTTTTTAACAAGGGTATTTTCTATGGCAAACGATAACAGCCGCAAATTCAAACGGAATCAAATAATGTTTTGCATACAGCCCTGATTTGTAGAGTACTCAAGATCTATTGTTTTTGGTGAAGATTGGTTAAGGGGAAGGGGTAGTTTACCTGCAACGTTTTTTTATCAAGCGTATTTTCTATGGCAAACGATAACAGCTGCAAATTCAAACAGAATGAAATAACTTTTTGCATACGTCCCTGAATTGTAGAGGTCTCAATGACTTTCGATTTTGGTGAAGATCGGTTAAGGGGAAGGGGTAGTTTACCTGCAACCTTTTACGTTTTAACAAGAGTAAAGTACTTGAAAATTTATTTAAACTTTTTGAAACAATGGTAATTGTTAAAAATAAAATAATTTTGTTGCCAGGCAATAAAATTATAATTTTTTCATTTTAATGTAATATAATATTTTTCATTTAATACAGCAATAAAAAGGCAGGTAAGACACAGCCTGGCTGTTTGGCTGAAAATGAATTTAAATATAAATCTTAGAATATGGAAGTCATGTATGGTTCTCCATACCGATATTTTTGAGTGTAGTAGAATCAGAATCTGCAATAATCTCGAACACGATTTTTTTTGCCATCACCATACTTCCATTCCTTAAGGAATATGGAAGTAAAATGACTTTTTTCATGTTTTGAGGGTAGTACAATCAGAATCTGCAATTATCTCGAACACAATTTTTTTTTTGCCATCACCATAGGTACTTCCATTTCCTTATGGAACATGGAAGTAAAATATCGGTATGGAGAACATACATGATACATGACTTCCATGTTCTAAGATTTATATTTAAAATCATAATCGAAATGAAATATTTCCATAGAAACTACTTCTTTCTACTTATTGATTCAGCCTTAACCACAGTACTGTGGTCACTAACGTATACCACCTCACGTTATCGCACTCGATTTTTATTGATGATGGCAGTCGATGGCACTGCCGAAACGTCTGGTTTTGCAGAAAACATTGGACTGTGGCCAAACAGCCCAGGAAGGAATTGTAACACTAAACTACTTATTTGTTGCCGATAACGTAGTACACATATAAAAACATAAAACGTTGCAGGTAAACTACAACTTCTTCTTAACCGATCTTCACCAAAATCAAAAGGTCTTGAGTTCTCTACAATTTAGGGACGTATGCAAAAAATTATTTCATTCTGTTTAAATGTGCAGCAGTTATCGTTCGTCATAGAAAAAATTACCCTTGTTAAAACATAAAACGTTGCAGGTAAACTACCCCTTTCCCTTAACCGATCTTCACCAAAAACAATAGGTCTTGAGTAGGCCTACTCTACAATTCAGGGCTGATGCAAAAAATTATTTGATTCTGTTTGAATTTGCGGCTCTTATCGTTTGCCATAGAAAAAAAAAATCTACACACAGACACTTTTCGAAAAATGACTTTTTTCATGTTTTGAGGATAGTACAATCAGAATCTGCAATTATCTCGAACACGATTTTTTTGGCCATCACCATACTTCCATTTCCTTATGGAACATGGAAGTAAAAAACCATGTGGTATGCCGTGGTCTTTTATGGACTGATGAGCAGAGGTTTATTTATTATATTGTGTAGAGGATTGTGACTAGCACCACGGCTAGACTGTCACCAGATAAGATGCCCATTATTGTTGGGCAAGCAGAGAGCCTGACTGCATTCATGAAAATAATCTACTCCTCCTTCTTCTTTAAGTGCCATCTGCTCTGAAACAGAGGTGCCTACAAGGGGGGAGATCATGTCGCCATTGGTGTCACTGAAATTGGGGGTCTGGGATTTTAAAAATAAATTTATTTAATAAGGGCCTCACATTTGAAAAATCCCCCCCCCCCCCAGTTTCACATAAGAAGTTCCTGTAATTAATTAGCAGATGTGAGTATTGTTAAATATGCGCTTAAGTAGGAAACAGTTGTTAAAAAGGAAGAGTATTTATTGGTAAAAATATAGATAAGAACATTTAAATGTTTTGGCAAACTTAATTACTTTTGATTTACTTAAAATTGATTTTAAAGTTAGCGCCACAAACATAGTAAATGTTTTCAAAGATTGTATTCTGTGGTTGTGAGCCTGATGATATATATAGTATTATTAAGTACATACTTGTAAGGTGTGGAGGGCGGCTAACGCCTAAGAGGGGAACTGATCCGAGAGGGTTGGCAATCATCAAATACACATAATTTCTAACTTTCGGAAGGTTTGAGCACTGATCACGATGTCACCAGACCAGTGTCTATACCAGATGTAAACAAAAAGCACTTTAACATGGGCACTTGCATAACTTGGTAAAAAAACACATTATGAAAAAAACTAATAATTTGCATTAGTGTCTTCAATTTTTAAGAAGTAAATTGTGAACAAAATATAAATTAATTTTTAATTTGTAAGTAACTACAGTGGTCTTGATGTTATATTTTAATATTCATTATTTTTTATCTTTGTTTTGTTTTCATTTTTGAGTGTTAACACGATCGTCTAAAATTGGGTGGACATCTTTTATTCCGGTTACACTGGTGGCTGTATGACCAATCCAGTATTGTATTGTCACCTGAAAATTGGCTTCCTGCAACATAGTACAGCGTGACCCCCGACCCTACCCTGAAGGTACACTATTCCAAAAAGGGATGCATGAAAATTTTTCAGCACTAAAGTATTATTCATTGAATCTAATGTAGTCACTTCCTACCAAAAAAAATATTGGCAAGAGAGTAATCAATTTAGTTATTAATTTTGGCAAGAGAGTAATCAATTTAGTTATTAATTTTTTAAAACTAGTATGCCCCCTGGACTACAGAACTCGCTCTCATTATTTTGAATGAAGTACATTTATTATTACACACATTTCAATATTAGATAATTTTTCAATTATGAAAAAATTACATATACAGCAGTAAATAGATAGGTATATTTCTTTAGTAACGGTTAATTATTGTAAAGTAAAGCACACAATCATACAGTAAATTCTAAAGATTCAAAATGTTGAGATTTGGGTTACAATTCCTTTTAGTCTGACATTATGCTATATTTTTACAATTTTTTTCAAACGTTTTGATCTTTTTTTTGGGCCCTAACTTCTAAAAATTTTGAAAGTTAGCAAAAATGAGCATTATATTCAGATTATGGTTTAAATTCCCTTGTGGCCTTTGCGATTTTTTTCACAATTTTGACCCACTCACATTTTTGCAACCTGCCAACCTGCACAGTCTGGGGGATCAATCTCAAAACAATAGCGTTCTGCAGAGTAAAAGTATGGACACATGCGCCAAGTTGTACAAAAATCGTTGATGCATTCAAAAGACAGATTGACAGATGCCAAAATGGTCGAGTTAAAACTGAGACCTCGCTTTGCTTGTTCACTGTGCATCTATTTAAAGTAAACCTATTTAGATATATATTTTATTTAATTATTGTAATTATTTTTAAAATAGTAAACTTCACCGATCATGAAATAGCAATGTGCAGATTGTTTACTACTACCATAGCTGTCAACTTTGTGAAAGCAGCTCCTTCCAAATTTACAGACTGAGTGTTGAGCAACCAATGATAGTGACCAGGTATAGTTTGGGTGAATATCAAACACCCAAGGTGGGGAGACTTCACACATGTTGCCAAGTAAGTCACACATGTAGGAACTGCTATAGCAGATTTTATGAAGCTTTTGTCTTCTCCATCCTGCTCATTGAGGATTTCATATGGTCTTACTTTTCATAAATGAAAATGCCTGGCTGTAGGAGACATCCATCAAGTGATCAGAGAACAACCACAGAAGCAAGAGTAAACTCTGGCCAGGAAAAATAAAAAATAAAATTAGTTATTTCAGTCAGTTTATGTGATCGAATATGTGAACTTAATATATCGAGAATCTGAATTTTACAGAAGGAGAGTAAATGTCCCTAACTTACAAATACATTTCATTTGTAGGATAGTGTTATTTATAACTCTGTTGTTCGGCGATTTTTATGTGTATTTGTGCATTCATTTTTGATATTGTTATACAGTGTAGTGGTATGTTATTCTAACTATTCAGTGTTGTTGTTGTTTCAGTGTCTAATGACTGGACCGATGTATGGATTAAAGAAAACAGTATCCATGATCCACTAGCTCTAACAAACGGCCTGTCCGATCAGTTGTTTCCATGTAAAAACTGTCGTAAAGTGTACAAGGCGCAAAGGTCGTTGTGGAGACACGTGAAATTTGAGTGTGGAAAAGAACCGAAATTCAGTTGTCCATATTGCTTTTACAAATCAAAACAGAAAGTCGTCTTGATCGGTCACATGCGTCGAAAACATTTCCAAAACAAAAACAATACCGCAAATGCCGGTGAAGTGTTCAACGATATAAACAGACTGCGAAATTGAATGTACATTGTGTGTAAATTTGGTTGTATTACAAGTATTTTTAAAATAGAAGTATTATTCCTATATTTTTGTAGTCACAAAACATGTTTCTGTGTTTTATAGCTTGGCTGGTATGGTTCACTTAAAAGTGAAATTCAAATAAATACAATTTTATAATCTGTTGAAGTTTATTAATTATCCCTGCTTCCTATGTACAAACTAAGGATTTCCTGTTTTAATTAAAATCATGTGTTATCAAGATCACATGTTATAATAGTATAGCTGGCTTTTTGTCTGATGTTACTTAATGGACTCAATTCATTTGTATGGCTCAGTGTACACTTGTTTATTAACACTTCAGAGGCTTGTCATTTTAGCATAGGAAGCTCCTAGTAGTGTGGTATTTCAACAGTTTTTACAGTTCAGTAAAATAATTTTCCAGGCTGTTGAGCCATGGTCCTCTTTTTTTAGATCTAAACGTTCCGACTGCAGCTGCGGCAGTCACCGTCACTGGTCTTATGAACAGTCATCGTATGGTGCACTGAACAGGAGACCACTGAGGATGACTGCCGCAGCTGCAGTCGAAACGTTTGGATTTACCAAAAGTGGACCTCGGCCCAACAGTCCGGAAAACGATTTCACTGAATATAACTATGGCCATGAAAGGTTTAAATGTTAAGTTTTCACAGTTCCTTTATTTTTGATTGTGTAAGTTTTTTTAAAACATCATGAATTGTATATAAAATTAAAGGCTGCTATTTCCATTTTCATAACATAAAAGTAATTTATTTGTTATTTTTAAATGAAAAAATTAAGTAACTGGACAGGAAAATTTGTTTGAAGAATTAGAAGAGCTAAATGTGGTATTCTGATACAATAAATAAATACCATTTCTTGTTAATATAGAATACAAATTTAAGTTTTTTGAATACATAATATAACAGAAAACGTAATATAAAATGTTTTTTATGCAAAGTGTAACACGCCAACACCAACCCATGTTGGTAAGCAGGGACGGGAGACAAAACTGTGTCAAAATTGTGAAAAACCGAAAACCGCCCATGTTGGGTATCAGATTAAAGGGAATTTCAATTACAATCTGAGTATAGTGTTTGTTTTTAAATTTCAAAATTTTGAAACCTTAGGGCAAAAAAAGAAACTTGAAGAAAATTGAAAATTAAGCAGAGTGTCAGATTAAAAGGAATTTTAACACAAGTCCAAATTTTTGAATTTTAGCGTGTATTGTATGACAGTGTGTTCTATATTGTTCTGTTACTAAAGAAATACGGTACTAGAGTAATCGGGATTTTTGTAATTTTCCCATAATTGAAAAAATATCTAATATCACAATTTATGTAATAATAAATATATGTCACTTAAAAATAGTGAGCGAGTTCTGCAGCTCATGGAGGATACTAGTTTATTAGGTAAGACATTCGTAATCAAGATAAAATAGTTAAGTAGCGAAATAATATAAAAAAAGAAAAACTAGTATTGCAAAAATTATTTACCTACTACATGCTTTATTTACAAATAGAATCCCATTGCAAATTAATAATTAAAAATAAATATATATGGCCTTTTATTTATGAAACGTAACATACAGTACATATTTGTAAATGGTTTTAACCATTTCAGATTTATTATATATGATTTGGGTGGCATTATATCACTTTAAATATATACAGTATATATTTGGCAATATGAGACTTTGCCTAACTTAGAAATAACACCTAATCGAGCCAACATACATTTTGTCCTGGTATGCATATATAATCAGAATTCACTGTATTGAAAAACTCTTCTGCAGTCAGTATTTGGAGTATAATGTCTACAAATAAACAAGTGCATGGTTTGAATAAGAAAATGTGTTGTTTTTCAGGTAGCCTGCGGGTGGGAAACTGTTTTACAGCAGATGGACCATATCAGTGTCTGAACTGTAAGAGACATTACAAACTGTACAGGTCTTTGATGCGTCATTTAAAATACGAATGCAACAAGGAAGCTATGTTCCACTGCGTATACTGCCCCTATAAAGCCAAACAGAAAGTTTGCATTCAAAAGCATGTCGCACGAATGCACTGAAATGTTTTGTTAAACTGTGTTCATAATGTTTTGTATCGTTTCATGTGTTTTATAACAAATTTTTTGTATTGAAATGTTAGTAAATGATTTCCTGTGATATTGTTGTACATCATGAATTATAAAGGTTTATTCTTCTGATTAAGTATGCTGTTTTCTTTTTTGGTTTTGTCTTTTTAAATGTTGTTATGTTAGTTAGTAGGGATTAGGTAAACCTGTTCACCTAGAAGTGTATTTATTATTCTACCAAGAAAATAATACTTCTTATTATTTGTAGACTTGTATGGTCAGAATTTTTGGTAACGTCAGTTTTTGAGTTGACAACTACATTGATGTTACCTACTGCTAACATCAAACATTTCACCCATTACTACTAAGTGTGCCATATCATAGGACGATGTCAATAATATTTGTGGTGTTTCTACCTCGTCACTGGTGTGAATTGGCAGACACCATGCCAGTTTTACTGACACTGATGTCGGCCTCCGATGGTGAGGCCAAAACGTCTGTCAGCATAGACTCTAGACCATGGTCGAACAGCCTGCCCAATTTCCAGCTATGTGGACACCAGATGTGAAAGCCTTAGGAACTCTATTACCGGATAGAGTTTCACAGCTAACTGAATACTGCAGTATGTCAATGAATGTTCACGCCCCGTCCAATTGGCTACCAACTTACAATACAGTTGCATATTTGGTTCCTGTAATGTTCAAATTGGTCGAATACTTTCTGGTCAACTTCGTGTATTTTAATCAGAACTCAACTGGTAGAAAGCTTTGGTACATATCCATCACGGAGCTGCCATCTTTAAACAGAATAGAATCACACACGCAGTTCTTCTGCTAACTCAGAAATAACAATAATTTTGTTTTTGGTTTAGTTACATGTTGAATTCTGCATGCATTCGTAAAAGAAGATTTTTATGAAGTTTCAGTAGACTGTCGTTAGATGGGCGGAATGGTTTGTAGTTTGATAGGTTCGGCATTTATATTCTATGCAGATGGAATAATGTGTTCCAATCTTGTTTGCGACTCTCATATGGAAATAACTATGAAGACTTGTGTAAATAACAACTTCGAAAAAAAAGGTCACACAATTTTATCATAAAATTTATATTTTTGTAATTTGTTCATTGTAACTTTATGTCCATTGTGAACCCTGTTTTGCTGTGTCAACTCTGTAACCAAGTGGTTGTATTTAGGACAAAAATATTTATCAGGAGTAAAAATGTTTCCAACCTGTTGTGTAAATTCTATTTGTGTGTGTGCACCCACACACACACAGTTGTAATTTCTAGAGGAAATAGAGCTGCTCACTTACCCTCTGGCTCTTAATTTCAGTGGCGGAGGTGGTGGTGATGATTCTGCTCTCAGTGTCTTTCGTTCCTATACAAACCAATGCCTCTTTCGTTCTTCGTATGTTTCATTTTTCCTTTTCACTCTGCCTTTTACACAGTATTTATGTATTCAGTTTACTGATTGTCCCACCATATCTTTAATATTCTCCTAGTCCTACTTCCTTGCAGTTTCCATTACATCACCTGTTTTTAACATGCCTGCTTCTTCTACATGTTTATATGTCTACTGTCTCAGTGTTTATTCCTTCACTACTTTATTTATATCCTTCTGGCACCACCTTTTTATTTACTTAGTTGTTTTTTATTGTTTTTATATTTTGTGCATTCCGTCACTTATTATTTTGATATTGTTATATTTATTGGCAATGCACATTCACATAAAAATAGATCTTTTTATTTTCTAGACTTCTGTTTTCAAGGCAAGTCACTTCACAATGTGTCTTATATTGGTTTTCATATTTATAAGTTTTATTATGACTCTTTAGTTCTCTTTCTCTTGCTTTCCTGCACCGGTCAGCAACCCTGGACTCACCTTCTTGATTTTGGTTGAAACCATGAATTATTTTGTCTCAGCAATCTTTATAAACACTAGTGTATGTATTACGCAAGTAGACACACAGTTGTATTTGTTTGTACCTGCTCACAAAATGTTTCTTTTTATTGTACATTTCTTCCTCTCTAAAATCCACACACACACACACACAGCCCCTTTTTGCAATGTATTCGCAACATTGCATGCTTTAAGAACTCTTAAACAGGACACCAAACAAGCAGAAGATTGGACCAAAACATTGCAGAAATGTCTGAGGATCACCAATTAACTCAAATGTAGACACCAATCCATTAAAACTGTAATCATATTTTGTCCACAAAATTTTGTGTGTGTGTGTGTGTGTGTGTGTGTGTGTGTGTGTGTGTGTGTGTGTGTGTGTGTGTGTGTGTGTGTGTGTGTGTGTGTGTGTGTGCATTGGTTTTTTGTGGTGTGTTTGATGCTTTGGTACCTTATTCTTGGATTTGTTCCTCATCAGAGACATCAAGAAAGATGTTAAAAATATAAAACAGAAAATAACATGTAATGCAATGAAATCCACAAGAACAAGAACTCTTAACTGGTTATATGAGGAAGTGGAAGAGGCATTCTATAAAGAAGGGTACCTATATTAAGTTCCTTATGGACGACGGTTGTGGCGAACCAGTAGTGTGCTTCCTTCTTCTGATTGGCTGGAGGTGTCAGACAACATATTCGTGGGACTTAGAAAAGTTTATAAACACAGATATCATTCTTAGGGCCACTAGCCTCAGCCACAGTACTGTGGTCACTGACTGAGACATCTGTGTCAGTTGTAGCTCAAATTTAGCACTGATGATGGCCGTCAAAGCACGGCTGAAACGTCTGCTGCAATCAACAGCGCTAGACCACGGCCTCACAGCTCGGAAGAGAATAATTTTAACAAAAGTATTTTTAATAATACAGTAAACACTCGATTATCCGCGGGCGGATTATCAATTCAAGAGAAAATAGAATTGATTAAAAAAATTGAAAATGGTGCGTTGAAAAAGCAAATGAGCTTGCAGTGTGGAATAGGAGAAAGCACTGTAAGGGACATTTTTAAACAAAAGGATAAATTAATGCAATTTGCATCCACATCAGACAACTCCTCATCAATGAAAAAAAGAAAAACCATGAAAACTAGCACTTATGAAGAACTAGATGCGGCACTTTTAGAGTGGGTGTGTCAAGTGAGAAGTGAGGGAACTCCTATTTCAGGGCTTATTGTTGCTGCAAAAGCAAAACAGTTTTTTGAAATGCTAGGTTTAGAGGGAACATTTGACACATCATCAGGGTGGTTGACAAGGTTTAAACAATGCCACGGGATAAGGGAAATTGGGCTTCACGGTGAGAAATTAAGTGGCGACAAACAGGCAGCGGAAAATTTCAAAACTGATTTTGAACAGTTTCTTCAGTCAGAGGGAATTTCTTACGAACAAGTGTACAACGCTGATGAGTTGGGGCTGTTGTGGAAATGTTTGCCGACACGAACACTGGCATTTGAAAGCGAGCGGCAAGCTCCAGGACATAAGTCCAGTAAAGAACGCATAACGATAATGACGTGCAGCAATGCAACGGGATCTCAAAAACTAAAACTAGTAGTGATTGGAAAATCAAAAAAAAACTGAGGTCTTTTAAAGGGACAAGGGCTGAAAACCTCCCAGTACACTACTTCAACCAAAAACAAGCCTGGATGGACCAACAAATATTTAAAGAGTGGTTTGAAAAAAACTTCATTCCTCAAGTTAGAGAGCATATCAAGTCTCAAAACATACCACAGAAAGCTGTATTGCTGATTAACAACCAGGGGAAAGTGTTTTTAAATCGGAAAATAGAAATTTTTTCGTCAAGTTTTTGCCTCCCAATGTCACAGCTCTTATCCAGCCTATGGACCAGGGCGTAATTGCTTCAATGAAAAAAAAAATACAGACCAAACTTACTGAAAAAAAGGATTGAAGAGGGGAATGATCTTCAGGGCTTCTGGAAAGATTACACGATTCTTGACAGCATTTATGACATAAACACTGCTTGGGAGTCAGTTAAGCAATCTACGTTAGTAAAGTCCTGGAGGAAGATTTTACCAAATGTGGAAAATACTTTGGTAGAGTCTACAGAGAAAGAAGAAGAAGTTTCTGCTTGTGATTTGGCTAATTTAGCGAAATCTGTTACTGGAGGAGGTAACGTCGACGAAGATAACATCGTTGAGTGAATTAATTGTGACGCCAATGATCCAGGTTTTGAACATCTTACTGATGAACAAATCGTAGGTGGAACATTAGGTATGGTTTTGGAGGAGAGTGAGGAAGAAGAAGAGGATAAGACGCAGAAGCAAGTGAGCCATTACGCAGCTTTAGCACACATTGACGGGCTCATTCAATATCTGGAAGAACAAGACGATGCATCACTTTGTGACAAAATGTTGTTAAAAAAACTTCAATCACAAATAAAGAAGAGGTGTTTTATCACGAAAAAACAAAAACAGTTGACCGATTTTTTTGTGAAAAAGTAAACCAACAAACTTGTAAGTACATAAAACTACTGTTTATTAAGTCATAAATGTATTTGTAGACCTCCTACTGTAAATAAAAATTGTTCAAAAGCATTTTCGTGTTGATTTGTGTCCTTTTTCGGCCATTTTGTGGATTATCCGTTGCAACAATACAAGCATATGCTGTAATGTGCATGTATTAAATTAAATAAATATTTACATTAATTTTAGTAATATGTAATAGACAAGCAGGTGTGAAATTGAAAGCTGAATTATGAACAGGAATCAACAGGAAAGATCACGTGATTGCCACTGAGAGCTTGTACACGAGTAAATAGTGTGTGTACGTGAGGCCTGTTCAAGCCTGAAAGTTTGCAATCTCACCCCAAATAGATACTAGATTAAAGTTCTATTTAATTATAAGCAAACTGTAAATATTAGAAAGATTGTAAAGACTTCTAAAAATGCATAAAAATCAGACACATGTGCAGTGCGAATTCTATGTAATTATGACGTTCAGTGCGAATTCTGTGCGATTTTTAGAGCATAGTAATTACACTAATGATGCAATCATTATGATAATTACGTATAATATGTGTAATTGAATCAGACATGTTAGATCACTTTTAAATCCACATTAGACATTGCAATTGGCAAAAATGTGCGAATATGTGGAATTGGACGATGGTGGGGGAACTGATGCCGCGGACAGCTTCTGACCTGCAGAATCCTGTGATGACAGTGTGGTTTTTTTTGGTGGATATAAATACAAGCCCAAGAGAGCCAAATTTACTCTTCAATCAGTTTTCAATTGCAGCGGTAAGCTCTGTCCGTCAGAGACGTGAATTTTAATTACTTCAGACATAGCAGGACGCTATGTCCAATATTGACAAGATCTTTTGTTTATAAACTGTAAAGTCTAACGGACAATACGTTAGTTCAAATAATAAAAACAAAGAGTAACTACAATTATCGGACGTCTACAACTACAAACATCAACACTGGAGGACGACCAGTGGAACCGGAAAACGCAAGAGGACATCCAGTAGGACAGATCACCGGAGGACATGGGTACAATCTGCAGAATTGAGGTGATGAAAAACCAATTTATAATTATAAAAGAATAGAGACATTGAAAAGACATTAATAAAAAAATTTTAATTAAAGAAAAATTGTGTAGATAGAGATAAGAGAATGTAATTTAACTGTAGTAAGAATTTTCTTTAATGATGACCAATTAATTTAAAGATAATTTAAATCCTTGCTTGGAGGATTAACAATTGATTTAATAATTTTAATTTTTCATTGAAAGCGTATAAAGTAAAGTAGTTGGAAATATAGAAGAAGACTAACGATTCGATTAGTTTATTTAAAATGTTATAAAGCCTTAAGGTGTATGCCAAGCATAGAATAATAATGTAAATAAGAACAAATTTATAAAGCACACATTCAGACTGAGTAGTCGAGAATTTATAGTGTAATGAAGAAATGTTTAACATAGAGTTTTTCTAATATAAGATATAAGATTTACTTTATGATGAATGTATGGCAACAAAGAAACATTGAAACAATTGATAATGAATATTTTATGGCGAAGTAAATATTATATTTTTATTTTTTATTTTTCGTTTGAATAAAGAAATGAAAACATGTTCGATTCATAAAAGGACTACTCTTATTATGATTACACCTAAACTCCAATTATACATACACGTTATCAGTAATGTTGTATGAGCTATACCACTACACAATTTAGATTACATTTAATTAATACATTGTGTCGTTGTATAATTTTGGTGTCCCAAGAACATGGGGCTCCTCAAACACAAATAAATTTGTATTTACAACCTGCATACACAAAATGTATCGTTGTACCGCGGAATTGGCTTATCTGCAGTTGAAGCGTCACCCAATTCCGTGGATAATCGGGAGTTTACTGTATAAAATAATTTTATGTGTCATATAATTTTCTTTATATGCTCTAATGATGTTGACTAGTAAAAGTGTTCAACAAATGTATATTTATTAATATATATATAACTTTCACGTATGAACTTACTATTCGTTGTCACTTCCCCAAACGTATCGAGGTGATGTTCCTCTTCCTCAGTGGGAGTAATAGTGAATGTCGATTACAGAATAACCGTTACGGACTATAGGTGTGTGTGGTGGGGGTTGATGGTGGGAAGGGATTGGCGCTGAGGTTCAAATTGTGTGTTTGGATCAGTGTATCGAATAGTGTATGTGATTTATAATGTAATTGTTCATTTAATATGTTGTTTGGTTGTAGTGTGTGATATCTGTATATTTCAAATTGTTCAGCTGTGTTTAGTTTTCTACTTTTAGGTAAGTAGTGTAATATTTCCATGTTGTGTTCTATGTTTGTGTAACTGTGGTTTTCGTTATGTAAATGTGTGGCAAATGTGGAATGTATGTAGTTTGTGGTGAGGGCTTTTAAATGTTCTGAAAATCTGGAATAAATTTAATTAAAATGTATATCAGTAATTGAACCAAAGTAAAATGCTCACACAACAGAATAATATTATAAAATTAAAATAATTATAAAAGTGTAAGAAATGTCAGATAACTTTTCAAATTTAGATAACTATAAGTGTTTTAAATGGTTAAATAACATAATAATTAAATTTGTAATACTAGATGTTTCACTGGCTTGCCCTGTACGTACGGGCATCTCTCTGTCTTAACAACTGTGTATTTTTCCATGTTAGTTTAAACGTTGTTTACAGTTTATAGATTTCTGTATGGTCAGTTCAAGTTTTTGTGTTCTGTGTTTTGGAAATTAATAAGTTGGCATCACCACTGTTATTACTCTGAAACTCTCATGCAAATACAGGATGGGGGAATGGCAAGGGGAGGTATTTGCCTCCCCCCTACAATGTTCCATAAATAATACAAAAGTATGTTAGTAATTTCTGGGAAAAGAATGAAAAGGGTTTTATAGAAAGGCGCCATAAACTAAGGACAGACTTACAGTTAATGTAAAAAAAATGTTATATTTGAATTCAAAATGTAATCAGGTTTTTACGTTTCAACAACTAAATAAATACCATGTTTGATATCCCTCCCACCAAACCAAATCGGTGAAGTTTTGCTTGTGTTTTCATATTTGAATGCGTGGATAAAAACAGTTTCAGATAATACCTGAATTGAATAATCATTTTGTAAGAATAAAATATTCCTTTATTAATAGCCAGTCCCGATTTTATAAACAACACACTGGGCATGCTCAGGGGTGCAAAAGGCTGGGGGCGCAATGTCGGAGCAAGGAAAACAATAAAGGAAAATGAGAAAATTTTCTTAACATAAAAATAACAGTTAAAAAAGCACTGATGTAGTAGTGTGGTTGGCACCATTGTTACTCGGGGTTTATGCTTATGTACACATTTCTGCATGCTGAGTCAACCTGGGGCGGAAAAGTGCGCCTGGACTTTATGTTGTTACCTAAGAATTTAAGACAAGCCTTTTTCGTTAATAGCAAATGCCGTATGTGTAGATCAAGTAAGCTCCTTTTGGATCTGTTTCATGAAAGTAAATTGAGTTTCATGTTGTGCCACTTAATTTTTACATATTGAGAGCAAAAGAAAAATTACATTTTGAGAGAGAAATTAGGTATGAAGTTAGTACTAAAATCTTGTTCTGTTTGTGCTGTTACTGTGTAAAGTTTGGTTTAATAATTGTTAAAGACAATAATATCAGTACCTTACAGAAAAAACATATACAGTAGAAGACAACTGGATTCTGGTAACATAATGGAACACTAAATAAGAAACGGCTTAGGCTTATTTTTGCAGGACAGAGGCTAACACAGTAACTTGTAGTGAAATAATATTGTGTTGTGCTTGATTCATGGGGTATGTATTTTAATACTTGTTAACTATTGATTTGAATAAACGTTTAATTGTATCTGAGCATGCAGTAATATAATGAATTATTCTAAAGTTGTTTTTGTATTTAATTAGCTTATGGTTGTGGCAACTGTAATTGTGTTATCATGTTTCGTGTTACTAACAGCAATCTGTTTCCCTCTACAGATGAGAGCATGATGAAACGTTGGAGCGGATGGTCCACTACAAGAGGAGAATTGTTGTCCACAGGCGAACTGAATGAAAACGGAAAAACTCCTAATAAAAAACTAAACAAACGGTCTCATGCGCACGGAATTTTCACATGTCCTACATGCAGTCGCACATATATACGCAAGGATTCGCTCCAAAGACACATACTGTGGGAGTGCGGGAAAGAACCGAAATTTCAGTGTCCGTTTTGTCCGCAGAAATGCAAACGAAAATCGCACCACATCCGACACATTCAGCGGCAGCACAGGGATGTCGTGGATCTTCTGAACCGAAAGAATGTTGATTTTGCTGTTAAATCGAGTTAAATGTAAAGGGCATTCATAAGGAGAATAACTTATACTACAAAAAAATGCACTTGCTCAGATGTTATTGTTTATTTTTGTATTGAAATTTACTAAATATTCAGCTATCCACTTCTTTATTTTTAATATTTTGACATAAAATATATGTAATGGAGTGGCCTTTAATATAAACCGTTGTCTACAAAGCAGAATACAAACTTCGTCCATTCTCACATCAACATTGAAGTTTATTCTTGTTTTTTTGGGGGGTAAAAGTGTATTTAGTATTATTTATTGTATCAAATGGTTTTATACTCTGTGTAAACTCATTTTGAGTAATATATATGTTATTGAGGTATTACGATAGGAAGTAATTCTTTTTTTACCATTGTTTCTATATTTTTAAGGACAAGAGACATCTTTGGTGCTTATATGAAACCGATAGGTACTAGTTTATTACTTAAACAATATATTTATCATTTTATATTGTATATGTTATATGCAGAGGTGGGGAGTGGCTTTTGTGGGTTTGATTGTGTTGGGAAATGTAATCTAGGTTGTAGGTGGCCACTCTCCTCTCACAAGGTGATGACAAACCAGCAGTGATGACCCTGCCTACTAACACACTTCTTATTTCATGTTTCCATCCGGCATTAAACTATAAGTCATATAAACTTGTAATTTGGTATATTGAAGAAGGTTGGCTATCCTTGATACAAGCACATCACTTGGTTATGTGCAAGTTATACATGCAATACCCACAGCAAACATTTGTTTCAGGCTTTCTTAATGTTAACAAAGTACTTCCATGTAGTTACTACACATGGATGTTACTTTTCATTAGTTACTATTAATTTGTATTTAGATGTTGAGAAGTATTGTATATTTTCATTTTATGTCCAATATATTCATTGTGTTTGGATTGTTAAAAATTATTTGTAGTTGGTTGAGAAAACAAATCTATTTTTGGAAAATAAAAGGATGAAAAGGTGTTGTAAATCAGTAGTAATAATAGGAAACAGTAATTTTGTTTTGAAGAAATTAGTGCCTTTACTTAATTTCAAACAGCGTGTGGTTATTTAGTCTCATCAAAAACAGCTGAACACTTAGCACTTTGTCACAGTTTAACTGTTTACTTTATCTGAGTAAAAATTGTATATAAGGTCTGATGAAACTGGCTACAATGAGATTACACTATCCTTATTGGTGATCCCTTCAAAGTATCCTAGGCATCTATTTCACCTAATTTAAAATTAATTAGTGGTTACTCATGACAGTTATAGGTGATTGTCATATTTCCATCAGCTCTTGTCAGTATTTCCATCAGATCCCAATCAAATTGATTAAAATTTGACTGAATATTTAGGTTCAAAGACACTCATAATTGTAGAAACAAAATAATTGGAATAATGAAATTTAGGATTGTTAACGAGTTTTTGTTGCGAGTCAAGTAATAAGAATGAATGTCCATTATGTAAAGTTAGTTTTGTTGGTTTGTTTTATATTGTGATCTGATGTGCCTTTAAACTGCAAACGGTGTAGATATTTAAAATATGTCTCTTGTTGAATTTATATGTTTACATTTGTTGTAATTTTATTTATTAACTATCTAGTCTGTGATGCAACAGTTTAGAAGAATTCAGTAAATATTTTAAAATGCAAGTTTAAAATGATGTGTATTATAACATATGACTTCTTGTTTTATATATCGTGTTTAGCTATCCTCTAATGACTCTTTTTTTCTCTCTCTTAAAAACCTTGTTCTTTACCCTATCTAACCCTCTGCCAGTTCTTTCACTGAGTCCAAACCTTCCCTTACTTTCTTAGCCCAATACACTATTATGCATGATTAATTGTCTTCTTGTTCATTTTCCTCTGTTTATCTTCGTCTTCTGATAGTTCGTATGTATCCATTTCGGATGCTGGATATCATACAGACTATTTTAACTTTCTGTACTACTGCACGGAATAAGTCAGTTATATTTAAGCCAAACCAGGTCCTTAAATTTCTTAGCCATGATGTTCTCGGTTACCCAATTCCTCTCTTTCCAAGTACTTTTACTGTCTCATGAGATGTCCCAGTTATTGAAGCTTTCTTATCTTTACTGTATTAATAACTTCCCTTTCTTTCTTCATCTTCCTAAGAACTGCAACATTAGTTGTATGTGGTGTCCATGAAATGCTTATTCTCAGCCACATTTTTAAAGATTACAGTGTTTAATTGTGGCTTCAGACAAAGTCCAAGATTCTACACCATAGAAGAGAACCGAGAATATGTAGCAGCATAAAAATCTAATCTTTGTGTTTATTATTAAATCATGACTGTTGAATAAAACTGCTCATTCTAGTGTACACTGCTTTTGCCTTTTTCTATCTTGTTTATCTTACATACTAGATATTCCTGATTCCACAGACCCTTGCAATCGTAGTTTTTATCTCATCATTGTTACCTCCTTGGTTAACCACAAACGTTCCCAAATAACTTTGACATGGTTTCAACAAGATAGCTCCTACCGTAATAAAAGTTAGGCATACACTCTGTTCTTCTCAAATAGGTCAGTTATTTGTGTTGCTTTGATTGCTACGAAAATGTGCTGAATTTTCAGTGCCTTATAAGTACATGTTACTATACAGAATCTTTGTAGAATATTCTGTAGACGGTGAATTAATCGATAAGTTTTTGACATTCCTTGGTGTAGTAAATAATACTGTTGTTTAAGTTATACCTAATTGTATCCAGCTAGTCATTGGTTTTGTGTGTCAAGACAGTTCTTAGTTTTACTAAACAATTGGAAGTGTGTTCCATTACTTGTGTGAATACTTCTTTTACAATAGCCTGTCATTTACAACATAACAAGTGAGAACTCAGTAACAATTATAACAGTATTATATTTTACATATTGAATACATTTCTATTTTGATTACGTATGCGTCTGCAACGTAGTTGCTATAATGATCATTATTAACAACCGTCTTCAACAAAATGACACTATTGCCATCCAAGTAAGGCTGATTGTGTCCAAAGTCATCCATTTCAATATAATCTGTGAAGTTTTATTTGTAACTTCCATAAAATACTCCTTCTTACTGTATATAAATATTTATGTATACTAAAATGTTTTTCCTTGATGAAATATGTTACTTTTTAGATGTAAAACAGACGTGTACACAATATAATGTGAAAATTAATGCCAAAAAGTATATTACAATTTGCCATTTGAATATTGTAGTATGTTAGTAGGTTGTCACTATTTTTTCTGTATGTAATATTTTCAATTGATCCATATTTTTAAAATAAATACTAGATATTAATATTATTTTTATGCACATAATTTGTTACATAGAATTTAGACCGTGCGTGCGTGCGTGCGTGCGCGCGTGTGTGTGTGTGTGTGTGTGTGTGTGTGTGTGTGTGTGTGTTAACATAAGGTTTCACTTATGTGTGTACAGTATGAACTTGACCATGTCTTATAATATAAATCTTCAAATACTTTTACTCTACATAAAAGTACAAGGCTTTGAGGTCAAACACATTTATTCAATAACAACTGAATATTTGTTGTATATTTTTTACAACAAAAGACTAAGTTTTATGTAATTAAATTTTATTTCAGTGCTCAGTTGATGTGTATTTATATTTTTAAGTCAAAGTATTTATAATTTAATGTTTTTGTATTATTATTATTATAGCAATGAAGTTTGTTGCACAATTATTTTTTTTAGTACAAATGTTTTATACTACTAGTATGTGTCCAGTTTGTTGGACTGGACTGTCGTGCAACATTCTCCTACTGCTGTTTCACTGGATTTTATTTAAATAATAAAACATTTGATTACTATTCTGTTGATTTCTTTCTTTAACCTAAATAAAGTCTGTGTTATTTTGCGTTACTTCTGTGTAATAGATGTGACTTATTTTGAAGAGCATCATGCTAACATTTCAATATTGAAACTTCTTCAGTTGTCAAACGTGGGTAAAGTGTAGTGGGTAGCTTTCTGGCTCATTACATGCTATACAGCATGGAGTCAGTGGCAGATTGTCCATAACACTAGGGTATGCTGCAGCACCGGGCACCAGTGCCCCCCAGCTGTTTGAGGGGGGCACCATCCAATCCTAAATCACAAAAACATTTTGAAGTTCTTTTAAATTTGGAAAAAAACAAATGTCTTCAATCCAAAATGATGTGTGCACACTTTTTGACGAGTTTGCCATTGTTTTTTTATGTTCAAATGAAGACAATAGATTCCATGGTACTGATTGTCCATTCAAAGTATTAAACTGGATTATTGATTGTAAAATGATTGATGTATTTCCGAATATATACATTGTGTATCTTCTGCTTTTGAAGATTCAATAGCTAACTGCAAATCTGAAAGGTCACATTTAAGATATATTGAGTACAACTATGGGAGCTTATCTTCGTTAGCAAGGTTGAATATTGAAAGTGAGATACTGTACTTTGATCGCTCAGTTTGGAAGAAATTGTAATAATACTTTGTTAAGGCAAAATCAAGAAATAAGTGGATCGATTAGTATTTTCTAAGCTTAAAGCTTATGCTCATTGTAATCGTGATTTAGCTAAATATTTGTTGTAATTTGAGTCAAATATATTGGAACTTACCGTCTGCGGCTTTTCAGAAACAGCGTCTTTATAAAATTTACATGTTTCGGGACCCTTGTCCCATCATCAGAATTTAAAAGTAATTGTGTATCATTTAAATTTGATACACTTGTCAAACACTTAAAATATTAAAATCCAATATAAAATAACTTAATATAACATAATAATATAATATTTACAGCGAGTACGAAGGTTACCGATGTACATCGTATGACAACCGACCGCGCACTAATTTACGTCTCGCTCCCACCACGACAGTAGCGCAAGGCAGTGTTGTACAATACATTTGACTTGAAGACCAATTTATCATTTAAAACATGCGGCTTGGTACCAGTATTATTGTGTGCTTTATAAATTTCGTACTCTTCAAGAGCGTTCAAATATCGCCCTTTCTTACATATGTGAAGGGGTTTCAAATTAGTTTTAAAATTATTGTAGCTGTGATTTTCGGAAATGAGGTGTTCTGCAAATTTTGACTTGATATTGTCCAAACTGTGAAAATATGTAGGCGGCCTATGTTCTATAAATCTTTTTAAAAAACCACGTCCTGTCTGGCCCACATAAAAAGCGTCGCAATCGTCACATATCAATTTGTAAACACCAGTTTTGTGTTCAAGGCTGGTTTTACCAGTAATATCAGGGTCACTTATAAGGCCACTAATAGTATTATGAATAATCTTCGTGTCCGCAGAACCACCAGCCTTGAACACAAAACTGGTACAAATTGATATGTGACGATTGCGACGCTTTTTATGTGGGCCAGACAGGACGTGGTTTTTTAAAAAGATTTATAGAACATAGGCCGCCTACACATTTTCACAGTTTGGACAATATCAAGTCAAAATTTGCAGAACACCTCATTTCCGAAAATCACAGCTACACTAATTTTAAAACTAATTTGAAACCCCTTCACATATGTAAGAAAGGGCGATATTTGAACGCTCTTGAAGAGTACGAAATTTATAAAGCACACAATAATACTGGTACCAAGCCGCATGTTTTTAATGATAAATTGGTCTTCAAGTTAAATGTATTGTACAACACTGCCTTGCGCTTCTGTCGTGGTGGGAGCGAGACGTAAATTAGTGCGCGGTCGGTTGTCATACGATGTACATCGGTAACCTTCGTACTCGCTGTAAATATTATATTATTATGTTATATTAAGTTATTTTATATTGTATTTTAATATTTTAAGTGTTTGACAAGTGTATCAAATTTAAATGATACACAATTACTTTTAAATTCTGATGATGGGACAAGGGTCCCGAAACATGTAAATTTTATAAAACGCTGTTTCTGAAAAGCCGCAGACGGTAAGTTCCAATATATTTGATTGAACAACACGTGGCTTGGTACTAAACATTTGGGATTTATTCCTTTTAAACATGTAATTTGAGAGTTAATCAAGTTATTGTTAACTTTTGAAATTGTGTATGGCATTCATTTATCAGTGCAAATAATGGATAAAAGGTTAAATTTTGAATTGGGTAGAGGACACCAGTCTGATGGGCACCACACGGCGCTTCTAATCCGCCCCTGCATGGAGTTTCAACCCAGCCTAGAATCTTTCTCAGCCTTCTTGCCGTCCAAAGCCAACATTAAAACATTGAATCTCCTGTTTCTGTTAACACACAACACACTAAAAGGGAGGGTGTGCATATGCTTGATGCAAACATACCAATTAAAGAAGAAGCTTCAATTTGGATGCAGTGGCACATTTACATGCAAGTACAGCTATTGATATGTAACAGGTCAGTGGTTAGTTCACAGGATTAAGTTATCAAGCCTAATCCAGTGATATGGTATAAGCTAACACGAGGCTTCGCAACACGATATCATAAGTTGTCTCATGATAGTGGTAAACGTTATATACTGGCGTCATGTTTATTGATCTGTTTACAACTCGGTCTAATTGTAAAATTTCACAGTAGTACACCACCAAACTATTCCTTGCTGTTACCTTCAATAAAACTCACTGTGAATTGCCTTTGTATTGCTGTGAGGTATAACAAACTACCCTTGTGTTTAAAAAAGGCAGTTTGTAATTATTGTTTGCTTCATGCGATGACTTTCCAGTATAAACTGTGGACGTATGAATGATAATAATAACAAGAATGATACAGAAATGTTGGCTTCAAGGATAAGGAGAGAAAAGATTATGCTAATAGTAAGGAATTGATATAAGTGTTGCATAGAGAAGTAATCAACTAGAAAGATAACATCGTTTACAATATTAAGAAAATTAATTTGAGGGCAGATAGAATTGACTAGTTGTGAAGGTAGAGCTGCAGTCGTAAAAGTTGCTAGGTCACAAGGGGCATGAAAGGGGTCATGATGGCGGGGTGATGTAGTACAGTAAACTGGACCCAATCTCCTTGTGAGCATTAACTGGAGAATGATCGGGATGTAGTGAACAGGCAAGTGCTATTGGATGATGATGCCTAACCTCACGTTTCTGACATTTCAGTCAAAATGTCTTTAGAAATAATGTGATTTTTTGTGAGTGCCAACGTTTTGTGGTGTGACCAATGTGTAACTTAGAATAAAACATTTGTTTTATCAAATGGCAACATTGCTAAATACCAGCGGGGATCCATGGAGGGGGAAATTCTCCCTCATCAATGGTCACTCAAGACAAAATATTTTTTCATCATTTTGTGCTTATTTAGTAGTTTTGGTAATGTGAGTATGATAAATATCGGTATGGAGAACCATACATGACTTCCATATTCTAAGATTTATATTTAAATCTTAATATCGCCTGCCAAGCGCGATATATTTTCTCTTATACATGATTTACATTAAAATGAAAAAATTATAATTTTATTGCCTGGCAACAAAATTATTTTATTTTCAACAATTACCATTGTTTCAAAACGTTTAAATAAATTTTCAAGTACAGTACTTTACTCTTGTTAAAACGTAAAAGGTTGCAGGTAAACTACCCCTTCCCCTTAACCGATCTTCACCAAAATCGAAAGTCCTTGAGACCTCTACAATTCAGGGCTGTATGCGAAACATTATTTGATTCTGTTTGAATTTGCGGCTGTTATCGTTTGCCAAAAAAAAAAAATTTCCCTTGATAAAAAAAAACCGTTGCAGGTAAACTACCCCTTTCCTTCAACCGATCTTCACCAAAAACAATAGGTCGTGAGTACTCTACAAATCAGGGCTGTATGCAAAAAATTATTTGATTCTGTTTGAATTTGCGGCAGTTATCGTTTGCCATAGAAAAAAAATTACAGACACACACACAGAGACACTTTTCGGAAAACGACTTTTTTTCATGTTTTGAGCGTAGTAGAATCAGAATCTGCAATAATCTCGAACACGATTTTTTTTGCTATCACCATACTTCCATTCATTAAGGAATATGGAAGTAAAAAATTGTATCACATTGTGTATTTTCATGGTTTGACTTTGAAATCATTGTGAATTTCAACTTACCTTACCAGCATGTTAATTTTTGTTTTATCACACTATAGAAACAGTAGTGTGTGTGTGTGTGTGTGTGCGCGCGCCATAGTAGTGTATATTTTAAACTAAACGAATGTGTGTGTGTGTGTGTGTGTGTGTGTGTGTGTGTGTGTGTGTGTGTGTGTGTGTGTGTGTGTGCCATAGTAGTGTATATTTTAAACTGTAAATGAATATTATTAAAATAACAATGAACTGACAAACACATATACAATTTTGTGCTTATACATCAATGAACTTACTGTGTTGATAATAACAAACTGTATTCATATCTTCACTTGTTGTTCCTCCCGTTAAAAATATAGGCCTTTAAAAAATGGTGCAACCATATATGTGTGCTCTATGGGTCCAACTTTCCATAATTCCCACCTCCTTAAAAGTCATCCCCCCCCCCCATTGCTTGCTGGATCCACTGCTCCTGCTTCATACTACTATATAAATTGTTGCATATGGACTCTAAACTGTCTTACCTGTATACACAAACATGTACACGCAGGTTATCATGCTATCAAATTACATCTTTCCTTCTCTGCATCATGTATTACATATTTTACCTATTTTTTGCCCTCTTCAGTCCTCGCTACACTGAGTGGTTTTCAATATGTGCATCACAGCAGTCTGGGGTGTCATACATTAATTTAGATCTTATTTTATTTCACCTTTGGTAATAAAATAGTTGTGGGAAATATAGGTTTTTTGTGCAAGATGTCAATGAAATTTCACGTTTTATGTTGGCAGTTTGTGCATATTGCTATAACCTCATACTTGAACTGTTACTATATTTTTTAAATAATTTTTTTATTTTAGTGTTTCTTTTTCTGATAATAACCACTATTAATCACTGAACTTCTTTAATTACTATACACAGTTATTTCTTTACAAAACAATGTTTAATTTGTGGTTAGTTATGTAGGTATGTACTTTTCAATTTTTGTTAATATAATTTTGTTGCAGAATGTCAATTTTGTAAATTTGTATTAACAACTGTTGTTAAATTGTTCATCGTGTTATTTGAATCAGCAGTTCCTAAATTCCAACTTTGTCGTGCTTACTTGCTGAACTGCTACCTGTTATGCTCCGGAACAGAGAGCTTTCAGTGTCTCCACCTAAACGACAACAGATACTTAGGATATAGTAAACCCTGTACCAATGGTTTAGGATTTGATAATGGTGGAGATGCTGACAGTCCTCGTCTGGGCCATGACAGGTAGCAGTTCAGCAAGTAAGAACGACAAAGTTGAAATTGTTGTTAAGTTCTTTATTTAAATTTGTTTTTATTTCTTTCCAACCTTGAAAAAGTCGTTGTAAATGAGGGCAGTGTTTCAAGAAGCTTTTACATGGCTCTCAGTCTCAAAAACATTAGGCCAATTGTCAATACATGCTAGAAGTATTGCCAGATATCCCACAGGGGAGTCACTAAACGAATGTTATTGATTCAGGGGTCATCTTTATGCCCTATATGTCCCTTTTCCTTTTTGTTTCATAATTTCAACCATTTTGTGTACTCCATCTATTTCAGTCAAGTATATACTGCTCCATTCTGTTATTGATGTTATAGACCTACCTTCCCTCCACCCATTCTCTCATTCTTATTCAGTCCTCTCGTGTGCGTCTTTTAACTCCTTAGAAATCTACTTTCAGTTGCCAATCAACTCTTCTATAAAATTTAATTTGTTTATCTCTCATTACTTTATTCCCAAACGTTCTATTAAAGGAAACCACAAATGGTTTGATATTTTATGCTGCTTTGTTTTGTTATTTCATTATGCTGCAAAAATGTTATTTATAATTTGTGAGATATATGAAGTAATTGAGTAGAATATTTGTTAAGAGATGTATTATTATAGACATTTCTGGCTTTCTGGTGCAGAATTCCACCACAATGTTCTTTGAACAAGGCAGTTTTAAAATTTACTTTTGGCTAATTTGATTGAGAATGTGCAGTGAAATGTCCAGATTTCTGAATCAGTATCAAGTTGTCTTCGTGAAACAAAAGTTTTAATAGTTTTTTATATACAGTCTGTTTTGCATGTCATCCTGACTTCTGAGATATAATGTCCCTCTTGGGACATAATACATTACGATTTTGTGATATTAATTAAAGATAGAGTTTTCTATTAAACATTGAATGATTTTTAACATTCAGTTGAGTAAAATTTGAATCCATTGGTTTGTGGTTTCCTTACAATTTCAGTACAAATAAAGCAGCTTCAATTTATCACACAGCAAATAAGTAATTGGGGGGGGGGGGATTATAGGCCTGGATGGACAGTATAGAAAACTTTTGTTAACCTTGTGTATAAAATCAGAGTTGCTCGTTCAGTTTAATTTTAAATGTCATATAATTAATTTACTCAAAATGTTAAAGAAGATAACTATATTTTGGCGCAGATTAAACTATACAAAGTACAACAACAAATTATAAAAATTACTAATAATCATAAAAAGAACTTTTTATCATTCTATTAATTAAATTCAATATTTTTTAAAATTTAATCCGTTTTTTTATTAAGTTTATCGAGTTTTTGTTAAAGCAAAATAAATTATAATGCTAAAAACTTCCCACATTTTTTTAAATTTACAAATCTTACTTCTATTTTTTTTTAACCAAGTATCTGGCACTACTAGTCCTGTCTGTGAAACAAATCAATTGTTTCTATATGTCATTTGATTATATCATCAGTATGGTGTAAACTGTAATTACAATAATCCCCTGGACAGCTCTAAGAAACGTGGAATGTTGAAAAAACAAAGAAAATCAGGTTTAAAAATGACGCTTAGCAACACTGGACCCAGACACCTATGCAGGTCGTTGAGCAGTGAGACTTATTCCATTGACAAATTTAAAGTGACCAATGTAAAGATCACTTGAGCTTTGTCATTGAGTATGTTCAGTAATCAAAATATGAAAGTATATCGCCGTATTATGAACACTTGTAACACCTTTGTGAGTTATCTATTACAGAAATGAACGCTAATCAATCTCAAACGATATTTAGTAAATTGTTAAGGCTAGTAAATATGAAAAGTAATTCTGACAACATAATCATCTTGTTTTTAAAGAAGATAGATATGGGAAAAATTGTTACTCTTATTATGATCATTCTTTTGTAATTAACTGATCTTTACTATGGACTGTGTATACAGTACAGTATTCTGTATAAAATATAACCATTTTTTATTGCTACAATGCTTTAGCCGTATCTATTTTATATAAATGCAGTAAAATATTTACTTTCTATTGTTATCCCCATAATTTAAACGTCGTAAGGCCTACTTGCTATATAACAACGGTCTTTTAATTCTTGGATTTCGTTGTCCATGACGTGTCCCGTTACTTAACTAAATATAATTATTTCACTACCGAATCGGAACACAAAGTTTTTTATGGGTAAAAACGTAAAAGTTTTACCTTATATCCTGAACCGGTTTTCGCTTTTAAAAAGCTTCTTCAGAGGCTGCTGCTGCTGGAAGCACTGTCCGTTAGCGTGGAACGAAAATGGCCTTTTTTTAATTTTTTTTTTTTTTTTTTTTTTAGTTTTGTAATAGTGGGGAAAAGTTGCCTTTTAGGTTCAAAAAGAAGAAAAAAAAATTTGGTTGCTATACTACAACATCTTGAGGTGCCACAAAGAGCTTAAAGTTTGTAAAAAAACTGAAAAATTATAAACTTTGATAAATTATTTTTTATGGTTTTCTCGTACATATAATGTTACAAAAGATAGTTGTAAATACATATATAAGCATTAGAATAGGAAAAAATTATTAATTACAAAATATAATAATAATAAAAAATATTTTTTAATGTCAAAAAGTTTGTATTTTTGCTAATTTTGAAATTTTTGCGAACATTTTGGTTGTTACAAATAGTAGTAAATAAGGTTGAAATAAAAGCTCGTCAAATCAATTATATATTTTTTTTATTAGAGCACACGTAAAAAATATTATAATACACTTTTAAAGACATTGAAAGTTCATTTTTTATGATTTAAAAAACCTTAATAATTACAAATGTTACAGCTGCAAAATGTTTGTTTCTACTTCATTGACACATTAAACTGTTTTTTTGTATCAAATTTTGGCATGTTCTCACGTTGAGTCAATTTTTGCTCTTATATATCCTTCTCTTGCGATTGAACCACAGACATTTTGAGCCGATTCGGTCACCAGTTTCACAGCTCTTTCCACTGCTTGCGTGTGACAAGGAAGCCGGGGAAAGTCGATAAGCGGGTCCACTTTACTATTTGGTTGAGCTTCAGATGTCTTCCGTATAAAGTCTTTGAGAGAGTCAATGGAAACATGTTTTACCAAGGGGGGTTCAGTTACGTCATTTTCAGCCCATGAGATCATGTCGATGTAATCCTTTGCGTCAAAGTTTATCTTTGGAACTTTAAACTTCCTGACTCCGCCTCTACTTTCTGTTCTTGCTTTTAAAACACGTCGTAAACCAAGTTCTCTTACATTTTTGCACTCATCACATAGCATGGACAAAAGGAGATTTTCTGCAGCAGCAAAGTACCCATTTATTTGAATAACTGGGTCTAGAACGTTCTTGAAATCATCAGAGAGATAGTGTCAATATGAGATAAGCTTAAACAGATGTTTGGAACCATAAGTACATGAAGGTTTTAACTTAATGTTAAACCTGTGTGGTGCATACACTTTCACAATGTACTCAGCCAGAGTCTTAAGGTTTTCAGTTGGATTTTGCAGTTGCCACATACAATCTAAGTATACGGTTTGCTAATGTAAGCCACCTGGAGTGAGCAAGTTTTCCAGGGTTTCTTAAAGATAAATCTAGTGAGCAATTTCCACTTGATACAGCGATACACATATCCAATAAATACTTCTGATCTGTACTTAAATCATGTATGTTCTCCAAAAGAGGAAGGTTATTTTCAATTAGCAAGAAAGTAACCACAGGAAGATTAGCACAGTTTTCCAGCTGCTGACCTATTTCGCCTTTAAACTTATTGGGTCCCTTCGTTTTACCATCTAAATGACAAAAAAAGATGTCGCAAAGGTAGCTCATTTCCATGGAACAAACAAACTAACCATTGTAAAGGTCTTCCTATTTCATTTTCCATCAAAGAAATCACACCATTATTATGTCCAGTGTTTACAACGGTTCCATCACACCCAATAGCAGTAAAGTTCAAAAGTTGTTCGTTGTGTTCTCTATCTTCAAGAAACTCCAGTATACTGTCTGCTATGTCTTTTCCAGTGCCAGATTTAGGTGTTACGTGGCCTAAAAACTTTGAGTTTGGTTCCTCTATTAGTGAAACGTGCTCTTCTGAAATAACTGTTTTGTACAACTTAATTCCTTTCTTTTCTTGAACAATTGTTTTGTCTCTTTTTCCATCAAAAAACAATCCTCTATTTTCGGTTATCTGATCATAAAGACTGTCATTAATGAGATCTTTATTGCATAATCGAGACACGTAAAATTCTTTGAAAAAGTTACAAAAAGTGTGTTTTTATAAAACTTTACCGCTCTTGCGGCACCTCAAGACATAATCCAAAAAGTTAGAAAACAAATTGTATGTCTTTTTTGATATAAAAACTGCTTTTTTGACAGCATTTGAAATTAAAAAAAAATTTTTGACAACTTCTTAAAAAAACTTAAAAATGTAGCGAAAATTGCAATTTTATGAAAATTTATCGTCCTTGCGGCACCTCAAGACGTGCTCCAATATTTTTCATATCTTTTTTTATCTTATCTACACCAAAAGGCAACTTTTCCGCGCTATTACAAATTAAAAATCCAAATTTGATTTTTTCGTTCCACCCTACTGTCCGTCTTGTTGTTGGTGACGGAATTGATTTTCGAAAGATCGATGTTGTGTGTGTGGGTTGTGATATGTTCGAATAATGCGTGTGATTTGAATTGTGTGTGTTCGTTTAGGATGTCGTTTTTATGTTTTTTCGTGTGTTTGTATATTTCCAATTGTTCTAGAGTGTCTAGTTTTCGGCCTTTTGTGTGTACGTGTAGAATGTCCATGTTATTGTCGATGTTGGACATTCTACACGTACACACAAAAGGCCGAAAACTAGACACTCTAGAACAATTGGAAATATACAAACACACGAAAACAAATAAAAATGACATCCTAAATGAACAGACACAATTCAAATCACACGCATTATTCAAACATATCACACCCCACACACACAACATCGATCTTTCGATAGTCGATACCGTTGCCAACAACAAGACGGACAGTGCTTCCAGCAGCAGCCTCTGAAGAAGCTTTTTAAAAGCGAAAACCGGTTCAGGTTATAAGGTTTTTACTTTTACGTTTTTACCCATAAAAAATTTTGTGTTCCATGTCGGACTTTTAATATAACAGTCACCTCAGAGCCTCTGCTAGTCTGTTATATAGTTATAATGGGGGATTACTGTAATATGATTGAAAAAAAGTTGTAATTTGTGTACTGTTTCAATTACATAAGAAACTGTACTTTCAGTACACTTGCATCTTAACATATTAATGGGTAAGAGTAGTTTCTGCTAACCTTTTTGTATGCGGCCTGTCTAGTTGTAACAGGTTTAACAAATCCGTTATCAGCCATCAATAATATTAATGAATGAGACTCCAGATCAGGTGAATGCATGCAACTGATACAGATGTAAGCATACTATGTTACAGACTTCAAATAGCAGTAAAACCATGTCGTGCGTGTGTTTTATGAGACAAATTTAAGATGTGAATCTCACACATAAACTTATGTGGTTACTATTAATAGCAACACCATTTTACGGTTTAACATATGCCATTTTATTTCTCTTAAAACCAGTCATTTTGCCCACACTATGGTGAGGAATCCTCACTAACCACTAAGAATACCTTGTTATAGTGTGGGTGAAGGGGAGTAAAACAACCTGTCTTAAACTGAAATACAGTGATGTAAAGATTTTAATCATTATGTATATAAACATTTTTTATTACAGAAACAGTGCACAGTAATTTTTTTGCTTTTTAATTAAATCATAATATATATTAGATGATATGTAAAATGTACATGAGTAAGTGTATGTGGATTTTTAATTATATAAATTTTCATGACTATAGAGTATAATTAAACACCTGATACATTTTTATTCAAGTCTATTTTTGTGTATAATTTACTTTTTTGATATTGAACTAATAAGAGACATTTTTTTGAGAACACAATTTATAAAACGACTTATTATTGTTTTATGTATGGTCACTGGACGTCTTGTCCCTCTTCTTCCTCTGTATGTTCGTCCTCTTCTTGATATAAATATTATTACATTAATTTAATAAAAGTCGTTTAACAAAGTCAAGTTGGATTAACCAGTCACACCAATAAAGAGGATATAACTATCCCATCCTCTAAAGTTGTAAAAAATTAAAAAAAAATCTTGCCAAGTTTTTTTGTCAAGTTAATGTAATAAATGATTTATTATGAGCATTACGTGTCGTATCATAGTATTAAAAATATTACTATTGTAACGAGAACCCTATTGAACAGCCTGTCGAAGAGCCCTCCACCTATTCCCCTGCTAGCCAAGCAGGTGTACCTCAGTCAAGGCATACAGTAAAGAGGGAAAGCTATTCTGGACCTACAAAAGCAGAGCGTCTGGCTTTGTCAGATCAGTTATGTGAGTGATTTTCCTTAGTGCGGATCGAGTAGTGGTTGAAGTATGGTAGCGAAGTGTTATTGTGTTACAATTGAGTGGGTGAGAGGAAAAAGGTAGACATTCCACAAATGTACACTTTTGGGAAGCTCAAAAAACTGTTTCCTTGCTAAACAAATTTTTTTACAGGAAAACTTACTATCGACAAATTATACCTCTAGTCCCCTACAATATATTAGAATGAACTTAGAAAATACATTTTAAATATTTAGTACCGGTACTAATGTTAGACCTAACATAAAATGGAATGTGTTCTTTTTTTCCACTCCAACAGGGAAACCTAACTGAAAATTGGTGAAAATTAAAACTAATTTATATATAGGCTTATGTACATGTTTATTGAGTAAAATTACATACTTTTAAGTTGGAAACGTGTATGAAAATCCTTAGGCTTAATCATCTTCCGCATTCGTGTTTTCTGATCCGGAGGCCAGGTAAGCCGCATGTGATAAAAGAGCTGATGTTCTTCTGGGATGTACTTGAGAACCTTTTGGAGATCTTGTATCTTCTCCTTTTTAATGGGGACCTTCCCATTATAAGGTTTAATTACAGGGAAAGTTACCGTGTTGGTTTTCTTCAACCTAAATGTTGATGTAACATTGGTATTAATAAAGGGTAATGCTTGCACATAACCATTTAACTCACTTTTACACACAAGTGCCTGGATTTACTTACAACAAAACTTAACTTCTTATCCTCAGTGCTGTTAGGAAGTTTTACAAAATAATCTGACTACCATTTTTTTGAAGTCGAAAATGTCTTCATTTCTAACTTCCTTTACTTGAAAGGAAGGCTCAGTTTTTTTGGCATTTTCAATCATGATCTTGTATTGTTCTCGGGAGTACACATGGTCATGACATCGAACTGCTCGCTTCAAAGTACCAAATGTTCGGTCACACGGCATGAAGGTGTGGCCTCTTATTGGGTGATACTGATGAATTACCGTAAACTGATTTGTCATTGTCAGTGTTGTCAAGAGCCTACAAAGAGCATGGTTTCGGTTTTGGCCCCCACAAGCATCACTAAACACATGGAGTTCCCGTACCTCTTCAGGGATATGATTTAGAATAAAATCTAACACAAATGTAAAGACTTCATTTGGCCCTTTACTTGCCTCTCCTTCCGGATAGGTGTAGAAAAAGGTTTTTCATTTTTCATATCAAAAATATTGAAAACATAGTACCATACCTTTCTAAGATAAACATCTCTTGCACTGGTAAAAACGGTAGAGGTAAGTTTTGCATATAATAAAAAACTATTCCCATAACCTCAGGTTGCGTTTTGCTCATTTCCTTAACTTCTTTTAGTTTGTTATAAAATGTTTTGCCCTCCTTTTACTCATATAGTAAAATATACAGTACTCATATATAGTAAATATAGTACTCATATTTAACTACTTTTTCCAAATCAGGATATTTTTCAATAAACAATGTGTGTATTTTGGTTACTGTGAGCTCTGCATCCAAGTATGTTAAGGGTCTCGAAGTGTAATGTGATACATGTTTTGGAAATGAGTCGATGTGTTCATGAATTTTAACATTGATGAGAGTCAGGAGAACATTGCCTCTAGTTGTAACATGTCATACTATTGGTTGTAATAAATAAATTCATAATTTTCTAACTATATATTATAAAATAATAAATTGTTGGATACCTCTAGTTGATGTATACAATGTGTTAATATTTATTTTTATTTTAGAACAAATTTTATACCTTTTTTGGAGTCAGTTTGCCATCAAAATGATTGTGGCTAGGACATGGTAATGTAACACATAGAACATTTACAATCACTCGTGTCTGTAATAGTGTGTACTTACTTTCAAATGCAGAACATGAATTTTATTTTCAACTGAGTTACTTTGTATTCTTTATTAGCATCGTGTAATTAGTTCTGGTCTGAAACAGTTAATTTTTAGTAGACAGCATTTGTTTTGAGTCTAGTAATTTGGGTCTATCTAGCATGCTGTTGGTAATGGACTTTTCTCATTATCTAAACCGTAATAATCTCCTTCTTCTTTCCTGTCAAGACTTATACCTGTTTACCCATCTGCTTTCTAATATTCTCTCCCCTTCTTATCCCCCTGTAGACTTCTTTTGCTACTAGGAAGAAAACTGAATAATGCCTCTGCAATTCTAGTGCTTTGATTCTGTTGTTAAGATGTTGACTCCGCTTATTCTTGGTTTGTTAAATGTAATTAATGCAGTTTTTATTTGTCTCCAACATGAAGATTGCAAAAGGTATTCCAGTCTTATGCATCAACTAACCGATCTCAAAAAACATCTTTTCTCCAGCTTAAATATAAAATTCTTGTCTTCCTTTTTCATCGCCATACTTCATTTTTGTTAAGAGCTCTGATACTGTCATAATTTTATAAAAGTTCAACTATATTTTTTTTTCAGTTTTTCCTCTACAGGGTTCGTTGTTTAGGGTTCTAATAGTTTCACACATTGCTTGAAATTTGTCCAGTATTTTGGTGTTATTTCCATGGTTGGAACTGTCATAACATGTTAAATAATTAAAATATAAAACCTGCTCTCCAGGCTAACTTGGAGGAACGTCATAGATCAAATTGGATTTAACAAATTGGAATGCAAAAATTAACAGTTCTGTTGCATTCCCTTAGTACTACCATGAAATACAAAACCACTAAAATAAGTTTATATATTTACTGAAATTATTTGAACCACATCTCTCGCTGTGTGACACACTATTTAATCACACTTCTTATATCATACAGTGGGTCTCTGGTTCAGTGAAGGAACACCGTTGACAAATATGTGTGAGTTACAAGCTTTTGTAAAATTTGGTTCTAAAAACTGTATTGGATGTAATGTAACTATATTTACTTTTTTTATGTAACACAAAATTTTTCTCATATTTTACAGTGACCCCCCCCCCCCCCCCCCCCCCGAAGTATCTCAACTGAGATAGTCTTGATCTGACCACTGAGGTTACTTTAACTAAATCATTGAATTAACAAAGCGTTTGGCATTACATAAAATTCTTGTTCTACCCCTTTTAATCATTAGGCCTGTTGCACTCCCTGGCCATGGTACAACTCATTTTCCAACGTTGGCAAAGAGAAATCAGCCATGCAGCAAACCTGTGTGGCGTGAACCACATGGTGGTGGTGTGTGTGTGTGCATGTGCGTGCATGCGCACTGATGTAACATAAGTGTCTTTGTTTCTGAAATAGCCCACCCATGCCAAAGAGAACCACTGTATTACTGTCCTCATCAATAGGTGCAGGCAGGCAGTCTTAAGTCATGACCTTGACTTGATCCATGACTGCAACACAGCTGTCGTATTCACTGTGAAAGCCTACACCAAATAAATATAATTACATATAAAAACAGTGTTAATTGTTATTTTTAAACTGGCAGATAGACATGAGAATTGGAAAAGAATGTAAAATCATTTAAGAGCATTCTATACCTATTTAAAAATTCAACAAAGGACTCATGTTGTTATGAGACTGAAAACTGTAAACTGTTTTGTTTTATTCTGAAACCGCTAAGTCTTTATGAATTCTTAAAGAGCGATAAATGTTTAAATGTTTGTGCACTGTTTGGAATAAAGCCACATGACAAGTTACTCAACAATAACAGATTTATGGATGAAATGTACTGCCTGCTGACAAAACTACTTGCTAAGGGGCTAATTTGAAACCATCAAGTCACTGGTAATAAAAAATGACATATTCACATCTTTGATACTGTCATACTTTCATACTGTATGATTGTTTGTCTATTATTGGTAACAACTTATTACTTGAACTGTATTTCTTGAATGGAAGAAAGAGCTTTAGCCATCCACTTTGCTGGTCCAAGCATGTAGTGGTTGGGACTGTGCAAGATAAATTGACAATTGTTTGTAAAAAAAAATAATTTCAACGAATATTGCCATTTTAGAAATATTAATCCATTAAAGAGAAATAGTTTCCACGTTTGATGACTGATCCTCAAACCAAGGTTTCAACAAGAAACCTTGGCTTTCATTTATTTTCGTTGTTTGAATCTTATCGGAGCAGTGCGAACCATAAACTTACAGTGGTATTTTAATGTACAGTTTGGTTTAGTCTTCTGTGGTAATAAGTAGTTAGGATAACACCCTGGGGTAATAATAGGCAGCTACAGCATTGTATTGCCTACAGGGGCGGTAACACGGGGGGGGGGTAAAGGGGACAGCTGTACCAGGCCCCGAGCTCAAGGGGGGCCCGACAGGGGCTCCATTTTTTGTGTAAAACAATTTTTAAGAATGAATAATTTTAGTTTGGTTATGATTTAGAAAAATAACAAAATATTTCTAATTAACCGCAGCAGGACCAATATTAAATTTGAACCTGTTCAATTTAATAGCTATGAGGGCATATTATTGTTTTCCCGTCTCATAGCTTTCTCCCCTATCCACTACCAGTGTTGTTTAATTCGGATAACAAAATGGCAAATTCGATAGTTGCTAGTACATTTTTGCAACACCAGCAGCTGCCCACTCCCTAAATCTTGTAGGTGTACATGCAGCATCTTGCTGCAATGATGCAATTACCTACTTCGGCAGCATCAATCATTTATATACACTTTTTAGTAGCAGTCCAGACCGATGGGAAATTCTAAAACAAAAAACTGGCTTTTCCCTTCATAGCCAGAGTGAAACACATTGGAGCTCAAGAAAGGAAGCAGTTCGCCCTGTTGCTAGGCATTATCGAAGCACTTGATAGAGATGACTTGATAGAGAAGAGATCTAAAAAACTTACCCACGAAGCTTTTTCTGAAGCTGCTGGTATGAGAGACTACTTTTTGTCTTTCAAATCAATCCTTATGAGTG
The DNA here is from genome assembly GCA_034769895.1 of Magicicada septendecula. NCBI lineage: Eukaryota > Metazoa > Arthropoda > Insecta > Hemiptera > Cicadidae > Magicicada > Magicicada septendecula. Next base: position 12,827,839 of record CM068368.1, read on the forward strand.
CTGTGTGGATAAAGGTCCTCGAGAGTTTCGTTTCGACCAAAACAACTTGGTTCTGCAGTTCAGAAGTGTCACACTAGACATTGAGGTTGCAAATATTTTAGAGCTACAGCAAGAAATTGAAAACTTAAGGGATAACTGGGCAACAATTTTGTCTGAAGCAAAACTTGTGGCAGGTAACTTTGGAATTATTCCAGAGTTAAAGCAAGGAAGAAATAAAAGAAAATACAATGAAGATATTCCTTTAGAACCGAGGAAAACTTTAAAATTAATGTATTTTATGTCATATTAGACTCTCTTATCTTTCAGCTTGCCAATAGGTATGAGCACAATTGCTAATTTGTTTTCCCCGATATTGTCATTTAAGACCCTAGATAAGGAGGAACTTCTAAAACGATCTGTGCAGCTAAGGGAAAAGTACCCCAATGACCTAACTGGCTCGTTTAATGATGAGATTGTGCACCTAAAAAATATGCACAAAGTAACCTTTGAAAGCACCGCTGAAAGCCAGGAAGGGCGCATAGACCTTTTAAATAAAAATTTTAAATTGCGGCTTGAAGGAATTTTCCCACAAGTATGCATAGCAATCAGAATTTTGTGCACAACTCCACTCACAGTTGCTGAAGGAGAACGAGCCTTTAGTAAGCTTTCGTTAATAAAGAACTACCTTCGTGCAACCACGATGCAAAACCGCCTGAACAGTTGTGCTTTACTTTCCATTGAACAAGAAATTTCAAGGAAAATAGATTTTGACAGTGTCATAAAAGACTTTTCTACAGCCAAACTAAGAAGACTACTTTAATGCATCGTTAATTATAAATTTCAATTACTACTATTGAACTTTTATGATATGTATATTAAAAAAGGTTGTAACCTACCAATCTACCATTAAGTTTTATGTTTTCGTTAATATAAAGTCGTTTTAGAATTTGTTTTTTGTGTACCCTTATGTACACTACATACATTTATTTTATTAAATTTTCAATGTTTGTTGATACAAACTCTTTATCTAGAGTTTCAATTTTAGTCATCCTCTATGTGTGTAATATTTAAACGTTGTTGTGACAGTGTGTGTTGTGAGGGTGTTTGGGTGGGGGGGTTTGGGGTGGAAACAAGGGGGGGCCCGTGGGTTTATCTGTACCAGGCCCCATGATTTCTGTTACCGCCCCTGATTGGCCACACTGCATCATTGTATTCTATACAGCTCATATGCGATCTCATTATGCCATCTTAGATGCACAAAGAGGAGTATTTTTTTTTACATGTTGATGATGGTGGAAGGGAATGAAATGCTAAATGGTTGAAGTTTTCAACGTTAACTACACTGTATTCCCTATACACCAGCTGCAGACTGCCCTGTCTCATCCATACTGTTTTAGATGTTATAAAAACAAGGTGGTATAATTTAGTTTCTTTTATACATAGATAACATGGCAAGAGAATGGAAACGTGAAAATACATATTAGATTTGCCATTGAAGGAAGTACCATATTGAACATACAGATATGTCTAAACTGTCAAGGCTTTTGATTCAAAAGAGTACCAAACATATGTGTAGAGTTTGATGTTGAACTTATCCTGTAGATTGTGACTTCACTGGCTCTCAATCTTATACAAATTTAGTAAGATGTGAGTACGAGAAACCAAGTCTACCTATAGTTATAAATAATGATCATGTCATGGAAGAAGATTGTGTTGTCTCTAGTATTTAGGACTTTTATGTCATAGTAGTATGCTCCCAGAGCTGCAGAACTCGTTCAGTAGTTTGGGTGAAGTATATTTTTATCATTACATAAATTTCGGTATTAGATAATTTTCAAATTGTGGGAAAAATTATAAAAATACTATTTCTTTAATAATATTAACACCAGAAATCCAGTACATTCGGATTTAGTAGACAATTTAGTCTAACACCCTCATGGATTTTCACAATTTTTTCATATTATTGATCTATTAGGAGCGCCCTGGGGTCTCTAAAAATTTTGAGATTTCCTAACCAAATACTACACTGTGATGATAGTTCAAAATTCTCTTGAATTTGATACCCCGCATACATTTTTGAGATTTTTTTCAAAATGTTCACCCACTTTTGAAATTTGTCATTTATTCAAAAATAAACACCGTACTCAGATTATGGTTAAAATTCTCTTGAATTTGATACCATACATGGGCTTTTGCGATTTTTTCACAATTTTGACCCCTCACATTTTTGCCTCCTGGCCCACTATTTTTGGGGTGATCAATCTCAAAAACAAAAGTATTCTGTATGATAAAATTATTGACACGTATGCCAGGTTTTATGAAAATTGGTTGATGCATTCAAAAGTTATCACCAGACATACCCAAAACAGACTAACAAATGCCAAACTGTCAAGTTAAAACTTAGAACTTGTTTTCCCCATTCAATTAAGAATAATTGAATATGGACAGCCAAAGTATTATATTCTGGTAAGTCTGAATGGTAAAATAAGATCTGATGAATAGGCAGGAATTTTTTTTCTCTTTCAAAAACATCTGCTGCAGACAGTGTCTGTAAACAGATATGAATTGTCATAGCACAATATCCATGACTTGGCCAACAACAACACAGCCTTGGGATGGTCAGTATGATACCATCAAGACATTATTAGGCCACCAGAAGCAGAGCGGAGTGAAGTTGAGTGTAATGGACTGAGTTTGTCAAATGTAAACAATGTTGTTCCAATAAAAGTGTGGCCACCAGAAGCGGAGCTGAGTGAAGTGGAGTGAAGCGATGTTGCACGGGTCCACCCTGCTCAGCTTTGCCTCGGCCGAGGTCCGTTTGGAAGCTGACTCCACTTCCCCCACCACACCACCTTCCCACTGACAACCATACTCAGTCAGTTAGCAACTAGCATTTCTATCAGTACTCCGCATTCTATAGCCAGCCCCTAAATGACTCAGCTCAACTCAACTGTGCTCCTGTCCTCGTCAGTCCGCATCTGGAGGTCATCTACCCTTATGGGATTTCTGTCAGTGCTACCAAAGTAGTAAACTTGTAACGATGCGATGTTGTACCAGTTGGAAATAGATAGCATGATTTTTTGAAAACAGAACCAATGTTAACACTTTACTATAATCAGCTATCATTGTGATACTGTATCATGTCCACTTGAAATATTTTAGTATTGTATATCAATCCAGTGTTGAAAACAACACTAGAAATAATCTTAACAACTAACACCAGAGTTGATTTGGTATTGTTGTGTTACTGAATTTTCAGTGTCTCAAATTTGGTTTAACAATGTAGTCCTGATGAACGCTGTACAATACACTAGCAGAAACCTGAAAGACATGTTTGAATTGGTATCCAAGTCACTTATTGACAAAATCTGTATACTATTTACCTTATTTCTTCCATCGTGTTACTTCGTGTTGCGTTTGATTTGATTTACGCGTTTCAAAACTTATGTTTCGTCTTCAGAAATAAATAAATAAAAATTCACTTTTAGCGAGGTCGTTACATATTAAAATACAAATATTGGAAAACGGTTACACACATATCCGCTTTACATGAGTGCGCACTCGAGTCGGACCGATCGGACACTGACAATAGCTATTGATAGTCAGTGTCCGATCGGTCTGACTCGAGTGCGCACTCATGTAAAGCGGATATGTGTGTAATCGTTTTCCAATACTCATGTAAAGTGGATATGTGTGTAATCGTTTTCCAGTATTTGTATTTTAATATGTAACGACCTCGCTAAGAGTGAATTTTTATTTATTTATTTCTGAAGAAGAAACATGTTTCGAAATGCGTAAATCAAATCAAACGCAACACGAAGTCACACAACGGAAGACATAAGGTAAATATTATACAGATTTTTTAGCAGAAACTGTCGACAAACAAAAACTCTGAAATGATATGGTGATGATTTTGAAGCTATTTATGAAAATAACTAGGTATGCTTCTAGTAAATAGTTTAGCATTTAAAACTCTTGTGTAGGGAAATATTAATCAGCATTAGATTTATTCATAGGTGTACACAGTTGTTAATATCTTGAAACAGTGTTTTCGTGAAAGTCTTCAATAATTACAGTATTGTAGTTTTCTCACAAATTGTATAATTCATTATAAATCTGTGTGCTTCAATTGAATTAAAACAGTTTTAGAAACAACACACTTTTTATCTGATTAACACCGAGTGAAAGAGTGTCGACGTGGCAACTGAAGATTTAATGTTGTAGACTGAAGAATAATTTATGTTAATAATTTGAAAGAAGTGTTTGTTTGTACTAAAAAAATGGTTTATTTTAATGAGTAAACAAGTACAGAAGCTTATGAGTGAGATCTGGTGTTCTTAGAGCTATAAAAGTGTTTTTAGAGTTTAACAGCATGTTTAAATTTTGTCAGCTTTAGACATATTCCTCTTTAATTGATAAAAAATCCTCAGTCACTCTACATAAAATGGCTTTTCATAGAACTTATGTAAATTCAGTAGCCAAAGAACAAAACATGCATTTAACCTCAAAACACTTTTTCTAATATTCATGTTTAATCTGGTATCCAAGTCACTTAATCGAATTAATAAATTAATTTACCTTTCAATAATCCGCCATATGACTTCTTATAAAACTCTTCTATTACGCGTTTTGGAGACTATGCTCCATCTTCAGATAGTAAAATAAAACTATGTCACTCTTACGAGATCGTTAATTGATAAAATATCAGTTTGCTTAAGAACACGATACTTTGCGTACAGTTCTTATGCAAATTGATATTGTTATGACGGTCTACTTGATCATCATAGGTACAGTGGAAAACAAAATACAAGACACCAATTAAGTCACTAATCACCAGCTTTAATTTTCACAGTTAAGCAGTTCGTAATTAACAACACTGGCTCTAACAACAAATCAAATAAAAATTGTTCACACGCAATAAAATGTCAACTAATATAAAACACAATTGTGTTACAATTATACCGCCCCGATTATAAAATACAACACTTCACTAATAACCACTTGAACGCACACAGTAATCACTTGTAATAGCCCTACAATAAACTCAATCCGCACTGTAATACGAGGGGGTACCCAAAAATAACCGGAATAGCACTGCGATTGGCGGAGCTTACGTAGTACGCATTTCTCCCGCTAGGCGAGCATAGCGCAACTCGTTTCGAGTTCAGTGCCGTCATTGTTGTCGCCTGGGAAGGTTGTGTCCGGTCACAGTAATTCGTTTTGTAAAAGCAGTTTCGCTTGCTTCTCGTTTTTTGTCATGGCGGATTTAAGTGAACTTTTAGCTGCTGTGAAATTTTGCTTCCTGCTTGGGAAAAATGCCGCAGAAACTGTTGTGATGTTGAAAACAGCTTACAAGGATAGTGCTATGGGAAAAACTCAAGTGTACCAATGGTTTTCTCGTTTCAAAGAAGGTGAAATGTCAATTGATGACAAACCTCGTTCTGGACATCCGTCAACTTCCAGAATTGACGAAAATGTTGAAAAAGTTCACGCAATCGTGCTTAAAGACCGACGACGGACCATTGAAGAGATTAGTAAGTTATCTGGAATAACTTGGAGCTCGGTTCAGCGAACTTTGTCAGAAGATTTGGGGATGAGAAGGGTCACTGCAAAATTTGTGCCTCGGGTCCTGACTGAACAGCAAAAAGAGAATCGAGTTGAAACATGCCGTGCATTGAAAGACCAGCTCCGAACCGCCCAGATTTTTTTTCCAAGATCATTACTGGTGACGAGTCATGGTGCTATGGTTACCACCCCGAAACTAAACAACAGTTAACCCAGTGGAAAACTTCATTGTCGCCTCGCCCAAAAAAAGCTCGTCAAGTGAAATCAAACATCAAGACGATGCTCAATTTTTTTTCGATGTGAGAGGGGTAGTGCATTCTGATTCGTCCCGCCAGGTGAGACTGTTAATCAGGCTTTCTATTTGGAGGTTTTAAAAAGATTGCGTAACAATGTGCGACAAAAAAGGCCCGATTTGTGGCAGACGGACTGGTTTTCCCACCATGACAATCCACCTGCTCATGCAGCCATTTCAGTGCGGCAGTTTTTAGCAAAAAACAACATGACTCCCTTGCCCCACACCCCTTACTCACCTGACCTCGCTTCGTGCGATTTCTTCTTGTTTCTATGAATGAAGAGGGACATGAAAGGACAATGCTGTAACGACGTGGAAGCGGTAAAGAAAAAAACGAGGCAGGAGCTGTTGGGCATCACAACAGACGAGTTTGAAAAATGTTTCCAGGAATGGGATCGCAGATTGTACAAGTGTATTAAGTGTAATGGAGAGTACTTTGAAGGTGATAAGGTTGTTTTGTAAAAAAAATTAAATACATAGCTTTAAAAAAACAATTCCGGTTATTTTTGGGTACCCCCTCGTATATCGCAACTATAACTGAAACTGAACGTCGTTGAGTACTGATATCTATACCCCCCTCCAGAAATACTAGATTATTCCATACTGCGCGTTAGCTCTGCACTACGATGTAATTAATTGCGGCCTTGACACAGTCCGCGCGGCTTCCAGAAAAGTCTCGCGAGCGCATGTTGAAATCACGTATGCCACAACATTTAGCCGTATTCCACTGGATCGTTCGAGAAACACGTAGATAGTTCTGTAATGTCGTAACAATATTTTACTAATTAACGACCTCGTAAGGGTGACATAGTTTTATTTTACTATCGGAAGATGGAGCATAGTCTCCGAAACGCGTAATAGAAGAGTTTTATAAGAAGTCACACAGCGGATTATTGAAAGATAAATTAATTTATTAACACTTTTTCTCTTACTAATGAAAACGTCAGAATTTGCAAGTGATCATTTTAAGATGTTAATGACAATTGTGTATGTTGATCATTATGTTTGACTGTTTTTTGACATGAACTGGAATATGTCGTGTGAATATTACTGTAATCTGTTACTATATTGCATTTAGTTTAGCATTGTTTATACATTTATCCTTCTCGCCTGTTTGTGTATGTGCAAGCTAATAATGTTTTTTTCTATTAACAAAAAATAACTTGCTGCTTTATACGCCTTCTTAATAACTATGGAATGATTGTCTGAACGCTCATAAATTGCTTGTACCAAATGACTGGTCTCTAAATATCATTCTGTCTTCTGAACGTTCCTACTGTTTGATGTTTGGCTCTGTTTTTAAAATACTGCATATTTTTTAGTAAAAGGCATCAAATTTTATAATATTTCTTTTAGTCAGTTCATTGATAATTTGTATAGCTAATCACATTGCATGCAGATATATTTTTTTTATAAAACTTTTCTTATCTTTATTTTCTACCTATCAGATTAGATTTCATTGATCATATAAGATATGTATATTTTAATATAATATCCTTATAACATAATTGAATTCACAGCACGGTGACAAGTGGGTGGATCTTCCATAAATCAGATACATCATAGTTTGGTTTTCCATTGTTTAAAACTTTCATAAGTAAAATCAATTAGTTTGTCACATATTGTGATATTTTAGTGAAACTTATAGATTGTCGTTTTGACAAAAATTCAAGTTAATATTATTTGCTTTTTTCAGATAATTCTATGGACCATTGTTGGATGTTTTTTCTTAATTGTTAGATGTAAACACCCAACAGTTGGTGACAGAAAATTGAATGATTTTGTTTGTTCGAATACAACCATCCAATAATGAAACATGGTTTTAATTCCTGAAAATCAAAAATAAATAAAAGTTTAAATTCTGGCCACTTCAGCCCAAACTGCGTACTTAATTTGTTGGTTATGGAACATCACTTTTTGGCAGTTTCACCCAGTGTATCACATTTACTGTATTCAGCAAAATAAAATTGTGTTTAGACAGTGTCAGCCTGTTTAAAATTTTCATTCATTTTTACTAAGACACATAGTTTGATATTTAAAACATACTCGGAGTTTAATAATAATTGTATTTAATTATTAATGGTAAGTGTCCACGTATTGTGTATAACGGAGAATACTAACGCGTAACTGATTGACGCTGTAATTATGTGAAATGAGAATTTGTAACAAGTGTTTTATCAGTGTCACATTATTAATTCATTCAAAATATTGCTTATTGTGTTTCATTGCTTACTTAACTCAGCAGAGTGACTATATATCTCATGCTCTTTGCTTATGAACATTAATTAGTGACAGCTTAATAATATTTATTCATTATATGTTATTTATAATGCTCATATTAGTTTTCCTGTTAATGGGATTTTGAATCTGAAATTAAAATTATAAAAGCAATTGCAAGTGACAGTGGGCAAAGGAAGTCTTTGTAAGGACTAGAGAATATGCTTTGTTGCCATTTGTTAGAGCCAAAATGTTGAAGACGAGGAAAAATATATTTTCCGTCTGTACATCAATTCATTATTCTCATTTATTTTGTTAAGAAAGACACTACAGGTGTAATGTTGAAGGCATTCATCCAAGCTAAATAATAGGTCAAAATGTTGTATTTACAAAAATCTGGACAACCTTCATTTTTCCCTATACTCTCATTCCATTAGTTTTGGTTTCCAGATAGGACTTATTGTATTGTTACGACGGTCTACTCGATCGTCGTAGGTACAGTGGAAACAAAATAAGTACAAGACACCAATTAAGTCACTAATCACACCTTTAATTGTTATAGTAAAACAGTTCGTAATTAACAACACAGTGTCTACAACAAATCAAATGAAATTGTTCATACGCAATAAAATGTCCACTAATATTAAAACTCAACTGTATTACAATTATACCGTCCGAATATAAAACGCAACACTTCACTAATAACTACTTGAACGTACACCGTAATAACCCGAACCGCTCTGTAAATATATCGCACTAATACTCTCGAACCGCACAGTCAAAAATCTCGCATTGAACTGAAAAACTAAGGCCGCGACGCGATGTATTTATAGTTAGCTAACACACACCAGAAGCTTCCAAACTGCGTCTTATCTCTCGCGAATACGTAATTGCTGCGGCCTTGACACAGTCCGAGCGCCCGAGCGAAGGCTGGCAAAGTCGAGAAATTTCTCGCAACATGCGTTTAGTAGCACGTACACCACACGCTTACGTCGAGATCTTTCTGGGACATTCGATAAACGCCTAGATTGTTCTACGCTGTCGTAGCACTGCTCCCTCCTTAAGCCTGTTCGTCCCGAACTGGCAAAGCGTCTCTAAATTTGTATTTAGCCAGGCGATCTAGGTGGACGACCTTGAACTTTCGCTGTCCTTCCTGTTGAATCCGATAAACAACATCGTTAATCCTTTTTTTTACAGTGTAGGGTCCTTCCCAGTTAGACTGAAGCTTAGGTGAGCGACCACGACGGCGCTTTGGATTGAACAACCAGACCTGATCTCCTTCTTGGAAACCCACACTATTGCTGCGAATGTCATACCGAGTTTTCATTTTATCACTGGCAATCTTGAGCCGTCCTCTTACCAAGCGATTCATTTCTCGCAGTTGGTTTTCTAATTGCGAGGAATAGTTCTTTGGCTCTTAGGACTGAGTCTCAGGTGATCCAAACATCAAGTCCCCAGGAAGACGAATCTCCCGCCCAAACACCAATTTTGCTGGAGTCATGCCGGTTGTGTCATGTACTGATGATCTATACGCCATAAGGAATAGTGGTATACGTTGGTCCCAGTCTGTTTGGTTCTCGTCAACAACTTTCGAAAGATGCTGCTCAAGTGTCCTGTTGAATCTCTCAACCATCCCGTCCGACTGAGGATGCAGAGGCGTTGTCCTGGTCTTTCGAATTCCAAGTAGACGGCATAATTCTTTAAACACTCCTGATTCGAAATTTCTCCCCTGATCCGTATGGATTTCCATAGGGGCTCCATAACGGCAACAGAAGTTGTGAACTAACTGCTTTGCCACAGTGGTAACCTCCTGATTTGGAATTGCGTAGGCTTCCACCCACTTAGTAAAGTAGTCACCTACAACCATGATGTACCAGTTTCCATCGTCAGTAACTGGGAATGGTCCAGCAATGTCTATGGCAATTCTCTCGAAAGGTTGTCCAACGTTATACTGTCTCATTTTTCCCCTGCTTCTGGTTTGTGGGCCCTTGCTTGCAGCACATATTTCACACGTCCGAACCCATTCCTCTACGTCGTGGCGAAGATGAAGCCAATAGAATCGCTTCCGTATTTTGTCAAGGGTTTTGTTAACGCCAAGATGGCCTCCAGATGTTCCATCATGCATCTCCTTCAAAACAGACTGCACTTTACTTCGGGGAACTATCAACTGCATGACCACGTCTCGTCCATCTGCACTTTCCCAAGCCCTTTTCAGCAATCCGTTTTCTAAGGTGAGAGATTCCCATTGTGCCCAGTAGCCCTTCAGCACTTCGGAACCATGGCAGATATCTTGCCAATCCGGGCGGCGACCTTCCTCTTTTGCTGTCAAGATCGGTCCAATGTCTTCATCAGTCATCTGTTCTTGTCGACAGTCTTGTGTTGTCCAGCCATCAGCCAGGAAATCTACAGTGATGGCTTGAACATGTTCACTTGAGTTTTGTTCTTCCTTTCTGTGGCAATGTCGGCAGTCTTCCGGGCATGGTCTTCGTGATAAGCCATCTGCATTACCGTGCAGGCGCCCCCGCCGATGTTGTACCTTGAAGTTGTACTCTTGCAGATGTTCGAGCCACCTTGCCAACTGTCCTTCCGGATTTTTAAATCTCAAGAGCGAAGCAAGTGCAGCATGGTCGGTACGTAGTGAAAACTCTCTCCCATAGAGGTATTTATGGAAGTGCTCCAGAGCTCTGACAATTGCCAACAACTCTCTTCTTGTAACACAATAATTTCTCTCTGGTTTAGAAAGCGTCTTGCTATAATACGCTATTACTCGTTCTTCACCGTTCTGCACTTGAGACAAAACTGCTCCTAGACCAGTATTGCTTGCGTCTGTGTCTACGATGTACTTCCCTTCGGAAGCTGGAAAAGCGAGAATTGGCTGCGAACATAATGCAATCTTCAACGTTCTAAATGCTTGTTCACACTCTCTCGACCATTGGAAGTTTCGTTTATTTTCCGTTAGCTCATGTAGTGGTTTAGCAATAGTAGCGAAGCCTTTCACAAAACGTCGGTAATATGAGCATAACCCCAGGAAACTCCGAACTTCGTGTTTATTCTTCGGAACTGGCCAGTCTCTTACGGTGTCTACTTTATTAGGATCCATGCTAACGCCCGCTGCCGCAACCAGATGGCCCAAATACTGTACTTCCTTCTGGAATAGAGAACACTTCTTCGGGCTCAGCTTCAGTTGTGCACCGTGAATTCTAGTTAGAACTTCCTTAAGGTTTTCCAAATGATCTTCGAAAGTCTTCCCGATCACTATGACATCGTCTAAGTAAACAAGGCAAGTTTTCCACGTCAGGCCTCGGAGTATCAGGTCCATCAATCTCTCAAATGTTGCCGGTGCATTACAGAGTCCAAATGGCATGACGTTAAATTGGAATAAGCCACTTGGGGTCGAGAAAGCGGTCTTTTCCTTGTCTTCTTGATGAAGACCCACTTGCCAATATCCACTCTTCAGGTCCAATGTGGAAAACCACTGTGCTCCGGACAACGTGTCGAGTGTATCGTCAACGCGAGGTAATGGATAGCAGTCTTTCTTTGTAACATCATTTAACCTCCGGTAGTCTACGCAGAAACGCAATCCACCATCCTTCTTCGCTACCAGCACTACAGGGGAAGACCAAGCACTTGACGAAGGTTCAATTACTCCCTCTGTCAACATGTCCTGTACTAACCGAGACATCTCCTCTTGTTTAGATAATGGAGGCCTTCGAGGAGGTTGGCGTATCGGTGTTGTGTCCCCAGTATTGATGCGATGTTGCACAAGAGAGGTTCTTCCCAGTGACTGTCCCCGAACTGCAAAACAATCTTTGAATTCGTGTAAAAACTGTCCGAGTTCTTTTAACTCACCACTTGAGAGGTCGTTAGAAGATCTGTTCAATAATTCTTGCAGTTCCTCTGGTAATTTAGAAGTATCCGAAGAACTGGGTCTTCGTTGCGTTATTCCGGCTACCCAGGCCACAGGAGTCAATTTGCCTAGGAGCGTATTGCTTTGTAAAGTGATAGCTTGATCCAAAATATTCGCCACTCTAATAGGCACATTTCCGGTTTCGTCAGGTTTTACTAAACTTCTGGCAATTAGTATGCCCGGTGTGCTGACTACCTGGGGTTCGAATATAGAGCACTGATTGCCCCTAGTATCTACCGCAGTTCTAACCATGATGATCTTTTCGGAGTTTGGCGGAACAGTTACGGCCACTTGGTTTATGACGTCCATCGATTTTTCTGCTGTCGTCATTGTTGATAGCATTACCTCTTCGCCTCCGATTCTCAAGACATTGTTTTTGAAGTCGACTATAAATCCGTATGCGTTCATAACGTCCACACCAAGAATTGCTTCATCCACAATGTCTGCAACAAGTACTTGATGATTAAACTCAAGTCTACCGAGGCGTAGGTGTATCTCCACTTTTCCATACACTTTTACAGGCCGTCCAGTAGCTGTTCGCAAGCTGCAAGAGCACCAGATTGGCTTGAGATCTTTCACCACGTCGGGGCGCACAATAGAAACTGTTGCGCCTGTGTCAACTGTAATCGAGGTTGGCCTTTCTTGAACAAATCCGGTAACTACCAAGCTCCCGGTGTTTTTCTGAAGCGTATAAATTGCGTATTCTCTAGGGGCTTCGTTCCTCCAGTTAGTCAGCACACGCCCCGTTGCACCGACTATTGCTCGTTTCCCTGCTGGTGAATTCTAACCCGACAATCTCGTTGTAGATGTCCAGGTATCCCACTTCTGACACCACTGTTACGACGGTCTACTCGATCGTCGTAGGTACAGTGGAAACAAAATAAGTACAAGACACCAATTAAGTCACTAATCACACCTTTAATTGTTATAGTAAAACAGTTCGTAATTAACAACACAGTGTCTACAACAAATCAAATGAAATTGTTCATACGCAATAAAATGTCCACTAATATTAAAACTCAACTGTATTACAATTATACCGTCCGAATATAAAACGCAACACTTCACTAATAACTACTTGAACGTACACCGTAATAACCCGAACCGCTCTGTAAATATATCGCACTAATACTCTCGAACCGCACAGTCAAAAATCTCGCATTGAACTGAAAAACTAAGGCCGCGACGCGATGTATTTATAGTTAGCTAACACACACCAGAAGCTTCCAAACTGCGTCTTATCTCTCGCGAATACGTAATTGCTGCGGCCTTGACACAGTCCGAGCGCCAGAGCGAAGGCTGGCAAAGTCGAGAAATTTCTCGCAACATGCGTTTAGTAGCACGTACACCACACGCTTACGTCGAGATCTTTCTGGGACATTCGATAAACGCCTAGATTGTTCTACGCTGGCTGTCGTAGCAGTATTATTACTTGTCAAAGACATAACTAGAAGCTGCTTCTTTATGGAGGGGGCTGAGATATATTGTAATTTTTATATATTTATAGAACAGTATCAATGCAAATTTCAATCAGGAAGCTAATTTGTAAGTTAACAAGAAATTAAGTGTACAGAATTCTATAATTTTCATTCAGAAATTTGATAAGCTTTGGACAATACTAATCTATGAGGAAATAATAATTAAAGTTTTATTTACATAAAATCAGTTTCATTTTATAAAGAGGGATGGATGTGGCATGATAGAGGCACTTGTTTTGATTGGTTATTGAAAATGCCAAGTTATTCAGGGACTTTTGTGTAACATAGAATCTACAAAAATACTAAAAATAAGATTTAAGTATTACTGGGATGTTAACACATATTAACATACAAAGGTAGCTTGGTTTTTTTAGCAGATATTCTCTATTAGTACAGTGTTAATTCATTAGTAGCCTATTACTTAACTGTTCAGTACTAATTTGAAAGAAAAACTAAAACAGTTAGCTTTAAAAAGTGAACACATTGATTTGATTGACATATGCCAACACAAATAATAAAATGCTATTCTATTTTTAATTTTATTAATTAAATATATATAGGCAGTTTGTAACATTAAAGTGTGTGTAAAGCTTTTCATTAAAAGAACACATTTTAGCATATATAAATTTAGAAACTACAAAGTTGCCTTAACATGTGGGTCAACTTGTATTTTCGTGTATTTTATAACTTATATAAGACATGGAAAAAATAGTCTCTTATATTCTTTTAAGTAAGCAAAATTAGATATTTTTGACTGATGTTATGATGTTTATAGTTTTAAAGTAATCGAGTTTTTTTTAAATAAATTTATTCATCAAATTAGTGCCCCCAAGGTAGTCTCTTACCTTCAAAGAAAACACATTTTTGCAAGCTTATGTTTTACTTTTGAAGAAATTTAATTACCTTGAAAGTAGTGCAATGCTTTGCTGACATATTAACACATTTTTTACAAATGGTCCAAACATTAAGTCAATTATCAGTTTCTAATGATGATCCCAGATTCTGCAGATCAAAACGTCAAGTGTGAAAAAATTAACGATGTATGCAGTCGGCAGGTTTATCTGTTGTGTAAAGTTATTTAAACATCTTTTAGTTAAGAAGAGTAATATTATTTTATTTCTGAAGGCATATAAATAGTTATTATTCTTCGTATTGTTTAAATTAGCAGCCATCCTTACTTTTCTTTTATAAAATTGCTAAACTGCTATAATTGTTTTTATTATTTAGACAAAGCTTTTCGTCATTACTGACATCTTCAGGTCTTAAAAAAAAAAAAAAAAAAAAAAAAAAAAAAAAAAAAAAAAAAAAAAAATTACCTTACTTCAATTTAAATTATTTGAAACAATTTGTCATTTGTTAAAGTTCTGTGTCCGTGAAGTTAACATAACCTCACCATCATTGTTATCAGACGTGCCTCCTTCACTGAGCAAGTGCCTCATCAAATTCTCTCATGAATTCATCTTGTAACTGTATAGCAATACTTAACCAGGTCATCGCTCAGGTTTCTATAATGGCTGTAATCATGATCTCTGGCTTGCAATCTAGAAACCTTCCAAATCTTGTCCCATCTTATTACGTATCAGACATCCTATCTAACTCTTATTTTCATCATCGTCACCATCATCATCATCTTCATGGGTTAAACCAAGGATGGTTTGTTTCGGTCTCAAATAGGCAAAGACAAGAGCCGGTCACTCCAGCACTTCCTCGGACATCCCACACCTGTCCGTCCCCTCTGCTTATAGTTCCAGAGTTGTTTGATGATGGGGCAGTCATCCATTCGGAAAAGATGTTACCACCAATTCAGCCGATACTGGGCAAAGCTGTTGAGTATACTCATAATATTCAATTCCTGCTGTATATCTGTTTCTTCTATGATCATGGAAAGTATACCCTGCCATGAGAAAGTAAAGTGCCTGAGAAATCTCATTTCAGCTGCTTGGATAACTGGCTTGGCCTTTTGTTAATGTCCAATTCTCAGACCCATAAAGAAATGTGGGAAGAGCCATCACCTTGTATAGGCAGTTCCTTTACTTGCTGAATTAAGGATTCTCCTAATGGTCTCGCACGTAAGGTTAAACTTATCCAACTTATTTACAACGTCGTTGCTTGCATTAAAAAACACACTGTAGCCCTGGTATTCAAAATTTCTAACTTGTTCCAGGACAGTACCATCTATAACAATTTTTTCCCGTATGGGATCAGTTCCATGAAAAGCCATGACCATGGATATTAGCTTCATTTCATATAAATTATTTTTTTTCATATAGATTTCTCCTAGTTTTCTTTTTTTATATAATCCTGGAATGGCAAGTACTAAGTCATTCTCAGAGAAGATATTTTTGTGCATCTAATTAGTATAATAACATCTTATTATAATATTGAAGTCAGACCTTAACTTTGCCATCTCCATGTTAGAAAAAGGTCTATCTATTAAAACCTATATATAAAAGATCTTCAGGTTTTCACATTTATTAATTTTCCCATTTTTTGCAGTTGATGGAACCCTCCCCCTCAAACATTGATGCAACTAGCTTACGGCACCTATGTCGTACTTACTTCTTCCCAGTGGCCCGATGTCCAGAGTGTGCTGTAGCCGCTGGACCCCATAAAGCTGTGCTTTTAACTATACCTCTAGCTTTCTTTAGTCACCTATAAGATGATGGTACTTTTGTTCCATTTTGTTTTCACCTTTAACTAACTTTATATATGATGTTTAATGAAAAAAGGTCATACAATTTTTGTTCGTTTAAAAAATTATATTTTTATTCTTTTATTTTTCTTTCATCCCCTTCGAAGTAAACTCCGTCATATAAAACCACAATTGTGCTAACTTTGTCCAATCTTCAAAACATTTCTGGGGCACACTTTGTGGTCTAGCCTCTTGCTTAGTGATTTCTGTTTTGACTTCAACAGTCATGAAATATTGGCCCTTTCGTGACTGTTTTTTAGTCTAAAACATACACTGAAATGTCACACAGGATTATATTTGATGAATACAGCAGGTGAGATATCATTAGTGTTATTTTTCAGTGGAGCATTTTTGGATGCATGAGGGCTGGTGCATTATCAGAGCCCAAATTCCAAAATTATCTTTCTATGGCCATTTTTTATTAATAGCCTTAACACAAATGCCATAAAATGCCCAAATAATATTCTTTCTTGACCATTCCATCAATAGCGATAAAATTCATAGATCACATTACCATAATCTTCAGCATACTGTCACTATCTTCAGCTTGTTCACACCTGTGTTTTAAGCTTTTGTAGCATTTTGGCACTGCCGTTCGCATATACCAGACATGTCAAAATGTTTTTCATTACTTCACCATGTTGCAACACTTATTCACATTTTTTTACTCAAAACGTAATGCAAGTTCTGTGACTTAGCAAAGAGCAATATTGTCAACAAATCAAAACACGACTCTCTCAGTTAGGTATGAAATCCAAACTATGCATTCAGTGTGTCTAAAATTGTTCTCAAATGTTACAAATATTTGTACCAAATATATTTGTCACAAAAAGTACCAACATCTTAAAAAATTTTCTTTTTGAAATTGGACAATTCTAGTGCAAGAAATAACAAAATTTGCACAAACTTTTTTTGGAACCTTATGTTTCTAATTCCCCCTCTAATGACTGGACACTCTTATGGCTCCTTTTACTTTTGTTTAGCAACTTCAACGCTTTCCTGTATTTTACTTACATATTGTCATCTACACTTTGCTACTACATGTAAGAGGATCCGCAGCTAATTTTTATAGGTTCTAATCTCCTTCTTTGTTTTATTTCGCAATGTTCTTATGATCGTCCTGCCTGTAGCAATCAGTTATCAAGCTTGTGTTGTGTGTCTTGTGAAACTGTAGTCATATGGGAAATCTGAATCCACATATTTGAAATATGTATTTCGTCTGCTTTGCTGATCTTCTTACTTTGTTACATCTTGAGATGTTTGTAAAATCACAGCCAGAATGAGCAAATTATGGTTAATGAGCAAACCATTATTATGGTTTCAAATGCCTAGTCACTACTGCCTCCAATCACTTATGTTAGATTGCTTTTATGTAAACATAAAACAATTTCACATCTCATAATTACACACCTATGACAGTAGTTTCCTACAGTCCAAGCTGTAACTTGCTTCCTATGTACCACGATGCCCGTACTTCTCTGTAGCTCTCTTAACTGCCATTGTATCTTCCTACAATCATCAAACATCCCCTCTACTTTCTTTCATACAGTGTCCATTCCCAGACTCTCTTCAAGTATTTTTTATTATCCCGTCCTGTTGACGTGGCCACAGTACATAGTAAGTTGTTCTTAGGCTACTGTGTCCAGGCTGTTCCCATCATAAAAATGTTTTTCAAATTATGCAGTCATTGCTTTATATATGTTAATAGCAACATTATCAAAATGTATATTTATCTTCTGTCCACCCTTAAGAATGTAGAGTTTCCAATGCACCAAGTTTTTGTGTGTTCTCATATACAGATACGTGTGGTGATACTTCACTATGAGTGGAGCAGCCATGTCCTTTTAAAGTTGATTAATGCTTAACTACCAAGATTAGTATCACCAATAAAGTCCCTTTAAGTGGATTTAATTTTTCTCCATCTCTGGTTGACAAATAATAGCTGTGATACCTGAAAGTTTAATTTTCAAGACCAGAACAGTCAAGTAAAGTGAATGAAGATCCTTCGCAGTAGAAATGTCATATAATTAGAAACACTGAGTAGGTATTTTAGTGAGAACAAACATAGCATTTCTGTCGGCAACAAGGGCTTTGTAGGTAGGATTGGGTATACTTCCCTATATAAGCTTCATTATCTTCAAGTTGATCTATATCTGAGATAGTCAACAACACATCTTACAGGTAATTACATTCATATATAAAGACTTCTCCAACCAGTTCTTTTGTCATCTTGAGAAAATTACACATTAAATGCCTAAATTTGTCTTCTTTAGACTGCATGGTTGCCACTAATCAAAATTTTGAACACTATCTTGAATGGCAGTGATCAAATTATCTGCTACGTAATACTAAAACAGTTGAAGTAAATATAGCATGATCTTCTCATATCTTCTGTTTGCTGTCGTGCACGCAAATAACGTATTTGTTCCTCCTTCTTTCACAGTTCTTATCATAATTTCAGTATGATTTGGGAAGTTTTAATCAGTTGCAAGTAATATATTTAATTTACCTGACTAATCTCATTGTTCCAGAGTTCTTAAGAAAATTTGCTATCTATTATTTAAGCAAACTAGTGATTTGTAACAATTTCTCATCCTCGGATTGAAAGGGTTTTGAATATATTTTACCACCATCCTCAGAGCAAAGGTTAAATTAGTGTAATATAGTAAATTTTGTATTTATCCCGAGGTTGATGTCAACAAAAAAGTGTTTGCAAAGTTTATATAAGCTTTAATTAATAAATAAATGCTAACAATAAAAGAAAATAGTATCATGAAGAAGAAAAATAAAATTTTTACGAGCAGACTTATTCATCTACTCGTGTGTGTGTGTGTGTGTGTGTGTGTTGTGCAAATTTGTAAATAGTTAATGCTGTTTTATACTACATACAGTAACTTCAATTGTTTTATTAATAACAAACTACAGTTACTAATGTTTTTTTATGTAAGACGTTTTGCATTTTTTGATTATGAAGGAACCTATCACAAACATAGAAAATATTTTTCTTTTGATGTTAATACCGTGTTTGCTGTTTGAAAATATTGCTTTTTGGTAATGTAAGACTAGTTTTATTTTGAAAACAGTACTTCTTTTCCCCTGTTTTATTATTTTACTAGTATACAAAATATTTTGTGCTTTTCTTAAGTGCATTTGCATTATTAAGTAAATTGCATTTTACACTAGGTATGTGTGCGCACACACACACACACACAAAGTTATATACTCAGTTATATTATGCTATACACACAGAAGCGTTACAATTACTCAATTCATCGTTCTGTCCCTGTAACTTCTGTGGTGGTGAAAACTCTATTCACCTTTGATTTTCATCTTGTTTTTTTTTTGTATTCTTAATTTCCTGCCACTGTCGTCAATTTCATTAATAAATATATTTCAAGAAGATGTTGCTAAAAGAAAAACAAAATAAAAATGTTATTTGTAAAACATATTATTATTGTAACATATTGGAAATCATTGAAATATCAGACACGAGACGTGAAGAGAGCCAAATAACTTCTATTGTATATGCCATGAAATGAAATGTTTAGTTAGATAACTGACTGGTAGAAATTCTTCTTGTATCTTTCATCTGTTGCTCCTTTTTTGATCTCTTCTTATATGAATGGTGCTTTCCGCAGGTAAGGTTATTTTACTTGTCTTTGTTCTTTAACATTATTTTTGAGAAAGTGTAGTATTATGACATAAAATATTTTTAAATTAACATTTTTCAAACATTTTTATGTTACAGGAGCATCAAGAAAGTATCTGAACCCTTTACAAATACCAAGTTGGGACGCTTGGTCGGCCATTCATCCGTCGGTACCTAACCTTCTCCGCGGAGCGCTGTCGTATTCACCGGTCGCTGGAGAAAACAAGGGAGTCGAATGCCCAAAATGTGGTAGACATTATAAATTAAAAAGCTCGTTACGTAACCATCAAAAGTGGGAATGCGGGAAAGAACCGCAGTTTCAGTGTCCCTACTGTAATTATAGAGCGAAACAAAAGATGCATGTCGCTCGGCATATTGAACGAATGCATAGAGAAAAACTTGATATGCTCGAAATGAATGAAAAAGCATTTAAAGAGGAAAAACCATATGTACCGTAACTCGTTATATAATTACTGTAAATATTCAGCTGATTAGTTCCACCTTGTGGTACAGTTTGCTCAGACATCACATTTATATATAGTTTCTAATTTTACACTGCTGGTCACATACAACTTTTATTAAGTAAAAGAACTGATAATTCACGTGACTGTATAAAACCCTTTTTTGTATGGTATTATTTATTTAAAAAAATATAATATAATCAAATCTACCTCAAATACTTTTTTCCAGTATTAAATTCGAAAGGGATAATTTTATATGATTTACATAAATCAGACTGTGAAGTAATTTTGTTTTGTTATTCCATTTTTGTGATCAAAATCACTGCCATATATATTTATTCGTTACTCATTTTACTATATAAATATTGCTTCCAATTATGAAATGTTTAGAATTATGAACCAAATTAAATTATTTATTTTAATCAATTTACTAGTAGCCCAGTCAAGTATTATCATAATTACATACATGTATAGTTACATTACCTGTTTACTAATTCGTGTCAATACAATCACGTGTAATCACTGCCACTCGCTCGCTCATGTTACAGATCACTTCGATTCATGCAAAACTTTGGAACGTATTAAAAATTTTCTAAATATCTACACCATACTTTCATGTTCCATGTTGTACACATATTAATTTAATGTTATATCATTTCTAAGATAGAGCCTACACAATAAAGTCTCTTTGTAGTAGTGGTTCAAGATAAATGTGATCTTAAGTTCATGTATTTACTTTTCATTTGATCTTTATAGATTTGTGAGAAAACAAAAAAAGACTACATAGTAATTTTTAAGTATTTTAGGTTATAAAAAAATGTTAGGAACACTGTAATTTTTTAAGTATTCCATTAATTAGGTAATTAATTGTTTGGTATTGTGAAATGATGGCATAGGACTTTTGAAAGCGTAAAGATGGCATAAGAAAGGAAAGAATTTCCCACCTTAATCATTTTATTAAATAATATATATATATATATATATATATATTTATTGATAAGAAAATCATTCGTGAAGTGTGTTCAAGATTTTGTTATTATGTTATCCATTGTACAAATATTGTTATTATACATAAAAATGTTTCATTATTGTTTTTTGCATGTTTGTATGTGTGTATGTGAGGAATGTGACCATTTAACTGTTTTAATAACTTCAGTAAAACTGCTTTAACTGTAATTTTTGACAATAATTGTAAACTACTACCTAACTTTTTGTCATAAATTTGAAAAGTAATATGTTTTGTGATTTGGTTGTAGCAGTGTTTATTTGCAAAACTCGATTCTTATGACCTAATATGTGATATGTGCTATTGAAGCATTTTTGTACAAAGTCTAAGAAGCAAAAAGAGCATGTTCACTACATTAGTGTCTACATTTTACTTGGTGAGTTCATTTGTTTCAAGTTTTTTTTTAGAAATTTGTATCATTCTTAATCATTTTATCACTCCATTATTAATTGCTATAGGTAGAATTTAATTACATGCATTTCTAAAGTAAATGTTTGTTGTTTACTTGTATTGTGTTGTCCATGATATGTCTGAGTATTGCTAAGAACTAGAAAACACTATTCTGATGCAGAACACTAGTATTTTAGATTGTTATGTTATTGCCTGAGCTAACTTTCACTCACTGCGAGCTTCATCAAAGGCTGCCACTAGCAGCCATGTCCGTTCTGTTTTTGGTGACAGTGCCATAGGTTGAAAGACCGTTTTGTGTGTGTGTGTTTCAATTATTTAAAATACCATTGTTTTTTTTTCAAGTCGCGGGGGTGAGGAGGACCTTTTTTTTCCATTGTATAGCTTTGTCTTCATCTAGATTATTACTCTCCAGCCTTTGGTAAAATATCCATTGGAGGACCTTTGCATTTGAGCTGTATTTGCTCACCTTAGATGCTTTATTTATGCACAGTATGTTTTACTTGCCAGGTGGATTATTCTACTGATTTCTGACATGATGTTATTAGTGGTTTTTACTTGAGATCCCTGTGTTACACTTTGGAGCACCTGGTTAGTTTGCAACGTGTTAGTAGTTTGCATATATTGTTTTTTCTATATTGATCTGCAGTCCTCCTTTTCTCAAATGTACAAGTTCGCACATTGATCTGACAATCAGCTCTGCGTCATCTGTATATTCTATATAGTTGGATTTTTTTGTCAACAATAGTACCTCTAGTCATTTTGGAGTAATGAGGGAATATACCTGGTCCCCAAACACCCCTCATTCTGTAACCTGCTAGCAGTTTGCTTTGAGAAAATTAATGCTTTAACGCTTAATTTATTGCTTGGAAGATCATGAAGTTATTTAAATGTTTTAATCACAGCTATATGGACTTATTCTAATTTTGTCAACTGCAACAGCTATCAATCCAGCGCATATTACTTTTCAAATTTTGTATTGTTACTCACATATGTCAGCACATTGAAATACCTCTGTTATAACTGTACGAACACTGCCATTTTTGTATAATTGATATATATATATATATATATATATATATATTTAGTATTATCATCCTTAACACATATTTTGGTCATCTTTTTCAATTAAATTTTGTATATTTAATATGTAGTTGAAGGCAGTAAATGTGTATGTATTGGAATTGAGATTACACTGCACATATAAAGGCTTTATTATTCAGGCTAAATAATAATGAAAGAGTAATACAGTATTACATTCAATGACAGGACATCTCGTTAATTGTCTGCAGAGCCTGCGTTTTTTTTTATGATGTTTTAGAATATGAAAATGTTAATTTCTATGTGTGACTATGATTATTTCTCAAATAGAAATGAACATTTGACTGTGCTTATGAATAAAAAGAAGTCTGTTGTCAAAAATTGATCCTTTGTATTGAATTTGGAATTTGTTGGAGTAGAAAACAAAATTTGGATTGTATTTATGCATACAAATTGTTCTTCCCTTATTACAGTGTTCAAAAAATCATGTTCAGTATGAATTCAAATTCCAGTTTGGGTTCATAAATGTGCTCACCTATGGTGTGTGTGAATTCAAAATTTGTGTTAATAATTATTAAAGAACTCATGAATGCAGTAAAAAACAACAAGAATGAATTTGTTTCTACATGGATGAGATCACTCTAAACAGATGTTTGAACATTTGTGCATGGGTAAATTGTACATAAATAAAAAACTGTGATCGTAATATACATTTTGATAGGTGAATGTACAAAATGTAACTCATGTTTTGATTATAATATTAGTCATTGTTATCTTGCCCCATGGATTTAGGCCATAGCCGGCTCTAGTAGAAGGCCAGAACATTAAACGTGACAACATTGCGTCTGAGGCCTATAAGCATAGTGTAAGAAAATAGCTAAAGTGAACATATTATATTTTCATTTAATTTCATAGCATTACTAAAATCATGAGTATAGCTAAATATAAATTATAGGTCTGTGCACACTTAGTGCTATAGGTTTAAGTTGAAGAAATTAGTGAATTAGTGTTATGCCTAATAGATTAATTTTGTTCAGATTATTGAATTTGTATCATATGAATGAGTTAATTATTATATTTTTTAAATAATATAACAGTATTTTGCAAAATAAACTTTTAATTTGCAAAAAGTGAAGAATTATAAAACTGCTGTTAACCGACAATTAAAAATGCAACGATTTGATTATTGAAATACATACATTAAGAGATCGTCTAGTTGGCCTCAAAATATCAGCTGGTTCCAGTGTTGCCACGTTTAATGTTCCGGCCTTCTACTAGAGCCAGCCATGATTTAGGCCCATGGCCAGTTACAATCACCTAGCTGTGGTATAGCTCAAACATGGTGGAAATGAATGCTGTGTGTAGATGTTGCATTGTTACTGCTTGAGATCCGCTTACATCAGCCAGACAGCCATATTGCCCCAACAGTAGGTAGACGGAGTACAGTTGACTCAACCTACAGCACAGCATAACAATGAAAGCCATACAAAGCAAATTTTCTCCCTTCATACCCCACCATCATATAATTTTATTCAGTCATAAATTGTAATTGCTGTCACTATATACCAAAAATGCTGAATATGTTTTGTTTAGTGTTTGATACTGTTTGCAAATTGTGTTTAATAGCACTTGACAGGATGCATGCGCGCACACACTCACATACACAAACACGTTCACTCGAATAATTGTTCTGTTGTGTTTGACATTTCTTTTGTATTCATACACAGGTCCTGATGATGACAATAAATATTGTCGAAACGTCAACACAAATAATTAAAAATTTGTCTTATATTTTTTGACCGATCCTCACAAACCCTTCACCAAAAAAAATTGTCATTTTAAATAATTTCTACAGACATGCTTAAAATAGAAAAGTTTTGTTTTATTTTATTGCAGTTCAGTTGGGATAATCATAAAACCATTAATTTAGTTTATTAATTTTTGTGGTTGGCTTATTCAGAACACATGTTTTTTCAGTTTTAACACTTTTGTAGTTTTCTTAACACCAATGTTTTGCCTATCCTATGTTGAGCCAAAAAGGATTCATAATTGTTATTAAAATATACTATTATATCGTCGTTTCTATTCGTTCACATTACCTGGCATTTTATAATAATAGTAAGTATGGTGACTCATGTTTGTATTGCCACAGTAACTCAGCAGAGTCAGGCAGGAATGCAGCCATCTGGAGCCATATCTTGTAACATACAAGCTGTGGACATCATCAGCACATGTACCTCAGTTGCCCATTATTAATTATCCCAAGGTACTCATTTCTGCTGGCTGATGTGACGTGGACTATCAAACAGAACCCGTGACTTTATGGTGCTTTCCAGGCAGATTTCACACATACACATGGTGTCTGTTTTGGAAAGATGGTGCCAAACTTCGGGAAATGATTCTACTCATTAAACTGAAGGAAAAATATCCAATAAATGTATTTTGGGGTTAGTGGTAAATCAACCCAAGTCCACTTATGTGAATTTGCAGAAAACTGAAATTAAAGGTTTTCAAGTGCAGTGATAAATCATAAAATTGATTTTCAAGGTTAATTTTTATTATGAATAGAGTTTTTGTAATTGATTACGAAGCTGTTAAAAAATATAAATGCATGAAAAATGTCGTTTTTGAAACATCGTTAAAACTTGGGCTAGTATTACCACTAACCCCCCGGTATGTCAAAAAAGGTTTCATTTTTCATCTGTGTATCACTGTGTATTAAAAAAAAAAAAAAATACTGCTAAACGCAGTGAGGTGTGACATTGAATTGGTATACATGGTATGTTTATATTTTCTTATAAGTGCGACAAAAAAAGTGTATTATCGTACAAATTTTTGAAATGATGACGAACAAAAATCAATACTCATAACAAAATTTGTCTTATTACATAAAAATTAGCCCTTTTATTCATTATCCAACGGTACATGGTTTAAGAAATTTAGATTAAAAATAATGGAGATATTCCATTTCTTTTATAACAAATGATTTGGTCTATTTGCCTTTTATCGTTGGGCTGTTTTTTTACAAGAGAAATGTAACGTCTGTTATTTTTTTACCCAAATTGCATAAACAAGGTACCATTGGATTATGGATAAACAAGCTAATTTTTTGCCTAGTAAGAGATGTTTTCTTATAACTAGTGACTTTGTGAAATTTAGAATTAAAACTTTCAGTCAACCACCATTTGAAAATTTTCACATAATATTATGTTTTGTTTGTCTGTGTTCTTATAAGAAATTGTAAACGTACTCTGTTTATCAAATTTTAACTCTATGTCTCATTCGTTCTGCAGTAACTAATTTTTTCCTAAAAACCTGTACAGATAGAGGCAGAAAGTAAAGCATTTTGTGGTATATGTTTATTGGAGAGTTTTCCTTCAGTTTAATCAGTAGAATCATTTCTTGAAGTTTGACATCTTTTGAAAACAACTCTGTGTATGTGCACATGCATATATGATATTCTTTCATTCTCCATGTGTTTAATTACTGTCCTGGGCAAGATGCCTTGGCCTCTGTCTCCATCTGTTTCTGTTTCTAAACGTCTTTGTCTAATTTGATGTATGCATCCTGTTTAGTAGATTGAGACCCCCCCCCCTTCAACTAACATTTCCTTGGTCTTCTCCCCCCCCTTTTTTTTTACAAATTCCACTCTATTCAGTTAACATAATTGAGCCAACGTGTTCCCCATTTTCCCCATTTTCATTCTATTTAGCACACTTAGAAGTAACATTTTCATACGTGTTGCATAGTACTGTTGTTATATAATTATCCTTGATATTATTTTTTGATTACCAAGTATGTTATCAACCAGAGAGGGTTCAGATTATTACATAAAGGAACAGAACTAACTACTACTTAAAAAAAAAACTTGTACAGATTATTTAATTTGTTCTTTCTTGTATCATAGAGAGTGTATTATATAGGGAATATACTTTGTAAGTCATTGTAAGAGCTATTTTGATGCCATATTAGTGTATATACATTCAAGAGTCAAAAATATATATATTGAATGAACTATTTTGCTAGTAAATTAATGCTAACATTAAAATGTATAAGTATTTATTCAGTGTATATAAACATGCGTAGATAATATTTTTTAAGTATAGGTAGAAAATGAATTGAAATATTTATAAATCAGTACCGCTTGAAAGAGTATTTATATATAACGAACGTTTCAAAGTAAATTAAAACTTGTTAAAAAGTTTTTCTGTCTGTATATATATATATATATATATGTGTGTACAGAGAATACTATATTTAAACATTTTAAACCATGTTTTTTTTTAATCATGTGCCTTTAGCTTTACCCTTAGTTTTGTAAATTTATTTGTAAATTGTTGGTCATAAACTAATGATATTATTAACTGGTTACTGGAAATTTAAGCATTAATGTTTGTAGTTGGAACAAATTCAGCTGTGTTATATAATATTGAGCAAAGTTTCAAGCAATACTGTGTTTTGTCTGCACAGTGTAGCCTTCTGTAGGTTTACTGTATTCAAAGTTTCAGTATTCAACTAGAAGAGGTTAAAGAAAAAAAAATTGTAATTGCTTTTATTAGTCTTTATTAAGAAAACATAACTTTATTAAGAGGGGCTGCAACAACTAATGAATAGAGTGACAGAAAGCAGCCGTAGATATGGTCTAGACATCAATGAAACAAAGCTAATGGTTGTATCAAAAAACAAGTTCACAAACTGCAGCGTTAATATAAACCAAAGGCCAATTGAACATGTAAGCAAATTTACATATCTTGGTACTATATAGTCAATGAACAATGGGACCACTCTCAAGAAATAAAGAGCAGAATCGAAAAGGCAAGAGCAGAGTACACTAGAATGAGCAGTTTATTCAAAAGTCACGATTTAACAATTAATACAAAAATGAGACTTTTACGCTGCTATGTATTCTCGGTCCTCTTCCACGATGTAGCATCTTGGACTTTGACTGAAGCCACGACTAAAAATGGGAATCTTTCGAAATGTGGCTTTACCATAGAATACTGAGCATTTCATGGACAAAACACGTATAACTAATGTTAAAGTTCTTAGAAAGATAAAGAAAGAAAGGGAAGTTAAAACACACTGAAGATAAAGAAAGCTTCAGTGTCTGGGACATCTCATGAGAACTGAACAGAAATTTTACTTATTGCAGTCCGTACTACAGAGAAAAGTACTTGGAAAGAGACGAGTTGGGCGACCGAGAATCTCATGGCTGAGAAATTGAAGGACCTGGTTTGGCATGAATACAGCTGACTTATTCCAACCAGCAGTACAGAAAGTTAAAATAGTCTGTATGATATCCAACATCCGAAACGGATAGGAACTATCAGAAGAAGAAGAAAACGTGCAACAACCCTTCATTGAATCTGTGTTTCTCAACACTACAGTTATTCAATAACTGATTAGACAAATGACTCTTGTTTAATATAATTTCTTTAATAGATTTAACAGTCTTCCTGTTTTTCAAATACTTCCCCAGCTGCAGTCACACACCTCTTTCATAGCTCTATCGTATTTTATTTATTTTTTATACCAGCATCAATAAAATCTATATTTTGAAATCTAAGCTGTTTCTGGATAATTTTTGTTGTTTCTAATTGACGTAAAACTTGACTTATTGTGATGATTCAAGGAAATGATTTCAACTGGTGATTGTGCACAGTCCAGACAAACATTGCCATAAGAAGTACTCCTTTTGTCTGTAAACTGTTTTTTTTTTCAGAATCGCAGACTTTACTTGTTTTCAAGTATATCTCTGAATAGTACAGTACACTTCTAGAAAATCAGCACCCTTCCAGACATTTAGCATCCTCCAGAAAAAAAGGTTGTTAAGTTACTTTACCAGTAGATTGTTTTTCCCTGAAGAATGTAATGCTTCTGAGTCTATTCTGCTCTTTGCCTCTTCTATTCTAGCCAATATCTATGACGTCCAAGCTTGTCAAAATAAATTTCAGATAGCTTATAAATTTATACCTTTCACACTAGAAATCTTAACACTTCAACGTTACTCTTCAGAAATTTACTTTTCAAGAAGGCTAGCCATTGTTATGACAGTTGCACTGTTGAAGAGTCGAGAGTGTCCTTCCACCCATTTCTCAGCTAGCCAAGCAGGTCAAGGCCGCACAGTCAAGTACCGTGTAGACTGTTCAAGTGCTTATTAACTACACAAATTATGTTGGCATAGAAAATTATTCTGGAACATCTGCAGGCTATATATAAGCAACAGAGGCAGGCTTAATGAGTTAGTTACACCTGGCGAGATTGTAGAGGTGGATCAAGTGGTTGTTATGGAAAGTGATTACTGTGTTATAACTAGTGCGGAACTCTTAATAGTTGCCCTTTGTTTGTCCATTATTATTTCGTGTGGACAAATTTAACATGAATGAGAGTATTTCTTTTATGAAGTTGCTAAACTGCTACAATTTTTTGTTCAGACAAAGCTTTTCGTCATCTCTGACATCATCAGGTCTTGAACAACGTCTGTCTCCTGTGCGTTGTAGGCTTTTATACTTTAGGCCCCTCCCCTTTTGTCATCGCTCCTCCTAATGGTTCTTCCCGCTGCCGCTCTTCACGGGAACTTTGTCCACATTTTTCCGTTAGGCATTTTACCAACGTCCGTCAATTGTTTTAAGAATCTCCCGTTAATTTCTTTATGTTATTATTTTACTTTCTGACTTATAACTGTTTCGTAATCTTTTATTACACTTCGTCAATTTTAGTGTATTCCTCTTATTATTTTAATTTTATTTATTGTTACTATATTTAAAATATTTCTCCATTTGTAAATTCACTTTTATGAGTTATTAAAGTCTTGCATATAGTTAGTTCATTGTTTTACCGGCTACCGCTCTTCACGGGAACTTCGTCTATATTTTCCGTTAGGCATTTTACCAACGTCCGTCACTTATTTTATGAATCTCCCGTTATTTTCTTCATGTTACTATTTTATTTTCTTGACTTATAACTTTTTTGTAACCTTTTATTACATTTCGTCAATTTTAGTGTGTTATTCTTATTGTTTTAATTTATTTTTTGTTTATTGTTTAATATATAATAAAATATTTCTTCATTTGTAAAATCCACTTTTATATTCATTAATTTATTCTTATCTTCATTTTTAACTTTAAGTATTTCTAGTTCTTCTATCAGTTTTCTTTTTTGCGGATTATTTTCTATTTTGATTATTTCCATATTTTCATTTGGATTTATGAATTTATGGCCTGATTCATTGAAATGTCTTGTGTATAGTGAGTTCGTTGTTTTAACCCCTTCTCCTTTTGCATGTTCATTCATTTGAATTTTAAATTTTCTTCCGCCCAGATATATCTTATTATATTCCCCACATTTTAATTTATATACGCCGCTTTTTTCTGTTATTGGAATTTCTTCTGTTTTATCATTTTTTATATATTCGAATACATTTTTCGTTTTCTTTATTCCTATCTGTATTTCGTATTTTTCTAAGCATTTTTGTAACATTTTTTTGTTTGATATCCTATGTATGTTATTGCTCCTTTATATTTCTTTTCTTCATTTGTTTTTTCTTTGTTCTTTTCTATTTCTTTATTTTCTTCTATTTTCTTAACTATTCTATTAATTATTTTAGGGTTGTAATTATTATTTTTTGGTATTTGTTGTATTTTCTTTAATTCTTTTTGTTTGAGTTCTTCATTTTCTAGATAATTTATAGCTCTATAGCAAAATGAATTTAATGCTGCCATTTTATAATTGACTGGATGATATGATTCTTGTGGAATTATTAAATCTGAGTATGTTTCTTTCCTATATATATCGAATTTGAGTTTGTTATCTTCAATTTTTATATTGATATCCAGGAAATTAATTTCTATTCCTCCAATTTCTTCTTGAAATTTTATTGTTTTTTCTATGTTATTTAATTCTTCCATAATTTTTTAAATTCATTTACTTCACCTTCCCAAACTATTAGTATGTCATCTACATACCTGATCCATTTTTTAATTCTTCTTTCTTTATCTACATCTTTTAAAATTTTGATTTCAAAGCTATTCATGAATATTTCTGCCATTAATGGTGAAAGTGGTGATCCCATTGGTAATCAATTTTCTTGTATGTAAAATTTGTTATTAAATCTGAAGTAATTTTGGCTTAGGCATAATTCCAATCCTTCTATTATTTCGTTTCTCCATTCTACATTACTTAATTTGTTTTTCTTTATTATTTCTACTGTTTTTGCTATTGTTATGTTAGTGTACATATCTTTTATATCTAATGACATTAGTTTTGTCTTATTTGTTATGGTTATTTCTTTTAACTTTTCTATTACCTTTTTGCTATTTTCTATGCTGTGGAGTTCTTCTTTTTCATATGCCATTTTGATTGTTTTACTTATTTCTTTTGATATTTTATATGTTGGCGAATTTATAAATGATACTATAGGTCTTAATGGCATTTCTTTTTTATGTAACTTAATTTGACATCTAAATTTAGGAGCTTCAGGATTATGTTCTATTTTTTGTTTCTTTTGCCATTCTGTTAAATATGTTGTCTTTTTTATCAATTTCTTTGTTTGTGTTTGAAATTTACTTGTGTAATCATATTTTATTTCTTTATATGGTCCTTTTTGTATAAATTGTTCTACTTTTTTGATATAATCTCTTTTGTTCATTACCACTGCTGTGTTACCTTTATCTGCTTTTATAACTATCAAATTGTTCTCCGTGATTTTCTTTTTATTTGTGTTTCATTTTTATTTCTTGCATTTTTGTTTTTCTTACATATTTTTTCTACTATTTCTTTTACTTCACTTCTTATTTGTTTTTTAGTTTCTTCATTTTTTATTTTATCGATTATTTCTTTACATTCTATTATTGTATTTTCTTTATCTATATTTGTTTTTGTTGCATATTTTAAACTTTTCCCTAATAATTTATGTTCATTTTCTGTAAACTTTGTTTCTGTTAAATTTAATACTTTTTCAGCAAATTTGTTTCTTTTTCTTTATTTTTATTTCTTGTTCCTTCTATTAATTTCTTGAGTTTCTTATTTAATCTCTCTTCCATTTTTCTTATTTTCTTTTCTATATATTCTTCACCAAACTCTTTTCTCATTTCTTCTATTTCTATATAATTGTAACTTGTATATAATTTTTGATGTAATTGATACATTTCTTTGTTATATCTATTTATTTTACTGTATAAGTTCTTTATTTCAAGTTTTATCCATATTTTTTCCGCCAATTTTTCACTTGGTTTGCTACTTTGCTTTTGTTATTAATTTTAATTTTTGCGTATTTTGGAGTTATTTTATTAATTAAACACTGTTTATTGAACCAAATTTTCCCTAGCATTTTTTTCACTTTTGCTTTAATTTTTAAATACTTAAAAAATTCCCTTACATTTTTATATTTATCTGCTTGCAATTCGCTTGTTTTATTCTTCGTATTATTTGAATTAGCAGCCATCCTTACTATTTCTGTTATGAAGTTGCTAAACTGCTACAATTTTTTGTTGAGACAAAGCTTTTCGTCATCTCTGACATCATCAGGTCTTGAACAACGTCTGTCTCGTAGCTCGTAGCTAATGAGGGGACGGGGCTCAAGGCCCCTGCATGGTAGCAGTGCCCGGAGTGACTCCTCCGATGACTGCAAGTAGGTCGGGCTCTCTCAAGGACTTTAGGTAAAACAAGGTCAAGTGGGTGGGATGGTGTGCTCCTTTTGCAGTTGGGTAGGGGAGAGGATCTCACAAGTGAGGTGCTCAGCCTAGCCAAAGTCTGGTAGAGTTTGGG
The DNA here is from genome assembly GCA_034769895.1 of Magicicada septendecula. Taxonomy (NCBI): domain Eukaryota; kingdom Metazoa; phylum Arthropoda; class Insecta; order Hemiptera; family Cicadidae; genus Magicicada; species Magicicada septendecula. The sequence goes on from CM068368.1 coordinate 12,860,299, forward strand.
CCCTGAAACCAGCGGTGACGCGTCCGAGTCACAGCGGAGAAACCTCCCGGGACATATGAGTACCGGTTGGCCAACGCTGCTGCCTCCGACGTGGCCCCACTGTCCGCATAGCGGTGACCAGCACAGGCCCGTTGCGTATCCGGGGCGGGCGCCTGATGAAAGAAGGCACTTGCACAACTGACATAAGACAACCCCGCCGAGGCCGCAAACGACCAGGGCAGACCATTCAGGGCAGAGTGAGTGGTAGTGCTACGTCTAAGGTGTGGTAGGTGTTCTGTTTGAGGTAGGGTACTAGCGGTTGGGTGTTGACTCCCTCAGGAGAAGGGCCCTATGTAGGAGACTATGGGGGGTCGTCCAGCAGAGTGCGGGGTCTCTTGACTACGTGGCAAGGGGGACCTTCGTCCCTGGCCAGGTCACGGAGGTGGGGGTATCGGGAGTCTGCAGCCCGGAAGAAGAGGCCCACAGAGAGTCTGAAGACAACGTCTGTCTCCTGTGCGTTGTAGGCTTTTATACTTTAGGCCCCTCCCCTTTTGTCATCGCCCCTCCTAATGGTTCTTGCCACTGCTGCTCTTCACGGGAACTTTGTCCACATTTTTCCGTTAGGCATTTTACCAACGTCTGTCAATTGTTTTAAGAATCTCCCGTTAATTTCTTTATGTTATTATTTTACTTTCTGACTTATAACTGTTTCGTAATCTTTTATTACACTTCGTCAATTTTAGTGTATTCCTCTTATTATTTTAATTTTATTTATTGTTACTATATTTAAAATATTTCTTCATTTGTAAATTCACTTTTATGAGTTTATTAAAGTCTTGCATATAGTTAGTTCATTGTTTTACTGGCTACCGCTCTTCACGGGAATTTCGTCTATATTTTCCGTTAGGCATTTTACCAACGTCCGTCACTTATTTTATGAATCTCCCGTTATTTTCTTCATGTTACTATTTTATTTTCTTGACTTATAACTTTTTTGTAACCTTTTATTACATTTTGTCAATTTTAGTGTGTTATTCTTATTGTTTTAATTTATTTTTGTTTATTGTTTAATATATAATAAAATATTTCTTCATTTGTAAAATCCACTTTATGAGAGTATCTTGTTGATTTATGTTCATTTGTATGAGAGTATCTTGTTGATTTCAAATTGTTATTTGTGACTTATTAAAGCTGGTAATTAGTGATTTCATTTGTTTCTGTATTTTGGTGTGTGATTTCCAGTGTACCATACGACCACGATCCATGAGACCATCGTAACAGTATCAAAATAGCTGTCAACCAGCTGTTTTAAGTTGATAATAGATGCTAAGTCATGATTTAGAGGATGCCATAATTCTTATTTAGAGATATTTTAAAACTGCATATGGTTAGCCTCTTTACTTAAAGTAACGTGTATTGGGTCAGAGCAGACATGACCAGGAATATTTATTGTGAAAGGTACTACACAGAACGTGCACTGTATAGGAAATACAAAACAGATTCACGCACACAGTTAATGTCACACCCAAATTTTTTATGTACACGTGTGTTTCAAAACCAGTAACAAAGAGTAAAATTCATGCCTCTGGCAGTTTTCTCCATGAGTTTAATTTCAATATTGTTAAATATGGTCCAAGTCACGTTCTGTTTATAAATTACCTTATTTAAATCCATCGTGTGACTTCGTCGCGTAGTTCTTAATGTGACGCGTTTCGGGAACTATGTCCCATCATCAGACTAATCACTCATAAAGAGATAGTTAAATATTAAAACTCATAAAATACATAAAAGTACACCTTTTAACCACACGTGTTCGACTCGGTCACTCATAAAATACATAAAAGGTGTACTTTTATGTATTTTATGAGTTTTAATATTTAACGATCTCTTTATGAGTGATTAGTCTGATGATGGGACATAGTTCCCGAAACGCGTCACATTAAGAACTACGCGACGAAGTCACACGACGGATTTAAATAAGGTAATTTATGAGTTTAATGATAATCCATTGCTTTTTCATCATCAGTTTTTTCAGAATTCAGTAATCTCTTTCTTTATCAAAGGACATAACCAAATTCCTCATAGGTTTTAGCAATACAATTGGTACTCAAAATTCAGTACAAATTTTATTTACATAAAATGTGAAAGTTAACGAAGAACTTGACATATTAAGTAGTAATATGTCAGAGGCAATTGGTTTCATCTCTTCGGTTTCATTAATTACAATTCTTCCACTTTATTACATTAATGGCTAATTTTCTAGATCACCAGTTATGTACATACCTATTGTATTTGTATACTGATTATATTTATTGATATTATCTTTCTCAGAAGTCAGTAAACGTATTCACTGTCAGAAATCTGTAAACTTGAAGATATATGCCAGTCGGTGCCATTTTGTTGTCGTGTTTATGTTTTGGAATACAGTTGATATAGTATGAGTAAATCTAATTCACTTCCTGTATGAACTAGGAATCAGTTTTTTTTTATGTGTATGTGTTCACAGTTTTGTATTTTTAATAAACAAGTGTGTGTGTGTGTGTGTGTGTGTGTGTGTGTGTGTGTGTGTGTGTGTGTGTGTGTGTGTGTGAAATATATAGTTAATTTATAAATTTAATGTTTAACTTAATTTATTGACATTAATAAGTAAAAATTAATCATCAGGGATCAATGAATTTCTAAATAATGTTGCCATATATTATGTAAATTTGTGTTATATATATAAAAGTATTTTTGTATATTAGTGTGTAGAGTTAAAAATTGGATGTTGAAATAAATTCAGATTTTGTTATCATGTATGTTCGAAATTGGAAAGTAATGTTAGAAATTGTAAGTAATTTTAAATATTCGGAATTGTTGATTGCGCAAATTTGTTAAAAACAAAACTATACCATTTTGTTTGACACATTGTGAGGAAATTATCTTCACTGCCGTTTACATAATTATGTTTTATAACTAACTAATACTGAGCAACTTGTTACACCTAGTTTCTTCTTTGCTTTACTATTGAACTTGGATGTAGGAATCAACATGTAGAGTCTTATAAGAAAGCACATCTGATTTCATTTGTTAAAACGTTTGAATAGTGTCAAGTCACCACATTTAGGTAATAGTTTGGCTAATGTGTAGGTTTAAATTCTGTTTTTAATTTTATGTTACCCTTTTTTTAATGCTCTAAGTAAAAATAAGCTGAACGTTTTATTTTCACATTAAATTGTATTATTTCTCAATCAGTGCAAAATTATTAGTACAAAGTCTGTATTCTTGAAGTTCAGATCAGTCCTGTTGTGAATTTCCAAAACCTATTAATAACAGTTTTATTAAATGCATCGAAGAGAATAAACAGGAGGCAAAAATCTTAATCTCCTGAACAAATGAAGAAAGTGTGATTAAATAAAAGGAAAGCCTCTTAGATTTCTTTAGATTTCAAAGTGTGGCATTACAGAAGACTACTAATGATAGGGTTATGAATCTTATGAACGAGAAGGTTTTTCAGAACATTCATAACAGCAGAAGCTTCTTAAAGAATTTGAAATGGCGAAGAGTTCAGCTAATTGAGCACACATTTTGAGAATATAAAAAAGGTTAAGTAAGTGATGGAAAAATAAAGATGTATCTGTTTGAGATATAACATTGTTGTTCATGTTAAAACATTTTAACAGAAGCAGAAAAGGGCTGAAGACGTGGAAGATGTGATATCCATATCATATTTCATACATAATTTGGTTTTGTTAAAATTTTAATTTATTTCCTTAGGATATAAATTATACATAAATTAAAAGTCAATACAGAACATTGACGATCCAAACTAATTGTACAAAGGTTTTTAAAAATATCAGTTTGTTCTTTACCTTTTGTATTTTAGATTTTATTCAAAAACGTAGATTTTATTCATTTCTCTTCTGTACTTTAATAAACGTATAATGAAATATTTATCACTGATTACTAAACATTTTAACCTTAGTACAATAATTTTACAGAGTTAAAAATATGTGAAAAATACAAATTAACCTGTCTCGTGTAATCAGTTATACAAGAAACAGTTTTTCTTACACCAGTCTGTCTTTTTGGAATTATTTTGTAAGAGAAACTGTTACTTGTATAACTGATCACACGGGACAGCATAATGACCTTGGGGGAAGGGGGGCAAATTAAAGTGTAAACAGACAAAAATTTGTATTTTTTACATAACTCTGTAAAATTATTGTACTAAGGTTAAAATGTTTAGTAATCAGTGATAAATAATTCATTATAAGTTTATTAAATTAAAGTTATTGTCACAAGATAATTGAATAAAATCTACATTGGTTTTAAAAAAATGTAAAGAATAATCTGTGAAACTTATCAAGTGTTTGTATATTTTTAAAAAGCTTTGTAGTAATATGTTTCACCAATGGCCCAACGAGTCATCAATCAGTATCGTGCAAACTAATTGTGAGGGGGGGGGTTCGGAGTTTTAAACATGTATTCCTGGAGATGAGTAATGGGAGATAAACATTTCGAACTTTGCTGTACCAAACATAAAGTTAATTCTAAAGAATGATAACCCTAAAACAGTATTTATTTTGGTAACCAAGATAATTAGACAAGCCTACCATTTCGTCCATATTAGATTATTGTATTTGAAAGATACAAATGAAGTTCTCCAGGTTTTACAAATTTGCAACTGTGTTGTTTATTTTACTGTTCTTTTAGTAAATAACATAAACAGTACGTTTATTAGTGTCATTTTTTTTACTTCCATATTCCTTAAGGAAATGGAAGTATGGTGATGGCAAAAAAAATCGTGTTCGAGATTATTGCAGATTCTGATTGTACTACACTCAAAACATGAAAAAAAGTCGTTTTTTGAAAAGTGTCTGTGTGTCTGCTGTCTGTCTTAGATTTTTTTTCTATGGCAAACGATAACAGCCGCAAATTCAAACAGAATCAAATAATTTTTTGCATACAGCCCTGATTTGTAGAGTACTCACCACCTATTGTTTTTGGTGAAGATCGGTTGAGGGAAAGGGGTAGTTTACCTGCAACGGTTTTTTTTTATCAAGGGTAATTTTTTTTTTGGCAAACGATAACAGCCGCAAATTCAAACAGAATCAACTAATGTTTCGTATACAGCCCTGAATTATGGAGTTCTCAAGACCTATTGTTTTTGGTGAAGATCGGTTAAGGGAAAGGGGTAGTTTACCTGCAACGTTTTATGTTTTAACAAGGGTAATTTTTTCTATGACGAACGATAACTGCCGCATATTCAAACAGAATCAAATAATTTTTTGCATACACCCCTGAATTGTAGAGAACTCAAGGCCTTTTGGTTTTGGTGAAGATCGGTTAAGGGGAAGGGGTAGTTTACCTGCAACCTTTTATGTTTTAACAACAGTAAAGTACTTGAAAATTCATTTAAACTTTTTCAAACAATGGTAATTGTTAAAAATAAAATAATTTTGTTGCCAGGCAATAAAATTATAATTTTTTCATTTTAATGTAAATCATGTATGAGAGAAAATATATCGTTCGTGGCAGGCAAGCATATCTCAGTTATGTAATGTTTACGTTTCCATTTTATTATTATGACTACCGCAATAAAAAGGCAGGGAAGACGCACACACACACACACAAAATTCGCGTTATTTCTGGCCTCATTCATGTTTATTTTCTTACATTTGCACGCTTTTTAAATGGAAAGTGCCAAAACCCATACCAACATAAGGCGTGCAAGCCGAAAAAGTGTCCAGCATGGATAGCGATTTACTTCCTGTGGATCGCTGTGCAGTGTAACTGCACGTGTTTACAGAGGAACGATTAATAGACGTTTTTCGTTTTTTGAAAAGTGTCTGTGTGTCTGTCTGTCTGTGTCTTAGATTTTTTTCTATGGCAAACGATAACTTTTCATCTTTAGGGAATGAACCCTCTGCAAGATGCTGAGGGTCCATGAGTGACTTCGGAGCACTCCTTCTTTACCGCGTGTTTGTTCTGTGAAACGTACACTGTAGATTCGCAGCTTTACTCTAAGCAACGCTCAATAGGAAATGTTGAAAATTTTTGTCCACGCTGTACCCTCATACACAATAAACCTGCTCTGATGTTTTAATTACGGACATCATAATATTATAACTTTGGAAACTTGAGCACTACTTAATGGAGATCAATCATTAACTTATAAAAGCCATTAATTTGATGCATATTTTTTATATATGTGTGTACAACGTTATCGGCAACAAAGAAGTAGTTTTTGTTAAAATTCCTTCCCGGGATATTTGGCCGTAGTCCAATGTTTTCTACAAAACCAGACGTTTCGGCAATGCCATCGACTTCCATCATCAGTGAAAATCGAGTGTGATAACGTGAGGTGGTATACGTTAGTGACCACAGTACTGTGGTTAAGGCTGAAGCAGTAAGTAGAAAGAAGTAGTTTCTATGGTAATATTTCATTTCGAAAATGATTTTAAATATAAATCTTAGAATATGGAAGTCATGTATGGTTCTCCATACCGATATTTATTACTTCCATATTCCTTAAGGAAATGGAAGTATGGTGATGGCAAAAAAACTCGTGTTCGAGATTATTGCAGATTCTGATTGTACTACACTCAAAACATGAAAAAAGTCGTTTTTCGAAAAGTGTCTGTGTGTCTGTCTGTCTGTCTGAGATTTTTTTTCTATGGCAAACGATAACAGCCGCAAATTCAAACAGAATCAAATGATTTTTTGCATACAGCCCTGATTTGTAGAGTACTCACCACCTATTGTTTTTGGTGAAGATCGGTTGAGGGAAAGGGGTAGTTTACCTGCAACGGTTTTTTTTATCAAGGGTAATTTTTTTTTTGGCAAACGATAACAGCCGCAAATTCAACAGAATCAAATAATGTTTCGCATACAGCCCTGAATTATGGAGTTCTCAAGACCTATTGTTTTTGGTGAAGATCGGTTAAGGGAAAGGGGTAGTTTACCTGCAACGTTTTATGTTTTAACAACAGTAAAGTACTTGAAAATTAATTCAAACTTTTTCAAACAATGGTAATTGTTAAAAATAAAATAATTTTGTTGCCAGGCAATAAAATTATAATTTTTTCATTTTAATGTAAATCATGTATGAGAGAAAATATATCGTTCGTGGCAGGCAATCATATCTCAGTTATGTAATGTTTACGTTTCCATTTTATTATTATGACTACCGCAATAAAAAGGCAGGGAAGACACACACACACACACACACACACACACACACACAAAATTCGCGTTATTTCTGGCCTCATTCATGTTTATTTTCTTACATTTGCACGCTTTTTAAATGGAAAGTGCCGAAACCCATACCAACATAAGGCGTGCAAGCCGAAAAAGTGTCCAGCGTGGATAGCGATTTGCTCCATACCGATATTTATAATTTGTCATTTATTTTGTGATGTTTTCCATATTCATTTTGTTTTTATGCATTTTAAAAGTACAACTTATTTTTCTTATCTGAGTTTATATCATTTTTAATATTTCTTCAGTTATACTTTACTGATTAATGTATTTAAATGACATTAAACTTTCTGTACTGATTTTTACATATCTGTTTCTGTTTTACTTACAACTCTTGGTAAATGTACACTTGTAGTACTCGTAATTTTCACATAGTCCATGTTCACATGAATATTGCACATTAGGATTACCACAGTTCAGACCAGTGGTGCACAACCTTTCAACATCCAAGGGCCACTAAAAACTTGTTAAATGATCATGGCGGGCCACAAGGCGACTTCCCTCCATTTCGCCAACCACCTACCTAACCTTTCCCCTTATCCTAATATTTCCAGTAGCATTTCTGTGAAAGATAATGCTTATAATTGAAGAGCGTTTTCTAACATGTCTCATAAGTAAGTAAGTAAACGTAACACAGCTACATTTAAACTCGCTCTATTGAATAATTAAAAACTCACCTGAATAAACGTTTGAGGTCACAAAAATAATACAGCCATCAGATTCCAAAATAGAAATTTTAATTTGTAAAGAAACATTTTGTGACTTATCAGTCTATCTGAATGATAAATATAAATATATTTGTAATAAGAAATATCCAGTAACCTATATTCATCTCTATTTACCTTACTTGAATGAAGCACGTGGGTCACGTACACCATAATTATTGTACTTACCATAATTTGTGAATCTGGTTGTTTCAATCTTGTTACTCTTATTTGTACCTAGGGTCCAAGGATTCGACTCAGCGAGATTGCTGACAGAGATGGTCATAGAAATGAGAATACGTTTATTGAAAACAGTTACCATCAATCCTAATTTATTCAGTAATTTTGGTTAAGCGTATACACATAATAACATTTTAACATGGCGGCCATTACTTATACTGGCTCTTTGTTATAAAACTTCTTTATGTTCTATCAAACATTAATTCATCAAATTCTAATTATGTAATATGCATTAGTTTCATGGTTAATTGACCGGTATGCTATTTACTTATCACTACCGCAAACCAACCCCCATTTAGAAGTCGACATGTAACGTTCACGCACTTCTCTCGCTCTCTCATCCATACATACAATTTTTTAATTTACTTTCATTTGTGTACACATAATATCGGTAATTTCGAATAAAAGAGCTCTTTAATTAAATTTTGGGTTTGTCACTTCCCTGGTTAAATAGTCTGGAAGTTCTAGTAGCGTCACATGTTGATTCCAAAACGGAGAGGTTACATCTTTCTGAATACACTGATTCTACATTTACTTTTGAAAATATTACTTCACACTGTCTAGATTTTTTGTAGTTAACACTGGTTTAGATTTTGATTACATTATTAATATTTTAAATCACTTAAACTGACTAATTCAGGCCAGCACAATTGTTAGCGTGTTATCGCCATGATGAATTTCTGCAGACTGGGACGAAAATTATGCAAATTTTACGTATGTGTGTGTGAGTAAACGTCATCGTTCTTTGTCTCTTGTTCTATAATCGCCTTGTTAGTTACGTATTTTAATCACGTCATTGTTGTTTTAATGACGTTTGGCGTTGTTGGCCAATGAAATGGGAGCATGTAGCGCCGTTACTGGCGGCTGTAACCATTATAAGTCTTTTTATCTGCACGTACACTGCTGTCCTTGAAATTATTTTGTTGTCTCGGAACTGCGTCGTTGTAGGCAAAAACCAAGGGAAATCGTATTACCCATAGAAATGACTTTAAAAACATCGAAATACCATAATTTACTACCTTGCATACCATACTTTTTATATCAGACTTTTTGTACTGTCACAATTTTTAAAACAATCTTTTAAAAAACACGTAATTTTAAAAATTCATTTTACTTTTTTTAGTTTACTTTTAAAAGACACACAATTGCAATAAAATTATTAATTTGAAAGAAAGCACGAAACTATTATTTGTTAAAGAGGAAACTCATTTAGAGCGTAATGAGAGACTCGACGCTGTTTGTTTTTCACTAGTCTGTCTATATCGGGTTCAGTGTTGGACACAGGAATTCGTAAGTTTCCCTCCAAATGTTCGTCAGTCAGATGGGAACGACCTCTTGATTTAATCTGTTTCATCATAGAAAAAGACTGGTCGCATAAGTAGGTACTTCCAAATAATGTTGCTGTTTTTAGAGCATGATTGTTCAATGCTTTCATTTCCTCAGGTAAGTAATTTTTATAAAAATCCAGTAGAGAAACCTCAGAAAATTTTGTCTTCAATTCAGAGTTCGATTGAAGATCAATTAGCTCCATCTGGAAATCAATGGGCACTATCTCAACATCAGTAGTGAATGGTAGAGCAACATATCAAACAATTTCTCACATTTTCTCATATCTTGAAATCGACGTTTAAACTCATTTTGAAGATTCTCTATAAGTGAGGCATATTTAGTGAAGTTAATGGGTTGTTCAGAACTTGCTGCAAAACTGTTTGTTGTAGAAAAATGTGTCAGTAGCCCAGACGTCAGCTGTGACTGCCATAAAATCAGTTTAACCTCAAACGATTTTATTAAGTAAAACAGATTGTGTATCATGTTACTTTTTCCTTGAAGTTTGGTATTTAGCTCATTAAGATGTTGGGTTATGTTAACTAAGAAAGATAAATCGCACACCCATTCATTGTTCTCAAAGTCTGCTACCAGATTCTCATCACGGCTTTTCAAAAAGATAATTATCTCTTTACGCAGGTCATACACTCGTTTCAGCATTGTCCTGCACTAAGCCAACGAACTTGTGTAAAATAAAGAACATCGTCATACTGGGTGTCTAATTGTAATAGGAATTCTTGGAATTGGCAATGAGTGAGTCCTCTGGAACGAAGAAAATTTATTACTTTGATCACTGGTTTCATCACATGCTCCATATGAATAGTTTGTGCACAAAGGTTCCCTTGGTGTAAAATGCAGTGGAATGCGACTATATCATTGCCCATGTTTTTACAATCTGTTACTAAATAGTTCACTACTCCTTGCTTCTTTCCCACCATGGCTGGCGCACCATCTGTTGAAATGCCATATAATAGTTTTAGGTCTAAATTGTACTTTTCCAAAATGTTTTTCACCTTACAATAAATACCTGAACCTTTGGTTGTATCTTTCATAGGAACTAACGCCAGTAATTCTTCTGTTATGTGAAAATCTTCATTAATACCACGGATAAAAATTGAAAGTTGTGCTGTGTCAGTGACGTCTGTGCTTTCATCCATGGCCAATGAAAAAAACTTAAATTCTAATATTTTTTCAATGTCTGATGCCATTTCTTCTGCTCTTCTGGATACTGTCATACGATTAAGACTAATTTTTGAAATAATACTTTTTTTCTCCGGGAAAGCTATATTTGCTACTTCTTCCAGAAATTCTTAAACTAGCTATCCATCTTTGTACGGCTTCATTTTTTTTTAACTAAAATTTTAGATACAACAAAATTTGCTTTAACTGCAATTTCTGAGTCATCAGTCGCTTTCCAGAAAAAATTTTGTTGACTTGTTAGTTTACGTTGGAATTCTTATATACCTTATCCTTTCGCAATTGTCCCGTCCACTCTTTGTATTTACCAGCATGTTTTGTATCGTAATGTCTTTTCACATTGTACTCTTTCATTACACCCACGGTTTCTTTGCAAATTAGGCATGTTGCTTTACCGTTATACTCTATAAAAAATACCTCTCGCTCCATGCCTCTTGAAACACACGGCACTCGGCAGTCACTTTACGCTTTTTCACAGACATGATCGTGAAATGTTACAAAAGAGGAATCACTTAAAAACACACTAATGCCAAATACAGATCAGTCTCTACTGAAACTGAAGAACTGAACTAACGCTACACGCTATGAGAATTGCTGCTACCTACTGCCAGCCTAGTTCACGCATGCGCAGACAGTGAGTGTCCCCCACTACCACCACCACCTGACCTTGGTCAACCTAATTCCTGATCAAACCAACAAATCTGGGTAAATTTCCATACACAATTTTAAACATGCGGACTTCTAATATTTTTTCCTCCGGGGCGCATAAAGTGAGGTTGAGGGCCGCGGGTTCAGACTATCGAGGTTCCACTGTATTCATTTTTGCTAATGTTTTCCTTGTCTAACATTTACTTGAATTAGAAATAGTTTTATGGAAACAGGAAAGGATAAAAGTGTTTTTGAGTAATTTTTTACAAACTAGACTTATATACTCCAGTACTACTGTGCAAAATATTTATTTCATGATAACAATATTTATTTGCTAGTAAAATACTTTTGTTTGATGTTTCCTGTTTATGAAATGAAAACTTGCTGGTTTATGATTTTAACAAGATGATTGAGACTTTCTTCTTTTTGTGCTCCCCAATATTTCTTGTTTCCGTTTCTATGAAATAGAATTTTTTTGCACATGTTCGTCCTCCATAGTTAAACACATGATCATTCCACCCTTCTACATGTGGTTTGGTATTGTCTTTTCATGGGATTGAGATTTCTTAAATATAATACAAGTTGTGATATAAAGAAATTGTTATTTAATGTAATATCAGTGATAATATTGTTTGTTTAATAATTTTTGTCTAGATATGGCTAAACGTTTAGCCAAGTCTAGACGACAATGTTTGGATCATATGGTTTCATAATTTGGGTCGAATTATTATAAACGTTAAATAATTCTGAACCATTTTATGGTGAACTGAAACAGTGTAAGAAATTTCCTCACAAATGAAGTCAAAGAAGAAGAAGAAGAAACATAATTGTTTTTATTGTTTATTTGCCAGATGTAGTTTATCGCTTCGGTATAAGGTAATATGTTGTAATGGACAGTTTGCTTGGATTTGTAGTCTACCTCGTTTTTTATCGCTTCTGATAGTGGGTTGATTGTTATTATTATTATTACTGTATTTTTTATTTTTATTATTATTATATTGTAATTACTATTATAATTAATATTAATGAAATTATATAGATTTTGTTTGTGTATAATACATTCAGGGAACAAGTGCCTTACGATATTTCGTACATTATTAAAAAAAAAGGAACTTATCAAAACTGATGTGATCAATATTCAGAATTTCCCACCTGCCATATTTATATAATGTATATTTACATGTGTATAATGTGTATAACGTTTTCGTTCCTTAAGTTTGTCACTCAGAGTATCAGTCAGTTGTTATGATGAATCTCAGAGCAATAATTAATATATTTATTTTTTTGTTTTAATTTAACCAAACATTGTGTCATATGAATAACATAAACAAAATATTTAAAATCAAAATGTAGTAATGCTGTATAGAAATAAGGTTTGTTTTTGTTTTGTAATTATTTTACTGGATTCGTGTTTTATTGTATTTAGTTTTTTGTTTAATTGTTTTTTCCTTTTATTTCAGACAAATCTTTATAATTTGTATTAAGTTATTCTTAGGTGTACAAGTGGTGTGTGTGTGTGTGCGTGCGTGCATGCGTGTGTGTATGGTGTTAATGACGCTCAAGTCTCTTTATATACAATTTGTGAATAATAAAGACTTTCTGATTTTAAATGATTTAAGAATATGTTTGGCTTAAGATGCTTGTAAATTCCAGATAATAATTACTTGACCAATTTGATATTCTTTTTTTTTAAATATTTAGTTAATAAATTGTAATTTTAATGTTACCATTGTTTTTCAGATTAACTTTCTGTAACTGAAAAAAACACAGTCAAGGATTGTATTTTATGTTTACAGCTTTAGATCGTAATTGATATTTTTTAGAATACTTTGTGTTCAAGCATTCATGCGTACATTCATGTGGACATAACCACAATTTTGAGCACAACAGCGTATATAGTTGTTACATTTTATAATGGTGTACACTCTGTAGCTATTAAATATGTTTAGTTAATATTTGTGTGTAGTCTTTAAATTCATTAAAATGTGGTTTATATTTATATTTAATATGGAAACTGTCTTCACTTTTAATAGTCCAAATATTTAGTTTTGTTTGTTATTAATGTACCGTTTTTTACTTCCATGTTCCATAAGGAAATGGAAGTATGGTCATGGCGAAAAAAATCGTGTTCGAGATAACGGCTGGTTCTGATTGTACTACCCTCAAAACATGAAGAAAAGTCATTTTTCGAAAAGTGTCTGTCTGTGTGTACAATTTTTTCTATGGCAAACGATAACAGCCACAAATTCAAACAGAATCAAAAAAGTTGTTGCATATATCCCTGAATTTTAGAGGACTTTTGATTTTGGTGAAGATTGGTTAAGAGAAAGGGGTAGTTTACCTGCAACGTTTTATGTTTTAACAAGGGTAATTTTTTCTATGATGAACGATAACTGCCGCACATTCAAACAGAATCAAATAATTTTTTCCATACGTTCCTGAATTGTAGAGAACGCAAGGCCTATTGATTTTGGTGAAGATCGGTTAAGGGAAAGGGGTAGTTTACCTACAACGTTTTATGTTTTATCAAGAGTAAAGTACGTAATTTTGATAAATAAAGTATCCTAATAAGAAGATCATAATAATAACCACTGTAGAAACGTAGATGAAATATCTATAAATGAAGAGGCTAGTTGAATGGGGTGGGGTAATTTTCTATAAATGAAAATTATAGTAAAGGGGGAGGGGATAATTTTTTATATGTGTACTATATTATCAGCAACAAAGAAGTAGTTTGTTGTTAAAATTCCTTCCCAGACTGTTTGGCCGTAGTCCAATGTTTTCTGCAAAACCAGACGTTTCTGCAGTGCCATCGATTGCCATCATCAGTGAAAATCGAGTGCGATAACGTGAGGTGGTTTTTGTTAGTGACTACAGTACGTGGTTAAGGCTGAAGCAATAAATAGAAAGAAGTAGTTTCTATAGAAATTTTGTTTCTATGGAAATTTTTCATTTCGAAAATGATTCGAAAGAAATATAAATCTTAGAAAATGGAAGTCATGTATGGTTCTCCCTACCGATATTTTAATTTTTCTTTTTTAACAACCTATACTAATACCTTCAACCTGTACTAACTTAATAGTTCTTTGTGCAAGCTACTATCATCTGTTCTACACTTTTTTTCAAGTGCATTGTTGAATAATTGTTAAATTGAACACATGATACTTATGAAAAGTAACAAATGGTACTCGTACTCCGAGTATAAACGTTGTTAGAAATATGGTCTAACAAACCAACTCTCTTAGTTCACCACATCGTACAAAACAGTAACTCAAATCATGGGATTTATATAATTCGAGGCATGTGAAGTCCTGAATAGCGTCAAGTAGTAGAATTACCTCCATGCTATTTGTGTTGGTAAAGTATCCTTTCGTGACTCTTGGCAAATTCTGTAATAACATTGCCGATATTGGGGTCGTTGTGAATATTGTGGAAATTTATATGCATCGCCTGTGGTGTGAAGTATTTGTCCTTTCTGGTATTGTAATTACCCCCCCCCCCCCCCCCCAAGGTTGCAACATGTAATCTATAATATGATAATTTGGTTGTAAAGCAAATGTGTGTGTGTGTTTTAATTATATACCAATTACCCAGAATAGCTGGTCTCTTTTATCTGCTCAACGTTTATTTTAATATGAATATTCCAGTTTAATTTGAAATCAAAGTGTTTTACAAGGTATTTTGCTAATGTAGACTGCCAAACATGGACTCTTTTAGACAGTGAAGTTCATGCATGCACATTTTTTTAAAAGTAAGTGTTATTTAGACGTTTCCGTATTCTACATCTAACCAACCTGAGTATCCTTCACTTCATTACGGTTTTTTGAGTCGTGAGACAGCTGTCCATTCTTCGACGTTTTCGTCAGTCGCATGTTTTAGCTACATAAAACACCATTAGATAGTTCTGTTTTTTTTTTTCTGTAAATCATATTACCTTGATTGTTACAGTAATATTGGTGATAGTATTGAATTCACTGGCTCATGGTGTTCTTTTATTGGCCGGTATCGTGCCAAATCATCCAGAAAACTATACAGCGATCAGGGTAATAGTTTTTGCTGGCCGTTGTAGCAGATTTTGTGCATCAGTGACTGAGTAAATACTTTTTACTGGTGCAGTGTCTCGCTTTCTTTTCTAGTCCCCTTCCTCATAGAGGTATTTGTATCTTCTGAATAACTGATATGCAGTGCCGGATTTATCACTAGGCCGACTAGGCTGGGGCCTAGGGCCGCGGGCTCAGAAGGGGCGCAGGCTACAGATTTTATTTTTTAACAGAAGTATTTTTATAAAAGTGTGATTTAAAGTACACTTTGATTAATTTAAGTATGATTTTTGAAATTAAATAATCAATTTTTGTTAGTAATACAAATGGAAGACAGTTCTCATTTAAATATTGCGTGTTTACTTTTAACACATTGGCATCCTTGAAAACTAATCTGCGCATGCGAATTTTGAATGTCCGCTATATTCCCCCCGAATTTACACAACCGTGGTACAACGCTTGTTTGTTATCATTATTGTTTATCTGCGTTGTGACTGAACGGTTTGCGATTTGATGTTGTTTTTATTTTGTTTTGAATGTAAAGAAGGTTTTTAGCTTTGTGTTGTGTTTGGTGAAGGTGGGCAGCATGTTGTTTCGTGGATATTTATTAGTGTGAAAACTTTATGAACATAGAATTCAATCCGAACACAAAACGTATTCATCATGAACATGAACATAAACATCCACATGGCTAGTGGAGCCTACAAACAACGTAAGCTAACAAAAATTAGCTGGGGGGGGGGGCACTAGAAAACTTGGCCTAGGGCCTCAAAAATCTTAAATCCGGTACTGCTGATATGTATTGGTCATCTGTAAACAGCACAACACACTTATATGACGTAGTATAAGGTCATTTTAATTTTCATATATTCATTTTTACCTGTATAAGAGTTATTCACACCGTATTTGTTGAACAATCTTGTTTGACATTCTGTAAGTGGGACTGTTGTGCTAAAATATTATTTTTCCCAGTTTTAATTGTATAATTGTACCTGATGATAAGTAGAGCGGTTTTTTTGTAACGCTAAAAGTAAGTTTTACAATGTAAAATAATTCTTCATTCACTATTTTAGCTTATAGTCTGATCTTCCCTGTATAAAATATAAACTACTAAGTAACATTTAAAGTACTCTAAGGTGTTCAATGTAACCACTTGAACTATTAAAAGGCAAAGCTTCATTTAAATTTTTTTTTTTAATAGTGAAATATGTTTACTATCATGGTAGGCCATGTTTAAGTGTTTTATTCATATTACAAGGTAAATTTATGAATATGAACCATTTCTTTTTTTTTTTTTATTCTGACCAACATTTTCATATTTGTTTATTTTACAAGATCTATAAAATATAATTAATGTATTGCAAATGTGAGTAACGTCAAATGTGGTCAAGTAATTGTTACGTTTATTTCATATTTATAATTATTATAAATAATATGTTATATGTATAATTGTGTGTTTGTATATATTATTTAAGCGTTATGAGAGTTATTGTTCTGCAGAATTGTATTTAAATTTTATTAGCTGGATTAAAGGAATGTATTGGAATAAATATACATATGATTATATTTGATATTGAGCTAAATTATTCAGAACCAGAAACGTGTAGTGAAGTAATTTCTCTGTCTGTAATCCTAAACAAGACTTGGAGAAGTAGGTATTGTAGAAGGATCATTATTATTGTAGTGTGATAGGTCCCAGACATGACTGCGATCTCCACTCATGTTTGTTCCAGGCAGTGGCATAACTAAAATTGCTTCTGGTGGTAGTGGGAGATGAGACTAACTGAAGCTGGAACTCTGCATTTTCCTTAGGCCAAATGATAAATTCGGTATTCTTACCATATAATTTCTTAAATATATTTTTAGGCTCTGCGTTCATTTTCTAGTACTTGCATTATTTTTTTGCTCCTAATATGTACGTTATTTACCAAATGTTGAATGCTTGTCATTATTATTAAGAAAACTCTGATTTTATTTTATTAATTTACAAATATTGTAATTCCTTTTATTTCTATAATTATGTATAGCCCTGATTCTAACATACATAACTGGCTTAGAGATAGAGGCCTATGTTAAGTAATTATGGAATTGTGCAGAAATGTTTAATAGGTCTGGGGGGTTGATCTTTGATCCCCCCCCCCAATAGTTATGCCACTGGTTTCCAGGCTTGACCCACTGGTCATCCAACATCTTCAATCTTCATATCATTTACCACTGTCCTGTTGAAAAAGATTGTTAGTAGTCCAGCTGTCAAGTTCAGTTTCACTTTCTCCTCCCTTACCACTATTCAGAAGGAAAGGGCACAAAAGCTTGCACTTGTTGTCATCAATTGAGAACTCAATATTTGGGGGTTACTCAAAAAATCAGTCTGCCTTCATTGTTCTTCAGGTAAACAATCTTAGTGTTGTAAGTTGCGGAAACATCATTTTAAATAATTACTGATGTTTTTCTATATAAACTTCTGTCACTGTAATAAATACTAGATATACATTAACAATAATAATTTATAGTACCATTGTACTTTGATAGTGACAATATAGTAGTTGGCTGTATTTGAATCATAACTGGAGATGAGAGTGAGTAGGAGAATGAGTGGTTTGAGCAGGAGTAGAAACTTCTCATCATTACCACGAAGTGGAAGTTTCCTAAATGTGCACAAACCTTTGCCAGCTAAGAACTGCGAGCCTGTCTGCACTTCCCCCTTGATTGTTTTAAGCACCTCTGCATTTCTCATTTTATCCTTGCTCCTAATTCCTTCCATCCACCTCCAGATCCATGTTTCCAGTGTCTAAATCCTACCATCCCTCTTTGTCTCTGACCCACAAAGTATAAAACACTTCACCACTTCGTCATCTCTTCTGCCACACAAAATTAATTTTGGCTATTACATTCCTGATATACTTTATAGTCAACATGCTTTGTATCTACGAGCACTACTTTCTTCCTTGATTTTCTACTTGCATTAGTCCTGAGCATTTTGTTGTCATTGCTTTAGATTTACTTTATTCCATACATGTCTGATGTATTTATATACTAGTAAGCTCCTTGAGCTGGAGAGTTTGCCAGATTTTGTTTTAAATTCTGTTTAATTCGATACCAGGTGTTTCAGAATGTTTAAGTTTCCAAACGTAAACACTTTATTCAAATTATGGTAAAAACCCTCTTTAATTTGACACCTGACATGTATTTTAGCATTTTTTCATGATTTTGGTACAGTTTTTTTTTTTGCTTTGTTGACCCTAAATTTTTGAATTTCCAAATACAATACTGTATTTAGAGTTTAGAGTTCCAAATTCTCTGTACTTTTATTCCTCTGTGAAATTTTTACTATCTTCTCATAATTTTGAACCCGCAAATCCCCCCTCCCCCTCTCCCCCTCCCCCCCCCCTCTCTCTCTCTCTCTCTCTCTCTCTCTCTCTACGTTTTCACTTTTCAACATCGAATGTGCTTCCGAGTATAGCAGATATTTAACAAAACGTCACTCCCCTTGCTAATACAGCAGCGCATGTTTTAGTTTACTTACAAAATCATCTTATGTTAAACATGACAATTGTTGAGGTGTGTTCAGTTTTTAAAAATGATAGATATTTCCACCTGTGGATGTAATCTTCACTAGAATGTCTTGGTCTTGACATGGTTTGATAACCCGGCAAGTTAACAGACAAGTCTGGGCATGAAGGTTTAAATTTTGTGCCAAGAACATGTTTACAAGCTTACAGATTGGTAGGCCAGTACTGACACAGTAAAATTATACAGTCAATATCATTAAAGAGGTATGGCTAAAAAGTGTATATACTGTTTATGGCAAACCCTAAGGAGGAATAACCCTTAAGGAGTAATGGTAAGAAGTAAGTACTGATGATAACAGTTGGGATAAAGTTTTAAGTGTTGTTACTTTCATATTAGTAGGCTGCAGAACTCTCTTACTAGTGTGAATGAAGTACACTTATTGTTACGTAAATTTTGGTATTTAATCATTTTTCAATTATAGCAAAAATTATAAAAAATCCTGATTCCTCTACTTTTTCAATCAGTAATATATTACTGATATTGAAGCACACAGTCAACAATAAACACTAAGAATGCAAAACATTCTGGTACGGGTTATAGTTACTTTTAGTCTGACACCCTGCTGATGTATTTTCACAATTTTTTTTTATATTTTTGATGTCTTTTATGGTCTCAAGTGTCCCAAAGTTTTGAAATTTCCAAAACTTTACTACATTCAGATGGTAGTTAAAATTCTGTTTCGTTTGATACACCACATGAAGTTTTGTGATTTTATCAAAATTTTCATGCAGTTTTTGGCCCCTGACATCCAAAAATTTTGAAATTTTCAAATATTAATACTATATTTGCATTAAACATGCGCGCTAAGTTTTATGAAAATCAGTATATGCATTTAAAATTTATAGTAAGACATACCCCTAACAGAGCGGCAAATGCCAAATAGTCGAGTTAAAACTGAGAACTCGGTTTGCTCGTTCAATTAATATTTTGCCAAGGTTGTAAGTGTCATGTTACTAGTAAATTATTTCAGATGTGTATATATGAGTATGTACGTGCATGCTGTATTTATGTATATTAATTGAATGAACAAAGCAAGATCTCCGTTTTTAACTTTACAATTGGCCCTTGTCTATTTCTGTATGGTTGCAGATGTTTTTGAAGCTGACACCCCTATGAATATATACAGTGATAAAATTAGTGTATTATAATGAAAGCAAGATTATACACAGTTTATATTGAACTGAAGAAGGATTGTATTTGTATGTCTTTACTGACTATGCTGTATAAGAATAATGGTTGTCTTCAGCAGCACTTAATATATAGAAACTCTTAATTTCGATTACCGTTTGTTGAGAACATACTCACATGCCACTGAACAATATGGTTTTACAAATTTACTATTGACATTATACAGAAAAATACACAATCACAAAGTGCAAGCTTGTATGATGGAAGTAATTTGTGGATAAACCGCCAGACTATCTAGCCAAAGTCGATTCATTAAAATGGAACAGAACTAGCAAGATGCCAATATTGGGTAGCTGACTGGGCGAACTACAAGCCTCGGGAATCACGAGGCGCTGAAAAGTAAAATATAAATGTTACAGCGTATATTGGCAAACCATCATGTACTGACAGAAGAGTCTGCTATTAGGAAGAAGAGCAATACCAATGATGATGATCGCAATAGTTGAAATCAAAATATCTGGCATTTTATGAATGGCCTTCTATGGTTTGATGGCACGATAGTTTTGTCAACAAAACATATCGTAACGTATTTCTGTGGCTTTCACGGCCAGTGTCATAATTATTGAAATTAAATCTGGGCGATTGGGCCCATGGTCTACTATTATAGTAGTATATGTAGTAGACCACAGCCCAATAGCCTGTGTTATTGTACAGAGCAGGTCATTTTTGATACTGAATACAACAAGCACAGAATATTGTGAACCATGAACAGCATTACTGGTCAGTTCATTTGTTCCATGTGTAATGGTGAAGTCCTGTAACGTACTGATTTAAATGATTCATCTTGCTGTAGCAACCGTGCAGGAAACGGCTTCTGACTTGTGCGATAGTTTAATTTGCAGGTAATTCACATTCTGTTTTTATCTTGATATCTTTAAAATATGGTTTCCTTGGCTATCTTAAAATGTTGCTTACCAGTATACTCATGTTTTATGATCTGTCGTCCAAGTGTAATCTACTTACATTAAATTCCTTGCAATAACCCCTTTCAGTCACCGTTTTCTTTAATATTTATAATTTTGTTTTTCTTTCAGTCTAAGCAGTTTCTTGTCAGTTTTCTGTATTCACATGTCTGCTTAATCTCCTGACTTACCAATGCCCAACATTCATTTTCTAAACAGTATACTGCTTACCATTAATTTTGTAGGAAATGTTATAAACACATAGAAAACCTTGCCAAACACAGAGAGAGAGAGAGAGAGAGAGAGAGAGTGTGTGTGTGTGTTACTTCTTACACTCAGTAAGTAATATTAGTAATCTATAAGCAAGAGTGTTGTATAGGGTCATTTTTATTGTATTACACAGATCATTTAGATTTAGGTGGTTGAGACATATTAAATTTGAAACGATATTGTTTGGGAAGCTGTGTTAGAAATTATTATTACTCACGACTGGATTTTAATTCTCCCTTTTGTTTTGGTTTTTCAGGTGTGGTCAATTGATGGGTGTCAGAATAGTTCGTTTTGTGTGTGTAGTAGTTCTTTGTCAACGGCTGTTTTGATCTTTCCAGTGATGACGATTGGAAGTTATTTGAAGTAGTGAATGTGATATTTTCAATGGATGTGGCTGCAGATGGGCCATAGCTCAGTGGCTGTGTGACTTCATGAGGACTACTGCAGACACGGCTGAAAGTCTGGTTTTGAAGAATAAATTCAGCAACAGACTCCAGTCTTAACACCTGGAAAAGTGAAAATGAAAGATGAATTATTATTTTTAAATATTAAAACAGTCAAGTATCAAATAAGAGCTCTTGCTGAATTTACACATCTGACTGAATCACAGCTGTTATAGAATCCAGAAAAGGTAATATTTCAAATTGTATATACATATTGTATATTGTACAAAATATTATAAAATCATTTGATCCAAATGGCATATGGATAAGATATGTAGATGATGGGCTATATGTATCAAATAACAAAAACACAAATGCAGAGAACATACTAAAACAAATCAATAACATACATTCAAAAATACAATTCACAGAAGAAAAAGAAAAATCAACTATTTAGACATAACCGTCACAAGAAACAACAACCACACACAATATGCAATATACAGAAAACCAACTTCTACCAACATCATTATACCTAACCATTCTGACCACCCACCACAACATAAAATGGCACCATTCTATTCGCTATTTAACAGAATGTACAAAATTCCCCTAAACAAACAAGAAACAGACAAAGAAAGAAATATAATATACCAAATTGCTCATGAAAATGGATAAAATAAAAATACTGTGAACAAAATAGAAAATAAAATCAAATATAAAATAAAAACTGAACAATTAAGAATTAATCAAAATGAACAACACATAAATAATAACAACAACAACAAATGGGCCACATTCACATACACAAATAATAAAATGACAAAGCTAACAAAATTATTTAAAAACACATATCAAAATAGCATACAAAACTAATAAAAATAATTTACAAAAACTAAATAACCCACACAACAAAGATAATACAACAACTAACGGTATATACAAAACTGAATGCCAAGATTGCAATAAATGTTACATAGGACAAACAAAAAAACAGCTGAAAAAACGTTATTTTGAACATCTAAATGCATACAAAAACCAGAAATATATAAATCCAATTTAGCCACACATGCAATAAACACGGGACATGAATTCCCAGACATAACCAATGTGACACTAATAAAACACATACCATGCAAAGGGACCATAATGAACATTTGGGAAAATTTACAAATATACAAACATAAAACACAAAACAAACTAATACCCGAACAAATACAAATCAATACAAAACACGACACAATTTTCAAAGCACTCAATATCGAAAATACACAAAATACTAATACATACACCACAATTACACACAAAAATACCACTTTGAGATACCTGAGACCAACAGGAGACCACAATGGCGACAGACCAACACACAGGTACTAGACACAGAATCGCGAAGGCTGAGGATTAGAGCACAATAGCTCTCGAAACATGTTCCAAATAAGGAAAAATAACATCTTGAGGTAAAGTAAATACAAATTTTAAATATTGCGTGCGTGTGTGTGTGTGTGTGTGTGTGTGTGTGTGTGTGTGTGTGTTGTTACAACACAAACAAGCCATCCCAATACCAGGGAAAAAAATGATGAATCAACTATATAAAATGTTTAAATAATGAAAATAAAATGACTATGACGCGACAAACGACTATGACCCAACCCAAGTGATTGACTCAATAAAATGAAATCAAATGAGAAGATAAATGAAAAGGAAACAAACAAAGTATAAATTAAATAAAATGAGAAGAAATGAAAAGACACAAACGAATAATATAGAACAGAAAAGGAGAAATGTTACACTCAAATAAAGTAATGAAAAAGAAACCAATAAATAATAAATGTAAATGATAATTATTAGTATCGACTAATTAATCAATGTAAATGATAATTATTTAAATCCTATAAAGTAATGACAAACTAAAGTACACTAACCAAGTAAATAGATAGTAAATGTTATAAATAACTCTATAATGATATGAAACTTGTTAACAGTATAACTAACCATTGTGAAGTGAGAGATAGATAGATAGTGAACCTGATTAAGTGAGAAAGAGAATTTAATGTTAGGGAATACCCACTAGTAACACTTAAATACTATAAAAAGTGCAAAGTGCCAGTGTAAACCCCCAAAATAAATAGAAAACCCTACTGATAGGTATAGACACCTAAAAACCAGTGATAAACACTAATGTTTATTGGTGAAAAGTTTTAGAAAATAAGAATATTGTTATTATTAGGATTAAGAATAATTGTAGATTAGGAATACAATAGTATTCAGGGAAAAAATCCCATGAAGAGTCAAAATGTTAGCGTTACCATGGTTAGATAGTAAAGTTAAGAAAAGAAAAAATGTGGTAAAGAATATAAATGCAAAATCAATAAACATCCTATGTTCAAAGGGATAGTTAATTAGATAAAGTAAATAGTGTGATGATGTTTGTCACCAAAAATTAATTAAGAATAAACAAAATGTAAACAAGAGTAGCATAATAACTGTTAAAGATTTGTTCAATTAAGTTTATAAAAAAGGAATATGGCTGAAGGGAGTATACAGACCATAAGCCTATATGTTGTGTTATATTTTATAGAGAATAGTAAATAATAGACAAATAATAAACAATGGCAATATAGATAAGAAAAAAGATAAATTCATACAAACCTAATAATACTGGAAAGGCAGTTAGAAAATAATAGACAAACCATAATAGGTAAAATAATGAAAACATACAATTATTATAAAACAGACACAAATCAATTCAAAAAGTAAACAAATCATTTGTAACACCAAAACAAAACATGTATAAGGGTAAAATAATATTTAATTTGTATAAAATACGAAAAGATAGCCAATTATTACTTAGGCCTATGAAATGCCTAACTGTATAAAACAAAAAACTACAAATTGTAAGAAATTAACTATGATATTAGCAAATCCAAGGCAAGTAACTAGTCAATGATAATTAGTGAATCATATTAAGAGATAAATGTTAAATTAAGGACATAAAATAAGAAAGAAATGTAATTAAATAATATCAACATAATTGTCAAAACCTTAATACATAAGCAAACCCAGTTTTGAGGGATGTCAAAATGATCTTTGAAAGAAAATATAAACAGTTGTGATAATATCTCAGACATAGATAAGAAGACAGAGAAGAATAATAGCAATCAGAAGATATTTAGTCATTTTGAATAAAAATTCAAAAATTATAACAATGGGGTTACGTTATGAATAGGCAATGAGAGGCAGACCGTTGCCATAACAACCAGACGTTATTTATGAATATTCCGTTAGAAACTGTTAGTCCATTATTGAAGCTAGAGACGAAGAGACGTCTCTCTCTCTCTCTCTCTATATATATATATATATATATATATATAACGTCTCTCTCTCTCTCTATATATATATATATATATATACATATATATGTATGTATGTGTATGTAGTGTATATATATTGTACTGCTGTTAAAATGCACACAGTACATAATAGGGAGATAATACATTTTAAAAGACAAGGGATGCAGATTTTGTATTGAATGTAAACAAAAAAGCATTAGGAATATCGACTTACTCAGTCAACATAGAGGTCGATTCCTATATGATATAAAACCATATTTAGTTATATGTTCAGAAAATAATATATAAAATTGGAATGAATGTTATAAGAAGAGTAAAGAGTAATGAAATTATAATTTAATAAATAACCAATAGAATTACAAATATTAGAGGTAAAATAAAGATGTTTAATAAGAAATAGAAAAATGATATATGTTTTAATAGGTATATGATAAACAGATGTAAAGAAATTAGGGAATTATCATAGGGGCAATTTTGTAAATTATTAAAAAATTGTATTGTATAGTGAGGAAGAAAATGTTGAATAGTCTAAAATTAAATTCATTAAGAGTAACGTTATGAGTCTTCAATTAAATTCATTAAGAGTAACATGAAGAGTCTAATTATATATCTAATAGTAACTACATGAAGAGTCTTAAATTATATTAAATAACATTTGTTCATCATCAAGTTAATGTAACAAGGAAAGAAAATACAGTAAAGAAATTTAAATTGTGATACCAGAGTTTTCATTATAATATTTAATAAATAAATAATAATATGAGAAATATAACAATATCCTTGATAGAACGATGACAGAAGAGGAAAACCTTGGACCGAAGAAGAGTTTAAGTGGCCATAAAGGATAGTTAAGTGTTCCGAGGAGACATCTGTGTTGCAGTAGTCCTGGAGAGCGGCATTCAGCGGTGAGAGCAATAAGAAATTTGTGTAAAGGAACAGATTGCCAAGCCTAATATTGCTTTCGAAAAAAGGTAAACAACAACCAGAAGTGAACCCGTGGCAGCTGGAAGAATTCAGAGTCGGTTAAGTTACATTAGTTCGTTATTTATTTTTTACATGGTTAATTATCAAAATACTACATATTAACTGAATCTGGTTTGGTTTAAAGAAAAGAAAATAATAGATACAATCGTAAATACGATCAAATAACTTAATAATCATTAACCCTGAGAGAAAGAGTTTCTTTACATGTACTGGTAAATAAAAAAAAAACATAATATCAGTAGGTATATTTATTAATTATATTATATTATTAAATAATTACAAGACTTATAAAAAAAAACCACAGTACATAAAATGGCGCCCAACGTGGGGCAGATCTTAATTACAATACCTGTAATTAATGTACAGTACATAAAATGGCGCCCATACATGAAAGCAAAGATTTTCTTTAAACCAGCACCAAATAACACAATTTTGTTAAATTTAATTAGCATAAAAATCTCCTCGTAATTAAATTAAGTTCAATATTGTAAAATGGCTAACAAACTAGAGCAACGATGTGAATTAAGGAGTAATAGTGTTGAAGAGGAAGAAACTGAAATGGAAATAATAGTAGAGGATGCCTAAGGGGACCAACCAAAGAAACCAAACCAACCAATGGATGCAAATTTCCAGGAGATGATGAGAATTATAATGGAAGGGAATAACAAAACCAGCAAAACATTATTGAAAATTAAATAAAAAAATTGATAGAAATAATGAAACATTGAAACAAAATAAGGAAGAAACTAATGACAATTTTAAGAAAGGAAGAAAAAATAAATGAGAAGTGGACAAAAACAATGAGAAAATGAAAAAAGATAATGAAACCTTATTAAAACAAAATAATGTAGAATTAAAAGAGACCATTCAACAACAAATCAATGGGGTGAATAATAAATTAGACCAGCAAAAGGCTGAAGTTGAGTTAATATTGAAAAATTATGAGGAAGGGAATGTTAGACAATTTGCAGAGGTGAAATTGAATATGGAAACAATGGAAAATAGGTTTGACAATATAGAAACAAAACAACAGTTACTGAAGGAAGAAGTGGAAGAGAAATTAGGAGAAAATAAACAAGAAGTCATAGAACAGATGACGAGAGAATTGGTAAAACACAAACAGGAGATAACGGGCAATATTCAATCCATGGGACAACAGTTGGACAGCAATAATACCAAAAAAGAGGATACCATGGGACAATTAGTATTAAGGGTCAATGAAATAGAACAAAATGGTAATCAAACATGTGTTATCCGAGAAGACAAGGATATTAGTCATGAGGTGCCACATATGAAAGGATATATAAAAAATCCTATAGAGTATTTAAATAGAATGAAGGAATATTTGCATAGTACCAAGGAAAATAGATGGGAGAGAATTAAACTAATGTTAGATCAAGGATTTCATGAAATGAATGATTATTGGTGGGATGCTGTTAGAAACACCTTGAATAGCTACCAGGAATTTATGGACAGATATAAAAATAAATATTGGACACGATCCATACAGACAAGGGTGCGGGAGACCATAGTATATGGTAGGTACCACCCAAGTGTAGGACAACACCGACCTCGTATTTCTTATCGCATGTTTGCAGGGCAAGATATTTAGATCCGCCCATGGATGACAGATATGTGGTGGAAGCTTTGAGTCATCATTTTCCTGAAACGGTAAGCTTAGCACAATTTGCCAGTCAAGCCAATACTATAGAAGCGATGACGTTATTACTCACTGATTATGAGAGGAAAATGAATTATGACAATCGCGCTAAACAAGGGAATATGAGAACAGACAGCTACCCTAATAGATATCCGGAAGAACAGAACCGTGATAGGAATCAAATAGTAGAAAGGAACGACCAGAGAAATGTTCCAAGATACCAAGATAGGGAAGGTGGAAGAAATTACTACAAAAACGATAACCGGAATGACCGGAGATATGATAATAATAATAATAATAATTACAATAATAATTATAGGGGCAACCACGCTTCAAATAATTATCGAGCAAATTTTATACGCCGAAATTATGATTTCCGAATCTACAATAGTCGTTATCCAAGGGAGACTGATTGAAATGGATATTCTCGCAGTGAGGAGAGACAGAGTGAGGTGAACAACAACTATGAACAGTTAAGAAATAGAGAGCAACATAGTTCCCTTTCCCAGTCAGAAAATAGTCAACAGGAAGGAAGGAGAGAGGAGAGAGTAACCATAAATGAAAATCAGGAAAACTAGAGAAGACTGTGAGTGAGTGCAGTGGTCAACCACAGTCAAATAGCCGATCACTGTCTTGGATAACCAGTTTAGGTCAGGATTTTATGGACAACGAGAGAATCAATAAAAATATAATTGAAAGTGATGTAGTGTCTATTACCGGTCAATATGGGAAAACCAATCAAAATTTAATATTGATACTGGTGCCGAAATATCATTGATGAGTATGACTAAATACCATGAATTAAAGGAAATGGAAAAGGGAATCACGTCATCCGAAGGAAAGGCTAATAGAATTTATGAATTACCTGTGAGCAAAATTACTATAGTGGGTGTAACAGGACGAGCCAATCGAACTGCTCGCAAACAAATAATGATGAATGTACAATTCAATGGAAGGGTGATACCATTAACATTTGTAGTATATCAAAATATAGAAACGGAAGTATTAGTCGGATGTGATAACTTGCGGAAGTATGAAACTATTATTGATTTAGAAACTAATCAGGTGGTATTTATATACGATAAACAAAAAATACCTATAAAAATTATAAATAGAAATGAAGAGGTAAGGAAAATGGTCAATTCAACCAAATTAAGTGATAAATTTGAATACTCATATAAGGATAGACTAATCAATAGAAAGTCACTACAGCAGTTAACAATAAATAATCCAATGTGGGAGGAGAAAATGCAAGAAATCAGACAATTCTGTAATCATAATAATCAATTAAACAAAGAGCAAATAGATCAGTTAATGGAAATTTATGTGAAACATTATAAAGTATTTTCAAACAAACCTGGCAAAATAGTAGGAGTGCAATGTAAGTTACCACTAAGAGAAAATGTGACATTTAACAAAAGATCATATCCCATACCATACAAATTAAGAGAGCAAGTACAGGAAGAAATCGACAAAATGCTTCATGAAGACATCATTGAACTAAGTCAGTCAGAACACACTAGCCCATTAGTAGTAATTCCCAAAAAAGATAAGTCATTAAGATTGTGTTTAGATGCACGTCAAATTAATCAGATGATAATTGCTGATAAGACGTCGCCTGAGAACATAGGAGAAATTTTAAAACGTTTTAATAACGTACAATTTTTTAGTAGTTGGGATGCTGTATCTGGATATTGGCAAGTAGAATTGCATCCAGAAAGCAGAAAATATGTGAGTTTCATAGTAAACGGTAGGAATTATCAATTTAAAAGATTACCTTTTGGTCTGGTCAATAGCGTGGCTATATTTATAAAATGTCTTGATGAAGTATTGGGTAAGGAGATTTTGGAATTTACTACAGTATATGTCGATGATTTGGTAATTGCATCAAGCAGTTGGGAAGAACACTGTCATCGAATTGATAAGGTACTTACCAGATTGGGAGAACATGGAATTACGCTAAAATTAGACAAGTCAACATTCATAGCCAGCAAGATTAAGTTTTTAGGGTTTATAGTTTCGGATACCGGCATATCGGCGGATCCTGATAAAATACAATCAATACAGAATTTCCCATGTCCAAAAAATGTAAAACAATTACAAAGTTTCTTAGGTCTTTGTAATTATTACAAAGTTTCCAAAGTAATTACTCCGACCTAACACATCATTATCAACATTTAATTTGTAAGAAGAATAAGTGGAAGTGGACCGAAAAGGATGAGGAAGTATTCCATGAAGTGAAACAGAGATTTTTACAGTGCGTCATGTTAAGTCACCCAGATTTCAGTAAAGTTTTTTTATTTAAATTGTGATGCCAGTGGAGTAAGTTTAGGATCAGTGTTATATCAAGAAAATGACAAGGGAGAACCCAAGGTAATAGCTTTTGCAAGCCGTACACTAACTAAAGCAGAAATTAATTATACAATAACTGAAAAAAGACATTGAGTGTTGTATTTGCAATAACTAAATTCCGAACATACTTATTAAACAGTGAGGTAGTAGTACGAACCGATCATCAAGCAATAACCTTTTTTAAAAACTGTAAGATGTCACATGGAAGGCTCACAAGATGGATGCTCCAGTTACAAGAGTATCATATAAAATGGGAGTACTTACCAGGCAATAAAAATATAGTAGCAGATATATTATCCAGAGTAGGTGATCAAGAAGAAATAATGGCCAAAGAAGCACGTAAAGTTTTGGCATGCTTTAGGAATAAAAGAGAATTAAAACTCATCGTGGAAAAAATAAAGAAATTACAGCCAACCGATATTAGAATACAAAAGTTGAGGAAAAGGATGGAAAACGCTTCCAACACTACATCACATTATATGATTCATGAAGGAATGATGTTTAGGAACACCGACAAAAGAAATACTGATTGGAAAATTTTAGTGCCAGAAGAGGTATGTAATAAATTAATTGTTGATTATCATGAGAGATATGGACACCAAGGCCAGAAGAAAGTAGTGTCAGCACTCAAGGAACACTTTTACATGAATAAATTAGAAAAGAAAGTAATTCGATCCATAGAAACATGTGATATTTGTCAAAAAGTCAAGTTAGCTAATGTTAGATATTGTACTCTTACTACTAATAATATGTATAATATATATAATATAAATGTATTTATATTTGTATTTAACAATACTACCTTTGTCAATAAACTTTAAATACATAAATAATGTTATCTTACCCATAATTATAATTTATCAAGTCCCAGTGAGGGCGTCAATTGTACTATTACTAACTCTTTCAATAATAATGATATAATACTGATAATACTATTACATATTTCTAGTAGGATATGTATGACAAATACCATAATTCGGTATTACTGGTACTCACCAATTTCATTATTTGCCGGGCTCATCTTCTGCTTTTATACACTGCTTTATACCTAAGGGTTCCAGGGTTTCGGGTACAGTAAGATTTCGAAACACAGTGGACGACACAATTGATAACACTGTTTTGTTGAGAATAACCATCAAAATTTAATGCTCCAGAATGTATTACA
Organism: Magicicada septendecula; assembly: GCA_034769895.1. Classification (NCBI taxonomy): domain Eukaryota; kingdom Metazoa; phylum Arthropoda; class Insecta; order Hemiptera; family Cicadidae; genus Magicicada; species Magicicada septendecula. The sequence continues at coordinate 12,891,499 of CM068368.1, forward strand.
GACACGACCATGCGGTCAAAACAATGACGTCATATAACATGACCAAAACAAAATGGCTGTTATTTTTTATATCTCATTTTACTCTCTATACTTCTTTTGTCTGCTAAATTAATATCAGTGCAAATTGTATTGCTGCAGCTTAAAAACATTTATTAATTTAATTCGTTAATACACAAACCAATGCCCTCAGCATTTTGTGGTTATGGCCATAAGTTTACTCGTTCACTCTCACACACATTCATATTTAACCCAGTACATTCTTTAATTAGTAATTCTGTATTAATGAGCTCATTAAACTATAACAAATGATAAAATGGGACTTCTCTGCTTATCGTTTGGTGTTGTCCATCCGATGCTGTTGTGTGACGCCCATGGTAAGGTCCGGTGTTCGCCTCTAATTCTGCTGAGTCTAACTGGAGAGATATATGCACTGATTTTACATTCTAATACTCATACTGCTAAACAAAATGAGCTTTCATTGCTCCACTATTAATGATAGTATTTTGATCTAATTATTTTGAACTATTTGTAGAAAATCGTTCACACAGCGATACATCGCTATGTCTCCTCTGAAGAATGGCGTTGAAATGAGAGCGAGGCAAAAGTAAATTTTTGCTTGTGTGTGTGTAGTTCTTACGTCATCCCGCTTTGTCTTGCTGGACAACGCCTCGTTACACACATTGTACTCAGTGCGTCATTGTTCTTAGCGATGACGGACTAGTGTTATAGCCCAATCATAATGCATATTGTTGTACTTCGTCATAAACACCGCCATGGTATATTTTGATGTTTTCACGTCCACCGGAGACCTTGGTGTTCTACTCTGGCCGAATTTACGTTGTTCCTTTTTTCCAGAGGGACAATGTACCTAACCATTCTGTCTGTTTAATAAATACATAATATAAACATTGAAAATACCCATAATTCCCATAATTCCGGTACTGAGTCAGTCTGTACTGTTACAAACCCCCTCAAGGAAAATTTTTTGTGTAGGAACACAAAAAAATTTCCTTGACTCATTCACACTCTCCTAAAAGGATCAGTCTAGATACGTCACCACAACCCCCTGTAATGTTACAAAAAAATTTTATCATCACTTACCCTTGGTCCCATGATGTTGGTCGCACCCTCTGACCTTACTGGACTTCTCCTGAGAGATCCCTACACCATAAGGCCATGAGGCACTCTACACTCCTGTTCTGACGCTCCAGCCAGCCCAGGACTGCGGTCACAACACCACAAAACTCTGAAACATCCAATACAAAATTCAAAATAGTGGTATAATACACTTACATATCTACAACTGATATGTTCCCCTTTAGACGCATTGGTTTGTGTTTGGGGCATTGGTTTGGTTTTAAAATCAACAGTTTCACATAATCACAACAAGACTTAAAATACATTGATTTTTTACCACCACCAAATCAATTTCTTATTTGTAAGAAAATAACATATCTATAACTACACACATAACACAATATATCAACAATTCTTTCTTATACCCCAAAATACCTTCACCTAATTAATTCTACAAATTCAGCTTACAACTATCATGGCAGACTTTTATTATTTGAATTCTATTGCTCAACTTATACTCATTTCTCTATTTTGTAAATGGCAGTTTACTAGAATATTTTTGCTAACTTCATTTTTAACTTTAAACTTCTCACTTTAAAATATACTATCTCTTAACACTTGTTATCGTCATTACCCCTGTAACGACCTCCTAACCACACACTCTATTGCCCCCCAACATAATAAAACATCATAAAACATTGTACTTTACATATTAACATTGTTACATTTACCTTACATTAAACAATTTAAATTTACATGATTTGTACCAAACTTTATAACATCAATTCTCAATTAACTTTTAATTATTTAACACTCATTAGATTCTATACAACAATTTCAAATTTATCCTTACCTTTCTGTTACAGTACCTTCCTATCATGAATTTTCCTTTTCTAACCCTTCTATCCTTACTCGTTTGGGTGACTCTCTATTATTCATCATTTTCTCTGTCTTATTTTGGCATCTGTCAACCTAACCTTACTACCCCCTTTTCTCTACTAACAACCGCTTCTAACCATTAATATACATTTTGACACCAATATCTCTTAATAACCCCCTTCACAAATCCCATTTAAAACCTCTGGCACCGCGCCTTTTTTTTTTTTTTTTTTTTGTACCAGTATGTGTGTATTCCCTCTAACCAACTACTCATTCCCTTATCGGTTTCTGACCCTTTCAGATAACCCTTTCCGGCACACAACGATCCACTCCCGTCTCAACATCTCTCGTTGGACTCCTACACCAATACCCTTATTACAAAATATCACCATCAACAACAAATATAGTTACCACTCACATCACTCAACTCTACATATAATCGCTAACCACTGTGTCCCTAAAATATCTAACACCTCTTTATACATTATCAGCATCTCAACACTTTATTTTTCCTAACTCCCATTAACTCTAACTAACTAACTCCAATGCCTCTATTTTATCCTTACTACCCAAACTCTTTACAACATTTCAACTCAATACACCATTACAAATTCATCACTTACCAACTAACAACACCTTTCATATTCAAATACATTACCTGCTTAATCATTTACTAACCCTTATAACCTGAATCTCATAATATCATTTAAACTTTCTTCAGTTATTTAAAATCCTACAATACATGCTTACCTAAAAATACATAAAATACACAACAGTAAAAATACACAAATACATAGACATCAATACACAAAAATTATACAATTCACATAATCATTAAATCATTCACCATAATCAGTCCATTTTTTAAAAACACTGTCCACACAATTAAATGTTCATAACACAATAAACAATTACCCCATATCGTCGAACAATAGTCTTATCTTATATCTATATACATTGCTTATTATTGAATCTCTTATATTAACATCATAAATGCATATACCATTCAAATTTTCATTATTTTCCACAAACTCATTTAATCTGTCATGATTGGTCATTGTCCTGTCACCTCCAGTATAATTCGTCACAATCAGATAAGTTACTAAGTCATTATTTTCATTATCATCTCCTACTACTGCTATATCAGCTTCATTATAAGGTAAGTATTTATTATTTTTATTATATATCATCTCTACACCTAACCTTTTCCTAAACTCTTCATAATTTTTCTTTACTTTATATATCTCAATTTCTCTCTTTCTCTCTCTCTCAAAACATTTCTCACCATCATACCAAGCTACACACTCTTTCTCCATATATGCAGGGGACTCTACTACTTTATCACTGCACCACCTGTGAAGTGCACAAAAAAAACCAGGGACCACTTTATTTGTAGACCTTTTGTCTTCCAAATACGCATTGAAGGCACTCTCGTCCTTCCTAAACACACGTGAAGTCTTTACTTCACCCCCTACTACAACATTAAGGGACCATTTTACCCCCTGCAACCCCTTTATCTGTAAATTCTCTCTATACTTTCTCTCTAATTCATCAACACTTTTTATCACTTCATTATCAAATTCTACTCCCATTATACTTTTATCACCACTCTCAATACTCACACAATTATTTTCTAACACCATATTTGTAATTCTATTATAATTCTCACCACTACTTACATTGTCTTTATTTCTATCTGATTTGTCTACCTTGTCCATGTTACAATTTTGTTTCTGTATTTCGTTTTTAAATTTTTCTAATCTCTCTTCTAATTGGTTCAATTTTACATCTTGCACATTGTTTTGTTTTTTCAATTCATTTTCGAGGCTATCAAACTTCTCGTCAATCTCTTTTAACACACTATTTTGTGTTTTAATCAATGCGAACAGGTCTTCTAATGATATTTTATTTTCGACTACTTTGGGTGTTGAGCTAATGTGTCTTTCCAGTAAAATGGATTCTGTCTCTGAATTTTCTATTTCTATGCTATTATTGTTTTCTGCCATTTTGTATTTTAGTATTTTAAATGGTTATTTATCTTTATTTGTATCTGACTACGCAATATACTCCACTCGTATTTAACTATTTGACTTTAACAACATAACCTCTCATTCATTATATATCGTCTTCTATGTTTCTCCATCTATCTGTTTTATATAAATTAATTTTATATAAAGTCCCTGTTCGGGCGCCAATTGTACTCTTACTACTAATAATATGTATAATATATATAATATAAATGTATTTATATTTGTATTTAACAATACTACCTTTGTCAATAAACTTTAAATACATAAATAATGTTATCTTACCCATAATTATAATTTATCAAGTCCCAGTGAGGGCGTCAATTGTACTATTACTAACTCTTTCAATAATAATGATATAATACTGATAATACTATTACATATTTCTAGTAGGATATGTATGACAAATACCATAATTCGGTATTACTGGTACTCACCAATTTCATTATTTGCCGGGCTCATCTTCTGCTTTTATACACTGCTTTATACCTAAGGGTTCCAGGGTTTCGGGTACAGTAAGATTTCGAAACACAGTGGACGACACAATTGATAACACTGTTTTGTTGAGAATAACCATCAAAATTTAATGCTCCAGAATGTATTACAGACACGACCATGCGGTCAAAACAATGACGTCATATAACATGACCAAAACAAAATGGCTGTTATTTTTTATATCTCATTTTACTCTCTATACTTCTTTTGTCTGCTAAATTAATATCAGTGCAAATTGTATTGCTGCAGCTTAAAAACATTTATTAATTTAATTCGTTAATACACAAACCAATGCCCTCAGCATTTTGTGGTTATGGCCATAAGTTTACTCGTTCACTCTCACACACATTCATCTTTAACCCAGTACATTCTTTAATTAGTAATTCTGTATTAATGAGCTCATTAAACTATAACAAATGATAAAATGGGACTTCTCTGCTTATCGTTTGGTGTTGTCCATCCGATGCTGTTGTGTGACGCCCATGGTAAGGTCCGGTGTTCGCCTCTAATTCTGCTGAGTCTAACTGGAGAGATATATGCACTGATTTTACATTCTAATACTCATACTGCTAAACAAAATGAGCTTTCATTGCTCCACTATTAATGATAGTATTTTGATCTAATTATTTTGAACTATTTGTAGAAAATCGTTCACACAGCGATACATCGCTATGTCTCCTCTGAAGAATGGCGTTGAAATGAGAGCGAGGCAAAAGTAAATTTTTGCTTGTGTGTGTGTGTAGTTCTTACGTCATCCCGCTTTGTCTTGCTGGACAACGCCTCGTTACACACATTGTACTCAGTGCGTCATTGTTCTTAGCGATGACGGACTAGTGTTATAGCCCAATCATAATGCATATTGTTGTACTTCGTCATAAACACCCCCATGGTATATTTTGATGTTTTCACGTCCACCGGAGACCTTGGTGTTCTACTCTGGCCGAATTTACGTTGTTCCTTTTTTCCAGAGGGACAATGTACCTAACCATTCTGTCTGTTTAATAAATACATAATATAAACATTGAAAATACCCATAATTCCCATAATTCCGGTACTGAGTCAGTCTGTACTGTTACAATATGAGGGAAGGTGGATAAATAATCAAGCATTGAGATCGCTAGAACAAGTTTTTATTGACATTTGTGGACCATTCCCAACTAGTGGTAGGAGACGTAGCAAGTACGTATTGATTATCATGGACAGTTTTACTAGATTTACAAAATTATATCCCATCACTAAAGCCAATACTTACACTATAGTTAAAATAATTAAAGAAAAGTTTATAAAGGAGGTAGGATTGCCTAATAGTATTATATCTGATCATGGAACACAATTTAAAGGTGTCAAGTGGCAGAATGCTATGAGAGCCATAAAAATTCGTAGGCTACGTATAAAACATCAGTTTACCATCCCAATAGTAACCCGGCCGAAAGAATGCTCAAAGAAGTGGGTCGTTTATTCCGCACATATTGCCATGATCAACATAATAGATGGAGCGAATATGTTAGTAAAGCAGAGGAGTTTATAAATTTACCCAATCATGATAGTACTGGTGTGACACCATATGAGGCAATGTATAAGAAACGCCCACCCAGAATTATCGAAAGTTTAGTTGATTTTACATGGTTCACTCAACCACAGAAGACATACAAGTTATTATGGAGAGTCAGATTAAAGTGAAGGCAGAGGAAAGAGCCAGACGACAATACAAGAAGAGATATAAACAAATAGATTATCATATAGGAGAGTTAGTACTGGTTCGTAACAGACAACTTCCCAGCAGTAAGGAGAAGTTGATGAAAAAATTATTTTTTATGTTATGTAGGCCCATTCATAATTAATACCGTGAATGATAACAATACGGTAGTAATAAAATACCAGGATGGAAAAATTAAAGGAACCTACAATATTAATCAACTTCGCCCGTATAAGTCAGATAAGAAATAAATGAATTCTGCAAAAAAGAACAAATGAAATGTATGCCCCGGATTGGGAAGGTGAGGTCCGAAAGAAAGAGAATGTATTAGTCATGTTTTTGAGTTTTTTAGCCATAAAATTAGGCACAATTGTTATTAATTAATTAATGCTTGATGCCTTTACTTGGTGAAAATCCATTGTAAATTATAGTAAAAAATAAAACCATAAAATAGTTTTTGTGATTTCCACTCGTCAATTTATTAAAATTATAAAACTATGACAGCTGTTTCGGCAACACAGTGCCTTCATCAGATGGTATAAGCTGACTAATTTTCGTACACACAATACAGAATATAAAATATAATACAAGTGCTGTTGTATAGAGAGCGATAGTAATCTCGTGCCAATAAGATTTATACACATTACACAAATATATAACATAACATATACCAAGTCTATTTATACAAATTAAGCAGAGGCGAGCTATTTAGATCTAACTGATCATTTAATAATACATTTAAATATTTGTGTTTATTAATTTCAAGGGTTTCTAATAAATCAAGCTTTGGACCCTTATCAGATAAATGTAAAATTTCAAAATTGTCATTATAACTATGGTCTTTTTCTAACAAGTGATTTGCATAATTTGATTTGCCATCATTATATCTAAAACTATAATTGTGACCATACATTCTTTTTTCGAAAGATCTACCTGTCTGTCCGATATACACTTTATTACAAGACCCACAGGATAATTTGTATACACCAGACTTTTGCAGTTTATCTGTTTTACTCTTATTATTTTTAATATATTTTCCCAAAGAAGACTGCGTCTTAAAAGCTATATTTACATTCCTTTGCGTGAAATATTTACCAATATTATCAGAAGCAGAACCTATGTAAGTGAGAGTGTGATATCTTTTAATCTGTGTTGAGGGAGGGTAAACTAGTTTTAAAGCTTGTGAATAAAATTTTTTGTTTAACAAGTGATCTATGAGGCTAGGTTGGTAACCATTGTTGACAGCTATTTGTTTAATAATGTTAAGTTCTGATTGGAAATTTGAGTCTGATAACGGAATACTAACTAGTCTGTGGATAAAACTGTGAAAAGCAGCCAATTTATGTGAGTATGGATGTGTGGAAGTAATGTGTATCGTCATATCTGTATGTGTAGGCTTATGAAAAATACCGAAGTCTAATTTATTATTGCATTTTGTTATTGTAAGGTCTAAAAAATTGATACTATTGTTATCTTCTAATTCTAAGGTAAAGCTAATATTTTTGTGTAAATTGTTAATAAAATTAAGAAAGATCTGCAATTGTCTACGTGTACCTAGAAAAATTGCTAAAATATCGTCCACATATCTATACCAAAAAATAAACAATTTGAAATAAGGGTGTGCTCTAATTTTAGTTTCTATGTAGTCCATAAAGATTTCAGCTGCCAAAGGGCTAAGTGGATTTCCCATTGCAAGCCCTTCTTTGCCAATATAGATCTTTCCATTAAATTCAAAGTAGTTTTGATTAAGGCAAACCTTCAGTAAATTCAAGATATCCTCTCTCATAAAGGGGTTATTACAATTTTCAATTAATAATTTTTCTACAATATCTATTACATCAGTCGGTGGAATACTCGGAAACAAATTTTTCACATCAAATGATAATAAAACAGCTTTGTCTGGGATATGTGAATCTTTAATTCTGTTAATTAAGTCTAGTGAATTTTTAATACTATGTGTTGACTGAAATTTGCATTGTGTTTGTATAATCTTAATTAGTCTTTTAGATAATTTAACAGAAGGAGCAGTTACATATGATACCACTGGTCTAATTGGATGGTTATCCTTATGCAATTTAATTAAAGAGTAAAGCTTTGGTGGCTGAGGATTCATTACTGATAAAAAATCCAAATCTCGATTATCAAAGAAAGAACAATTCTTTATAGCCTGTTTAACATCTATTTGAAATTTAAAAGTCGGGTTAGTATCAATGGGTTCAAAAGAGTTCAAACATTCAAGTGTCTTGTTTACATATTCGCCTTTGTCGATAGCAATAACAGTATTGCCCTTGTCAGCGCGGGTAAATATTATATTATTAACTACAGATTTTCTCTTAATTGAATTAATAGTTAGTCTATTTTTATTGTTAAATGGTAGAGTCTTAATTTGTTTCGCATAAAGAGAAGTTAATTTATCCGCTACAATGTATTTGTTCAATGGTATTGATTCGGAATTTTCATGAAATTTATTGTACTTATTACAAGCTAACTCACAATCCACACCTAAAATTTCAAACTCCTTTTTATAATTTGACGGTTGTATATTATATTTGAAACCCTTTTCGATCAGTTTAGTTTCAAAACTATTAAAAGTTACGTTGGTCAAATTCATAAAACGTTGATAAAATATATGGTTAGAAAATTTGTTATTATGCCCGCATTGTCTATTACAATAATTACCGCTATTACTAACCTTAAACATAAATACTTAAATCAGTTACGTAAGTTAAACAAGTTGAAAATGTTTAAGGTTAGTAATAGCGGTAATTATTGTAATAGACAATGCGGGCATAATAACAAATTTTCTAACCATATATTTTATCAACGTTTTATGAATTTGACCAACGTAACTTTTAATAGTTTTGAAACTAAACTGATCGAAAAGGGTTTCAAATATAATATACAACCGTCAAATTATAAAAAGGAGTTTGAAATTTTAGGTGTGGATTGTGAGTTAGCTTGTAATAAGTACAATAAATTTCATGAAAATTCCGAATCAATACCATTGAACAAATACATTGTAGCGGATAAATTAACTTCTCTTTATGCGAAACAAATTAAGACTCTACCATTTAACAATAAAAATAGACTAACTATTAATTCAATTAAGAGAAAATCTGTAGTTAATAATATAATATTTACCCGCGCTGACAAGGGCAATACTGTTATTGCTATCGACAAAGGCGAATATGTAAACAAGACACTTGAATGTTTGAACTCTTTTGAACCCATTGATACTAACCCGACTTTTAAATTTCAAATAGATGTTAAACAGGCTATAAAGAATTGTTCTTTCTTTGATAATCGAGATTTGGATTTTTTATCAGTAATGAATCCTCAGCCACCAAAGCTTTACTCTTTAATTAAATTGCATAAGGATAACCATCCAATTAGACCAGTGGTATCATATGTAACTGCTCCTTCTGTTAAATTATCTAAAAGACTAATTAAGATTATACAAACACAATGCAAATTTCAGTCAACACATAGTATTAAAAATTCACTAGACTTAATTAACAGAATTAAAGATTCACATATCCCAGACAAAGCTGTTTTATTATCATTTGATGTGAAAAATTTGTTTCCGAGTATTCCACCGACTGATGTAATAGATATTGTAGAAAAATTATTAATTGAAAATTGTAATAACCCCTTTATGAGAGAGGATATCTTGAATTTACTGAAGGTTTGCCTTAATCAAAACTACTTTGAATTTAATGGAAAGATCTATATTGGCAAAGAAGGGCTTGCAATGGGAAATCCACTTAGCCCTTTGGCAGCTGAAATCTTTATGGACTACATAGAAACTAAAATTAGAGCACACCCTTATTTCAAATTGTTTATTTTTTGGTATAGATATGTGGACGATATTTTAGCAATTTTTCTAGGTACACGTAGACAATTGCAGATCTTTCTTAATTTTATTAACAATTTACACAAAAATATTAGCTTTACCTTAGAATTAGAAGATAACAATAGTATCAATTTTTTAGACCTTACAATAACAAAATGCAATAATAAATTAGACTTCGGTATTTTTCATAAGCCTACACATACAGATATGACGATACACATTACTTCCACACATCCATACTCACATAAATTGGCTGCTTTTCACAGTTTTATCCACAGACTAGTTAGTATTCCGTTATCAGACTCAAATTTCCAATCAGAACTTAACATTATTAAACAAATAGCTGTCAACAATGGTTACCAACCTAGCCTCATAGATCACTTGTTAAACAAAAAATTTTATTCACAAGCTTTAAAACTAGTTTACCCTCCCTCAACACAGATTAAAAGATATCACACTCTCACTTACATAGGTTCTGCTTCTGATAATATTGGTAAATATTTCACGCAAAGGAATGTAAATATAGCTTTTAAGACGCAGTCTTCTTTGGGAAAATATATTAAAAATAATAAGAGTAAAACAGATAAACTGCAAAAGTCTGGTGTATACAAATTATCCTGTGGGTCTTGTAATAAAGTGTATATCGGACAGACAGGTAGATCTTTCGAAAAAAGAATGTATGGTCACAATTATAGTTTTAGATATAATGATGGCAAATCAAATTATGCAAATCACTTGTTAGAAAAAGACCATAGTTATAATGACAATTTTGAAATTTTACATTTATCTGATAAGGGTCCAAAGCTTGATTTATTAGAAACCCTTGAAATTAATAAACACAAATATTTAAATGTATTATTAAATGATCAGTTAGATCTAAATAGCTCGCCTCTGCTTAATTTGTATAAATAGACTTGGTATATGTTATGTTATATATTTGTGTAATGTGTATAAATCTTATTGGCACGAGATTACTATCGCTCTCTATACAACAGCACTTGTATTATATTTTATATTCTGTATTGTGTGTACGAAAATTAGTCAGCTTATACCATCTGATGAAGGCACTGTGTTGCCGAAACAGCTGTCATAGTTTTATAATTTTAATAAATTGACGAGTGGAAATCACAAAAACTATTTTATGGTTTTATTTTTTACTATAATTTACAATTGTTATTTATTATTTTGTTTATTATATATTATTTATTTATGTTAAACCAGTTGGTTTAATTAACGTTGTTTTAAGTCATCAATAAGTATTTAATATATCATGATTCATGATAATAAGGAACCATATTTGTAATATTAATAAAAGAAAAAACTAATTTGTTAAAAGAATTTTGTGAGGTACAAATACCTAATTAATCAGATGTTTAAATGTTAAGATTAGACTATGTTGGTTATTTCAAAATTTCATCTAAATATGTATCTGAAATTATGAAATAAGGGAAGGTATTATGTACTGCTGTTAAAATGCACACAGTACATAATAGGGAGATAATAAATTTTAAAAGAGAAAGGATGCAGATTTTGTATTGAATGTAAACAAAAAAACATTCGGAATATCGACTTAACTCAGTCAACATAGAGGTCGATTCCTATATGATATAAAACCATATTTAGTTATATGTTCAGAAAATAATATGTAAAATTGGAATGAATGTTTTAGAAGAGTAAAGAGTAATAAAATTATAATTTAATAAATAACCAATAGAATTACGAATATTAGAGGTAAAATTAAGATGTTTAATAAGAAATAGAAAAATGATATATGTTTTAATAGGTATATGATAAACAGATGTAAAGAAATTAGGGAATTATCATAGGGGCAATTTTGTAAATTGTTAAAAAATTGTATTGTATAGTGAGGAAGAAAATGTTGAATAGTCTAAAATTAAATTCATTAAGAGTAACGTTATTAGTCTTCAATTAAATTCATTAAGAGTAACATGAAGAGTCTAATTATATATCTAATAATAACTACATGAAAAGTCTTAAATTATATTAAATAACATTTGTACATCATCAAGTTAATGTAACAAGGAGAGAAAATACAGTAAAGGAATTTAAATTGTGGTACCAGAGTTTTGATTATAATATTTAATAAATAAATAATAATACGAGAAATATAACAATATCCTTGATAGAACAATGACAGAAGAGGAAAACCTTGGACCGAAGAAGAGTTTAAGTGGCCATAAAGGATAGTTAAGTGTTCCGAGGAAACATCTGTGTTGCAGTAGTCCTGGAGAGCGGCATTCAGTGGTGAGAGCAATAAGAAATTTGTGTGAAGGAACAGATTGCCAAGCCTAATATTGCTTTCGAAAAAAGGTAAACAACAACCAGAAGTGAACCCGTGGCAGCTGGAAGAATTCAGAGTTGGTTAAGTTACATTAGTTCGTTATTTATTTTTTACATGGTTAATTATCAAAATACTACATATTAACTGAATCTGGTTTGGTTTAAAGAAAATAAAATAATAGATACAATCGTAAATGCGATCAAATAACTTAATAATCATTAACCCTGAGAGAAAGAGTTTCTTTACATGTACTGGTAAATAAAAAAAAAACAATATCAGTAGGTATATTTATTAATTATATTATATTATTAAATAATTACAAGACTTATAAAAAAAAACACAGTACAATATATATATTACATTTAATATTTATAACTAAATTTACCTCAAGATATACTTTTTTCTGTATGAGGAACATGTTTCGAGAGCTCCCGTGCTCTCATCTTCAGCCTTCGCGATCTCACGTCTGGTGAAGTATTTGTGTGTTGGCGGCTGGATGCTGTTAAGGTTGTTTGTTGGTCTCTGGTATTTTAAAGTTGTATTATTGTATGTGATTGTGGTATATGTGTTTGTATTTTCGATGTTGAGTGCTTTGAAATTGTGTCATGTTTTGTATTGATTTGTATTTGTTCTGGTGCATGTTGTCTTGCAAGGCACACCTAACATTTTTAAAACAAGTTATGTACATAGTTTAGTTGCCGTATTGTGTTTTTAATATTTTGACAAATGTCATCATTTATGACATAGATTAGTTTTATAAGTTCTGATGATGAGGCAAGTGCCTCGAAACATGTAAACACGAGAAAACATTACGGAAAGGCCATAGACGGTGAGTAACAGTGTATTTGATTTGTTCTGGTATTAGTTTGTTTTGTATTTTATGTTTGTATATTTGTAAATTTTCCCAAATGTTCATTATGGTGCCTTTGTATGGTATATGTTTTATTAGTGATATATTGGTTATGTCTGGGAATTCATGTCCTGTGTTTATTGCATGTGTGGCTAAATTGGATTTATATATTTCTGGTTTTTTGTATGTGTTTAGGTGTTCAAAATAACGTTTTTTCAGCTGTTTTTTTGTTTGTCCTATGTAACATTTATTGCAATCTTGGCATTCAATTTTGTATATACCGTTAGTTGTTGTATTATCTTTGTTGTGTGAGCTATTTAGTTTTTGTAAATTATTTTTATTAGTTTTGTATGCTATTTTGATATGTGTTTTTAAATAATTTTGTTAGCTTTGTCATTTTATTATTTATGTATGTGAATGTGGCCCATTTTTTGTTGTTGTTATTATTTATGTGTTGTTCATTTTGATTAATTCTTAATTGTTCAGTTTTTATTTTATATTTGATTTTATTTTCTATTTTGTTCACAGTATTTTTATTGTATCCATTTTCATAACCAATTTGGTATATTATATTTCTTTCTTTGTCAGTTTCTTGTTTGTTTAGGGGAATTTTGTACATTCTGTTAAATAGAGAATTGAATGCTGCCATTTTATGTTGTGGTGGGTGGTCAGAATGGTTAGGTATGATGATGTTGGTAGAAGTTGGTTTTCTGTATATTGCATATTGTATGTGGTTGTTGTTTCTTGTGATGGTTATATCTAAATAGTTGATTTTGTTATGTTTTTCTTTTTCTTCTGTGAATTGTATTTTAGGATGTATGTTACTGATTTGTTTCAGTATGTTCTCTGCATTTGTGTTTTTGTTATTTGATACATATAGCCCATCATCTGCATATCTTATCCATATGCCATTTGGGTCATGTGATTTTATGATATTTTGTATTTTGGTGTCTATGTGTTGAAGGAATATTTCTGCTATTATGCTTGACAATGCTGATCCCATTGCTAAACCTTGCTGATGATAAATTTTGCTATTAAATTCAATGGATTAAAGGGAAAAAAGTATATCTTGAGGTAAATTTAGTTATAAATATTAAATGTATTATATACATCAAGAAACGGACTGTAGCAGAATGTGATTGAAAAAAAAAATATATATATATATATAACATCGTTACATATACATACATATACATGTGGGGGTGTCAGGCCTCACGTTCAAGGGATACAAAATTATACAACGAATTTATATGTAAATTCGATATACAGTAATTCATGCAGGTTGTATAATTATACCAGGTGTATTTATAATAAGAGTATTTTTATTTATCAATATTTAAAACTCATATTTATTATTTATTCATTATTATAAATCTTCATAAACATCATTAATAATATTGTTGGTCACGATATTTCTCATTATTAAATGTTTATATCTTATGATATGCAACATTACACATATTTAAAAAATCTCTTATATCTAAACATGTTAATAATCTTATATCTAAACATGTTAATAATCTTATATCTAGACATGTTAAATAATTGGATTATTAATTTATTATAAAATTAAAATATTTTTATATTGAAATAAATTGTCTTATCTCAGATCTGACCTCTACTCGTTCAGTCTATGCCACTGTTTAAAATTCAATTTAAATTTATATTAATTTCTTGTAGACTGGCCTTTGTTTTAATATTCAACTTTAAATTAATCTTTCTATACTTCAAATATCTAATCACTTTACTATCTATTTTGATAATAAACTCTACTCTCTTTACTTTAAATTCTCTTTCATTTATTAATGCTTTTATATATATATTTTATATATATATATATATATATATATATATATATGATCGCTCATTCTTACGAATAAACATTTACGTGTTAACATATTATTACTAAGTATAAACTTTTCTTTGTTTTAATTTACTGTCTTTTGAAATCGTCTTTATGAGCTCTTTTTTTTACAAATCATTTAAAATGCATTACGCATGTCACCTCGATTTCTGATGATCTTACGACTGTTGTCCGGGGTCCAGAGTTAGTTTTCCATTCCTCTTGTCCTGGCGTGGTCCTGGATACGTCTAGAGTCCAGCGTCGTTCTACGGCAGCATGTTCCTGGATATGTCTAGAGTCCAGCGTCGCTCTACGGCAGCATGTTCCTGAATACGTCTAGAGTCCAGCGTCGCTCTACGGCAGCATGTTCCTGGATACGTCTAGAGTCCAGCGTTGCTCTATGGCAGCTTTCCCGTATATACTCTTGGTAGACTTACTATTGCAGTATTTACTTTTTCCGTAATATTGTCGTGAATTTAACGAATGTTATTTCGTTTGTAACTCCGACTTGTAATAGAATAAAAATAAACTGTTTTGCCGACGCACAGCATGTCCGGCTGCAACTGTGTCTTGAAATGAAGAGAAGGGTTTTTGGTCGAATCCTTAATTTATACCCTCTCAAGATTCCGCGCCAGTCGGCTCCAAAATCGTCCTGTCGATACCTGCATATCTCGTGAGAGCCCCCACTCCTGAACCATTTCATCTATTTGCAGTTATTAGCAAATAGCAATGTTTTGCACGGAATCGAGATAGCACAAATCATAGCTAATTCGATTAAGCACTCACTATATTAATTTGAGCGTCTTAGGGTAATTTGCGTATTTTTTAGCACGTTTATTTTGCACTGTCTTCGCATAACGTGTTCTATTAACGTCATCTTTTCACTGGGGATAACTATAAATTTTACACACACTTTGGTGCCTTTGGTTTGATCATACACTAATTAGTTTTCGCACAGTGAATTAAAATAATTATTTTATTAATTACTTGGGGCGGGTTGCTGAGATTCCTGTCTTTGCCTGCATCACTAACACACAAACAAGATACACGTGTAACACACATACAATTGAGCAGGTGTTCACAGCTTGTCAAAACAGGTTAATCTCTCCCCTAATCTAACAATGAAATATTTTTGCCATCTCAGACCTGTCCATTTACCCGTAACTTATACAAATTATACAAAATTTATATTTATTTAAATTAATACCTAATACAGCGTATGGCTGTATCATTGCATTATTCCTCTGCCTGAGAAAAAAAATTTAATAAATATTTATTTATTAAATTTTTGTCTATTTGTTCTAGACAAATATAATTCATGTTATATTAACTTAACTTAAGTTTATACATCGGTAAAACAAACACATAATAATGAGTAAGTCAGTCTAAAGTTCACCGTGGTGGTATGCAATATTCACCCCCCATTATACAGCTGATCGGTGTGTTGACCTTGTACTGATTCAGTGGCCTTGTCCCACCCTTACTTTCTCTTCTCATTATTCATACGTAGCTAAATTTTTTTTGATCGTTGTCCTTTAATCTGGTCCCAGTGACCTATTTATATATTTTTTTTTTGCGTGTAGCACTTCCTACACGAGTTTGCATTCTTGCACTGGTAAACATTTTGCATCTTAACATATTATGCCATTCTTCAATCTGAAATTTTACCATATGCAGGATTATATTTCTACTACAACTTTAGTTGTGGATCGCTTAATTGTATACAGATGGACGGCTTTGGAAAATACATCTATACAAACAAGTATGTGTTTCACTCCCCGACTTGATCTAGGGAGTGGTCCAAGAAAATCCACTGCAATTAGCTTTCCTTATGGTCCTCTGCATTTCCACATAGTTATGTAGATTCGCTCTGTACTTTTACATTTCCTTACTCATACATTCTTACCTTCGCTTCTTAACATGAACATTACCTTATCTTTCTTAACTTTTCTTATATTACTTATACAACACATTAACATTTCTTACCTTTATTATTACATTTCTTTACTATTACCTTTCTGATCGTTAATAATTTTCTTCATCCTTCCCATTACTTTCTGAAATACACCTTTTTCGTTAGCTTCGTAGTGAGTCCTTATCGGCTACAGATGACTACCTTAGAAACACGTCTATCCAGACTTTATGTGCTTAACTCTACTCGATGTTTTAATCGTAGTAATTGGAGCTCTAAATAATCTCTGCCCTTGACTTTCACTATCGCTAAGGTATGAAGATTTCGCTTGATCAGCCATTCTGACAATTAACATTGATTTCTCATTTCTAATCCTTTCTTCATATTAATAACAACATCGATAATAACATTCCTTTACAATCATTTCTTAACTATTTCTTTACACATTTCATTTCGTGCCATTCTTTCTATTATTAATTCTTTAATCTTTTTACACATATTATTCTTATTAATAATAATTAACAGTAATATTTTTCTTTTAAAAATAATTATTCATTTCTATAGAGCATTGAGTGCAGTGTCGTTTGATTTCCACCCCTCACTATTATAACAATTGCGTTGGGTCTGGTCTGTCAACAGGAAATTCACTGTATTTTGATGTGTAGTCGCCATTGTCGTATATTAGCTGACATGTACAGTTATTTCCGTCTCACACCCTCATTGTGTTAATGTCCCATTGTAACATAGCGACTGTGAGCTCATCTGACGTCATTGCGTAACTCACCTGTTTGTACGGCATGAATTTGTTTCTTAGCTGCGACGAATGACCTCTCTCTTCTCTCTCAGTACGTTCCATAATTCTCTCGTCACTAATGCATTGTGTAAGGTCAGTCCGTTTGAAGCCTATATAAACAGCTGTCGACTGTTTTTTCATTCGCCGTTTATGATAACCTCTGTAGTTTTTATATTTATTGTGATTATTATTATGATTATTGTTCATTCGATACTTACAGTGCGTACCCTTGTCGCGTGTGATTTGTTTCAATCGTGTTACCTTTTTAACTTGTTTTATTTGTGTGTGAGTGTAACCACTACTTGGGATACTTCCGCTAGCACGGTACGTTTGTTTAATTAAACGTATTTTACATTCTTCCTTAAAGTTAATTATTGTTTTAGAATTATCATCAGTAATTATCCAAGTCTGTTCTCTCTTACTTTCAATTACAAATGTTTGTTCAGAAACCATAATTTCACATATTTGTTCCGTTTGCTTAACAGTTCTTTCACATACATTCTTTTACACATGTGGTGGTGCTTTACATTCTTTTCATCATTGTCATGATTCTACTTCATTATGCTTAGTAGGGTTTCTATTTGATTCTTATTTCCTTGATTTAAATTGGTCATTCAGGGTCTGTTATCATCATGTTACAATGTTTTGTTCCCTGACTATTATTATCTTTCTGTACATATTTTACTTACTTATGAAATTACCTAAACACATACAGTGCTTACATTTATAGTTATTCTTAATTTATGATAATACATATTTGGCTTTCACATTATCTTTTACAGTTTGTGACTATTCCTAGCATAGTTCTCTATATTTGTCTATTTTAAATAATTGTTTTGACTTAGATCAGCTAATGTGCTGTTTTTTATTCATAATATATAGTAGAATACTATTCAAGTCATTTGTTATTTTACTTATTCTGTTTGATTTTATTTATCAAATGTTTTTATTGAGCTCACTTGACAGTTTATGTGGGAAACTTGTCTTGTAATTTCGTCTTTGTCATTCAGTTTATTTATGTTGTAGTGTCATTTAGTACATGTAGTGGATTTATCACTGTTTACTTGAATTCCTTCTCTCCTTTCCTTCTTTATTGGTTTATTATTTTTACTGTTATACTGGTGTTCATTATTATTATGGAACAGTTTGTGATGTTACAATATATATAAAGTAATTTAAAATTTGTGTTTAAATATTACTTTATATATATCAAGAAACGAACTGTTGATTGAATATATATATATATATATAGCTTTGTTCTGTGCGTTTATTAAGTCACACGTTAGATGCGTTACTTTGTTATAAACGCTTGGTGTAGTATGGTTTAACTGTCGCTGATTATGATGATCGCGATCGCTCTAATAAGTCGTCCCGAATCTTGTTGTCATCTGTTAGTCCTTACCTGTCCTTACTCACTGGTTTTTTCTTCCCGATAGGCGCCAAATTGTTTTCCAGAAAAAACAAAAGTTTCAATATCAGTTGGTTTATTGTACTGTGATGAATGATTCGAATTACTCGCAGACTGGCGGGAACTCGAATTTCGCTTGTCTGGGGAGACGTGTTGCCAACATAAAATTTGGTCAGTTAATTCTATTCACTGCTACAGAACACAACATACATAATACATTTCAAATAATTACAGGACAGCTAGTAACGATTCATACTTGTTTATTTAACTTGGTAGCTCATTAATTTTCAATAATTATTGTACAATTGAAATTATTATAATAACTTTTAGCCTCTGCAATAAATTAATTTTTTACTCAGCAGAGAGCAGGGTGGCAGCACAAGTTAGTTTGACACATGATGGTCGCCGTATCTTCTTATTTATACAAATTAAACTGCCAATGAATTCTTTTGAGTATGAAAAAAAAAGTTTAGAACAAGATATTTAAATAAAGTACACCACCTTACAATTGTAGTAATTAAATATGGAAGAGGTTTACCTTAAATTCAACTCTGTGGTGTTAAAAGTGTGTGTCAGTGTTATCGTTTTATACATAGGTTATCTTATAGTTACTTCAGGTGTTCATAAATATTTTTTATTAATCTTTGAAAGAAATAGGAGTTCCAAGTTCATAGTGAGAGTTTTCTATTGTGAGAAAAGTGGATCAGTTTTGGTTTTTTAATTAATAATAATTTAATTTATACTTAACACAATCACGGTGTTAATGTTATCGATCATCAATGGTTTCTTCGCTGTTGTTAATGAATGCATCTAATCTCAAGGATAGGGTTGTCGTCTTCGTTGGTGTCTGTTTCTTGTATTACAATTTTTAGTTACTTATTAATTTTGTAACTTCATTTATTCTTCCCCCTGGTGTTGCTGGAACTCTTGTTTACTTCGGGTATTCAATTTGGTTTCATTCCCTTTTGACCTTCTTACTTATTTGCTTCTTAAAAGGTCCGCATCAGTAAAGCGTCTATACTCTGAATTGTTAATAATGGACTCCCGTTACCTAACGGTCAAAACTATAATAACGTTCTGTTATGGTAACCGGCTTGGCTCTGATTGGTTAAGTACATTTGAAACTGTTGTTATAAATCCTGGTTTTTTTGTTCAAATTAAATAAATATTTTATAATGATTATATTTCCTTGGGGATCTTTCCAATGTTTGAAATATTAACATAGACGTTCCTATTTTCTTTCAATGATCAATTTGACATCTCATAAGGCTGATCTAGGCCCTGTACTAATGTTTTTGTACAAAACTGATAATTCTATTTTAATACATATTTCACTTATTTATATTATTTATCACAATTCTGACATGTTATTCTGGTTATTTAATTGTAATTACATAATTTATTTGGTCATATCATCCAATTATAGTATTCAATTGTTTATAATTGGTTTTCTGAATTTATACAGCTATGTCATTGATAGGCCTAAACTGTAACATCTTAGAATTTCTTAATTTGCTCTATTTAAACATTATTTACTAAGTAAATATGGTATGCTTATTTTCATTTCGTGCTTATTGTCTTTTGAAATACATTGAACTGTTTTTACAATTTATTCATGTTATTATACTTTTACCAAATTATTTCCTATCTGATATTTTACTTTCTATTTATATTATATTTATTAATTTGTTGTTTGTTACTTTTTATGTCATTATTAGTTTTACTCCTACTCCCATTTCTCACATCTCTATTTAACTTAAATCTATTAACAAAACATAACATATAAATAACTTGATGGTCTGTATATGGTTCAGCCATGTTTCTTATCATTAAACATAATTATTATATTGCATGTCATTACTCAAAATGTTCATACTCTTCATCACATAGTAATAACTTCTTCTTATTAAAAAAATACAATTATTATCTTGTATGTCATTAACTAAAATGTTCATACCTTTCATCTCCTTATACCTTCCTTACTTATATATAAATACAAACATATTATTGTAAACTTCTGCCTTCTGGGTTTACACTCCCTTAAACATCAAACAAGCAAATTACTTTTCATTTACTTAATAACATAACAATTTTGTGAGTATTGTATTGATACTCTCTATTCTATATAGATAAACTTTCTATTGGTAATAGAATATGTTTTTATACTTCTTACCCTCACACGTATTCTGTTTCTTACAGTTTAACACAATTCACTTATTTTCTTAAAATTATATGTCGTTTATTTTAATATTACCACCACTTCACTGTTTATGGTTACCACTTCCTACCTATCTCTCACTCTTGGATCGGGTTTTAAAACACAGTTTTATAGTCATTTTTCTATATTTTATGTTCTACCTTCTTCTTTCACTATAGGGTCATTAAAATTACATACATTCTATTAACAAATGTTTTCTCTTAATTACTATTGGTAGTGTACCTTTTGTTTACATACTCTATATAATACTTGTTGCTATTTTTTGCTGTATTATTTGTGTTCTGGTATTGTTTGTCTACCTTTGATTATTTTATTTGTTTATTTATCCTATCACTGGTGTTGGGGCTTGTTCTACCTACTCACTTACCATATCTATTGGGTTATTGTGGTTAAATCGCATTGTACCATCGTTTTTTCAAGTTTTGTTTCGTTGCTTGCTACATTTCTCTTATCAGAGGTTACTTTTACTATTACTTTTATTTGTTTGATCGCATAATTATGTTAACTACCCATTCCTTTATCTCTGACTCATCCCTTTTAATTCATAGTGTTAATCATTTAATATATTATTCTTATCATGTTGCTTCATAAAAGGTATGTTGAAGATATGTACCCTTACAATATATATATATATATATATATATATATATATATATATATATATTACTATAATACTTATAACTATTTTACCTCAAGATGTATTTTTTAGGTATAAAATAGTTATAAGTATTATAGTATTATATACATCAAGAAACGGACTGTAGCAGAAAGTGATTGAAATAATATATATATATATATTGTAACCACTAGATTCTTATCATCTCTGAAAAATGTGTATAGTTTGTGTGTTCACCTCACACTGGGTGGTCATTACTTTATGTTGCGCTGACGATGTCCGTAGCGATCCTTCGAATTACCAGTACACGGATGTGGGAACCTTACCTGTTCTTTAGTAGGTGTGCGTAAATCCCGGGTGGTGCCAAATTGTTTTAATGGAAAACAATTAAAATAAAAAATAGGTCGATTGAGCGTTTGTGGCTATGACGGTATGGTGAATTCAAATTTACTCCCGCCACGTGCTGGTGATTAACGTGGTTCGCAGAGTTTCCGATGTCTAGCGCTTACCGCCACTATCGCTCGTATCTAAATACATAAATAATATAATGCACTTTCCTATGAAATAAAGGACAGTGGTTACAACTCTGTACTAGTTTATTAAATTGTGATTAGTAATTATTCAGTAATATACAAAATTATATTTTGTTATTAAACAAATTTGCACCGGCAATTATTATAAGACAACTTTCTCAAGGTTTTGACGAAACGATTCTGAACGAACTATTTAGTCAGACATGGCGCCTGCTTTGTTGTTTACTGTTAATTTCGTTCATGAATCTGGATTCTTTTGGTTTACGAAAAAATAACAATTTGATTACAATAAAGTACACTACTTTACATTACTGGTACTTATATATTATAAGGAGTTATTCCAATTTGTTCCTGAAGTGTTATAAAGTGTGTTTCAAAAGTTCGTAATTTTTATACAGGTTAATTTTTTCTAGTTTACATAAGTTTAGTGTTTTATTTCTTAATTAAACTTTGAAAGAAATAATATCATCAGTTTATAGTGAGAGTTCAAAGTGTTATGAGAAAAAATTAAAGGAATGTATTTCATAAATTCGGGTAACTCAGCAATACTTATCAAATCAGTTGGCTTGAGGTGTTATGTCATTCAGTTAAAATGGGTTGTGGTCATCGGTAGTCATCAGTCTTCCATCATTTTGGGATTTAGGTACGCCTTGCGTCTTTTTCATATTAGTTGGTTGAAATTTATTAAATTAGAATTTATTAATCTGGTATTTGGCCTCAATTGGATGTCCTAGTCCTTCGTCATCTTCTTACTTATTCGTTTCATCAAATTTGGATTACTTTTAAACATTTTATGTTAAAATTTGAGTCATTTACGGCTTGGCGTCTCTTCGTCTGAAGCTTTAATAATGGGACTCACAGTTTCTAACGGAATATTCATAAATAACGTTCAGTTGTCATGGTAACTGATTGACTCTCATTGGCTGTACATGACTTAAGACCATTGTTATAATATTTGAATTTTTATTCAAAATGACTGTATATCTTCTGTGCTATTATTCTTCTGTCTTCTTCTCTGTGTATGAAATATTATCACAACTGTTTGTATTTTCTTTCAAAGATCATTTTAACATCCCACAAAGCTGGGTTTGCTTATGTATTATGTTTTGACTGTTATGCTGATATTATCTAATTACATTTCTTTCTTATTTTATGTCCTTAATTTAACATTTATCTCTTAATATGATTCACTAATTATCATTGACTATTTACTTGCCTTGGATTTGCTAATATCCTAGTTAATTTCTTACAATTTGTAGTTTTTGGTTTTATACAGTTAGGTATTTCATAGGCCTAGGTAGTAATTGGCTATATTGTCTTAATTTATACAAATTACATATTATTTTACCTTTGTACATGTTTTGTTTTGTGTTACAAATGATTTGTTTACTTGTTGGATTCTTTTGGGTCTGTTTTATAATAATTGTATGTTTCATTAATTTCCATATTATGGTTTGTCTATTATTTTCTAACTGCCTTTCCAGTATTATTAGATTTATATTAATTTATCTTTTTTCTTATTTATATTGCCATTGTTTATACTTGGTCTATTATTTACTATTCTTTATTAAATATAACATAACATTTAGGCTTATGGTCTGTATAATTCTTGCAGCCATATTCCTATTCATAAATTTAATCAAACAATTCCTTAACAGTTATTATACTACTCTTGTTTACAATTTGTTTTATTCTTACTTATTTTTTGGTGATAAACATCATCACACCATTTACTTTATTTAATTAACTATCCCTTAGAACATAGGATGTTTATTGATTTTGCCTTTATATTTTTTACCACATTTTTCTTAAATAAACTTTACTCTCTATCCATGGTAACACTAACAATTTGACTTTCCGTGGGATTCCTTCCCTGAATACTATTGTATTCCTCATATACAATTAATCTTAATTCTACTGATAATAACAAAATTCTTATTTAATAACACTTTTCACCAATAAACCTTTAGTGTTTATCACTGATTATTAGGTGTTTATACCTATTAATAGGGTTTCTATTTATTTTGGGGTTTTACACTGTCACTTTGCACTTTTTATTTTATTTAAGTGTTACTAGTGGGTATTCCCTAACATTAACTTTTCTTTCTCACTTATTCCTGTTCACTATCTATCTACCTCTCTATCTCTCACTTTACAATGGTTAGTTATACTATTAACAAGCTCATTTCATTATAGAGTTATTTATAATATTTACTCTCTATTTATTTGGTTAGTGTACTTTGTTTGTTTTTACTTTATTGGATTTTATCAATTATCATTTACATTGATTATTTAGTCGATACTAATAATTATCATTTACTTTATTTTTTATTGGTTTCTTTTTCATTACTTTATTTAAGTGTTCTATATTTATTTCTCCTTTTCTGTTCTATATTATTCGTTTGTGTCTTTTCATTTCTTCTCATTTTATTTCCTTTATACTTTGTTTGTTTCATTTTCATTTACCATCTCCTTTGATTTCATTTTATTTCATTTTATTGAGTCAATCACTTGGGTTGGGTCATGTAGTCGTTTGTCGCATCTTCATCATTTTATTTTCATTAGTTTAAACATTTTATATATAGTTGATTCATCTTTTTTCCCTGGTATTGGGATGGCTTGTTTGTGTTGTAACAATATATATTGTAATGTAACAGAGTTGAGTTCCCCGACGTTACATAAAAAACTATATAAATGTGATTTAAGACAATACCCAAAGCCTGTAATAATTAAATACAAGAGGGCCCATCTCACCTGAAGAATGCATTAGAGGTACATAGTAAGGTTACTAAGTAATTAAAACATCTAAAGTGTACCTAAATCTAAAATATGTAATGAGTAGTACGAGATGTAAAACATAAACATTGTGTCTAATGGGAGTAGTTTAATGTGTAGGAGTTGAGTATAATATACTGTTCAATTAATATTTAATGTGTTATAAAATGTACTTGGTGTTGTGCTGTGGCATGATATAGTGTTTACAGGATATTTATTTTATGTTTTGTGGATAGTAAGTGTGGAGCTGTTGCTTGAAAGAAGTACTTAGTCAGTGGTAATCCTTGTATTTATGTTCAAATTGTATTTAAATAATTAAGTATAAGTAGATGTATTAGGTAGGATATTATGTTAAATGTATTTACTTTAATTGATTAATGAAGATGTTTGAAATAATGTTTGTAAACTTGGCAAGGAAGGCAATAAGTGTTAATAAGTTGGCAAGTAGTTCTTATAGTTATGTTAAAAAACAATGAAGGGTTCAATGATGAACTAAATAATATAATGAATTGAAACCAGGAAATTAAAATTGATGTAAGTGGCCATAAGCCAGTGACTATTTGTACAGTAGGTCAGGTAAAGAAAAATTAAGTTAAAAACAAAACTAAATTATAACAGGTGTAAGAAAACCAATAGGCCTAAATTTAATATTTGTAAAAGGAAATTAATACCTTTTTAACAAGTCCAGTCAGATGAAACTATAGTAAAATGTATATGGTTTAGTAAGGCAGATTAAGTGAGAGTTTTATGTAATTTGGTGTAATTCCAAGCATGGAGTATTTTATTTAAAAAGAGTAGTAATATTTTCTAATTCTGGCTCTAGGATATCGAATATTATCCAATGACAGAAAGTAATGGTTGTTAGGGTAACTAAAATGCAAGAAATCTTGTTGATTTCAATATTCGATTGTTATATGCTATTGAGAACAGTTCAGTAGACAAATTTAAACGAAAAAATAAAATAAAATAAAATAAAATGAATTAACCTTAACAAATTTAAAGTATTAAAACCAATCCATTCAAACAAAACTGATGAATAATTACTGAACTAGATTTCGGGAAATATACACCTCCAAAAGGTAGCGGAATTACTAATTTCTTCTTCAAATTAATTCCATTGGAAATAACGATGAACCCGATTTACCATTGAACCAGGATATTTATTGAATGAACAAGAAGTCTGAATTAATGAAATTATAAACCAAATATACACAAGAACCTTTGGTACTGGAGACATAAACCTCACTTCCAAGAGGGAAGAAATTATAATACTACACCAATTCCACTGGGACCGACAACCACGAGGATCGTGAAGAAGAACGAAGAATAGAAGAATTCCTGTTACACTCCGGGACATCACCTCTCCACTTTTATTGATAATCTGGACACATTTTCTGGACAAAAGTAACCTCATCAGTAAGTCTTCAAGCATTTGTAAACAGACACGGCTATCTTGAGAATCGCATTGTATGGTAACACCAGCTTATATTTAATTTTATACATTAAGAATTAATAACAATTTGTAATACTTAGTAACCTTAATTTTGCATTACCTGGCCTTACTAATCGTTAAAAGAATCACACGTACCCTGGGATAAGAGATAAACAAAAATTATATTTAAATTGTATTAGACAGGACATAGTCCATTAACAAATCGATTCAGCATTGTACGATCGATATTACTATCACATAAACTGTGAACACTGTTGGAAATTAAAAAGTAATATAAATAAAGAATCCTTCTTGTATGTAATGATGTTCTGTATTATTGTAGAATAGGTATTGTATTTTGATGGGGGAGTAATTTACAGATAAAGAAGGTGATTAACTATCAAGTGAAACAAACTAACCTATACGGGTGAGTCAATTACGAATAGCAGCGTTGGCTGTAGACAGCTAGTGGAACGTGAGATTGCCGAACTAACGTATTCTCTGCGCAACACTTGAATTAATTTAAATAATACGGACTGAATAGGGTTCTGGAGGCGTGTGTTTTTTCGGTTTGAGAATATCCAGTAACGTATTATTAGTCCTGAATGAAATAGTGAAACTATTATTATTCAATATAGAATACAAAACCTTAGGCATAAAGCTAGTGTAATTACAGAAGAAAAAACTGGCATATATAAGTTAACATGTAATGATTGCGAGTGCTTCTACATTGGACAGACTGGGAGAGGTTTCCTTAAACGATTTCGAGAACATTTACCTAAGAAAATAAGAAACATTGACAACATCAAATCAAATTACGCCCGACACCTGACTTCACACAATCATAATTACACAGATTTTAGTTCCAATTTAATACCGTTACATGTGTGTAAGAAGGGCCGTTTCATGAATGCCTTGGAGGAATTTGAAATTTACAGTGCATATGCAAACCCAATGAGTCGCGATATCGTGTTAAATGACCACCTGAACTTTGTATCCAACCGATTGTACAATACTGCCTTGAGTCTGCTTGCTGGGGCTACGATAAGGTAGCAACAGCTCAGTGGCAGAATGAACTTGAACGGGTGCGCACCCAAATCCGCGTACGGTTCATATGCAAATCTTGACATTTTAACTTTTTAACGATCTCGCAAGAATGACAGTTTTAACTTTTTAATATCTGATGATGGAGCATACGCTCCGAAACGCGTCATAGACGAAGCATAAGAAATCACACGGCGGATATTTAAGGTAATTAATTTATTAATTCGTACAAGTGATTTGGTTACCATATTAAACATGAATATTTAAAGAAAAGAAAATAATAGATACAATCGTAAATACGATCAAATAACTTAATAATCATTAACCCTGAGAGAAAGAGTTTCTTTACATGTACTGGTAAATAAAAAAAACATAATAACAGTAGGTACATTTATTAATTGTATTATACTATTAAATAATTACAATACCTGTGTATTCTATTGTATTCTATCAGTAAAAAACAACAGTATATATATATATATATATATATATATATTACATTTAATATTTTATATTTTATATATATTGTAATATGGACTAAGGTCCGTCTAATCTTAAACGTGTATAAGTATAATGGGTGTAACGTGTCTTCTCTATCCGTCGTCACTGTGGAACGTAACTTACGCTGATATCGTCCGTTGCGAACGTACGAATAACCAGGTCTCGATGTTCTTGCCTGTTGTTCACTAGGGGTGTGAAAATCCCGGGTGGCGCCAAATTGTTTTATTAAAACAATTAAAAAAATTTTAAGTTTGTATGACAAGAGCAGGTCAGGCGGTGTGAAGAATTCAATTTGTTCCCGCCTGTCTTGGCCGTCTGGATCGGCCAGTAGTTGTTGCGTTGGCTGTGCGATCGCTCGTCATCAATACCTATTTGCTAAAATGTACACAAATTTTTATCCACCTCCTAATGAAATTATAACACTGTGGTTACACTCAGTACTTATTTATTTTTGGTTAACGATTAATTATTCAGTTAATACAAATTATGTTTTCTTTTGTAATACATTTGCACCGGTAATTTATATGAGACACATCTCTGGGGTTTGACAAATCGATCTTCGAACTTAACAACAGATATTCAGTAATGGCGTCTGTTGGAATTGTACACAAAATTATTATTGTTCGATTGTCTCGGATTCTTGAGATTACGTTAAAAGGATTATTAATGATTACAACAATAAAAATACACACCCTTACATCAGTTAAACTTAAATAATATACTGTGTAGTTATAACTTGTTTATTGGAGTGTAGTAAAAGTGTTACAAAATATCGCTAACTAATGACAGGTTAACTTTGCCAGTTGATAAATTTTCAGTGCCTTAGTTTTTTAATTTAATCTTTGAAAGTAATTATGTGCAGTTTAGTGAGAGTTCAGCTTTCAGTGAGAAATAATTAACGTGAGTTTATTCGGAAATTTGGGTAATTTAATAGATACTTAACACTTCAGTAGACTGGATGAACTCAGTTGATCTGGTAATAATGAATTAGGCTGCAATCATATTTAATTTTCAATTGTTCGGGGCTTCGGGCATCTTTTTCATGTTAATCGGCAATATATTATTTTCTTTTTTCTTTAATTCGGCTTCGACATCAGTTAAATGGGTTCAGACATCGTCTGCTTCCTTGGTGATCACTTGCTATTAATTTCGTTTGATATTTTGATGTTTTAATTAACAATTTTGATCGTTCAAGAACTGGCGTCTATTCAACAAGAGTGTCATATTATGAGTAAAGAAATCTAATGGTAAATTAGTAACCAAACAACTGTTGTCATAGTAACCAATCAATCCTGATTGGTTAATTCTGATTTATGACCATTGTTATCAAATTTGAATTTTTATTCAAAATAGCTGTATATCTTCTTATTGATTATATTCTTCTGTCATCTTCCCTACATATTAAATATTATCACCACTGTTATTATTTGCTTTCAAAGATTAATTTGGTACCACATAATGTATGGTTTTATGAAATATCAATGTTTGTACATTTATGTTAATATTTGGTATTTACATTTCTCCTTTAAATTAAGTTCTTATTCTAATATTTTTCCTTTAAACTGATTTACAAATTATTCTCGGCTATTTACTCGCCTTGAATTTATTAACTTCCTGGTTGTTTTTATACAATTTGCAATTATTTGTTATTGACAGTTATACATTTCCTAGGCCTAAGTAGCCATTGATTATTTTTACTTTATTACATTCTAATTATATTTCATTTTATTACAAAGTGTTTTGTTCTGTTGTTATAATTGATTCGTTTAGTGGTTGTTGTGTCTTGAATTTGTTTGTGTTCTGATTATGTGTCAAGATTACTTTCTATATCTTAATACCTAAAATATAACAATTAGGCCTATGGACTGTAAGCTTCCTTCAGCCATATCCTATCCATAAAATTAAAATGAACAATTCTTTACAAGTTATTAGGTACTGTTGGTTTAACATACATTTCATTCTTTTACTATTATTTTGAGTGAGAAACATCATCACTTCCTTCAAACTTACTTAATTTATTTTCCCTTATAACATAGGGTGTTTATTAATTACATTCTTAATTTCTTAAATCTTTACTAATCCCTTTCTCCATTCCATGTTAACATAAACTGTTTATCTTACATGGGCTTTCTCCCCTGAATAATATCGTATCCTTTATCTATCTCTACTCTAAATACTATTTCTAATTACCCTTAACTATATAATTTTTATAAGCTCACTCTTAAATCATTTATTGTTTCATCATTGATTTATTAAGTGTTTTCTTATCTATTACTATCTTTTTAATCATTCTATCATTTACAATATCTTTTTTCACCCCTCACTTTCACCTTTAATTAATTGGTGTTTATCACTGATACACTCATTATTTTGGGGTATTTATACTTTCACTATTATCACTTTTTAGACTTTTTATTTTAAGCATTTATTGGTGGGTAATCCCTATTATTATTTTTCTTTGTCACTTAGTTACTTTCATTATATCTCTCACTATCTCACTATCTTTACAAATTTTATTTATATCTAATAAGTTCATGTCTTTTTCTAGATTTCTTACTTACATATACTACTAATTCGTGGGTTAGTGTATTTTTATTTAATGGTGTTTTATTTATTATGAATTACATTTGTCACTTAGACAATACTAATATTTCTTTTTTATATTGGTTATTCATTGGTTTCGTTTCCTTTATGATATTTGATGGTATCATCTCCCCCTTCCCTATTCTACACTATTTGTCTGTGTTTTATCACCTTGGTTCACTTTATTTTCTTTATAGTTGGTTTGTTCCATTTTTAATTTCATTTTTCTTCTCCTTCACTTTCATCTTGTTTCACTTTATTTTGGTTATTATCTGGCCAATCTCTGGGGTTGGGTCAAAGTCATTTGTCTGTCAGTCTAGTTGTAATTTTATTTAATAATCACCTTTGGTTTACTATTCTTCTTCCTTCTTTCTTAATTACATTTACTATTTTTATTCTCTTTATTATTTATTTATTAAAATATATTATTTCTTAGCATTTCTTACATACTTATAGATATCAATTATGATCTGAATTTGGCGATGTTATATAATGCCCTTCCACCAAAATTGATCATTTTATAATACGTGATTCTAAGTTTGATGAAATTATCAATTGTATTGTATCATTTTTTCTTAAATTCTCCTGCTTCTTTTTCACTTTTATGTTTAATTCGGTATCTTCTACTTCCTTTCTTCTGAGTCTTTTCTTCATTATCTCTTATTATGAACTGGCTTATTGATTTTTTATTATAAATTATTCCTTATAAATCTTATTTTCCCTAACTATCCCTACTTTGTAGCTGAAATCGATTCGGAGGTGCTCTATTGGCTTACCTAACTCCGTCGTTCAAAACTACTCTTTTTCTGAGGTCAGGGGAACATCATCCCTGCTCAGTAAAATGATTGCTGGACTTATTCAACAGTCAATCTCAATTAATAAATCTTCAATACAGTCATCTCGTGACTCATAATAATAATAATAATCATCATAATATTTGTTGGGAATCTTTTACTTTTGTATTTCATTATTGCTCAGTTCGAGTCATATTTTTTCATCTTTCTTTATAGATACTACTTGATAATATTTGAAGCATTGCTTTTCATTGATACAATTCACCTTTTTATTCATTTTTAATTACTCTTTGTTTCATCTCATTTCATATTATAGCTCTTAGAATGTTTATTTTATTTATTTCGTTTTTCGATCATTGGTTTGTTTAATTTTACTTCCCATCTTTTTTCTAAATAGTTGTGGAAGTTGATCATTTTGATTGTATTTTTTTTTTCATAATTTTTTAAATATCATAGTATGTTAGTGCTTCTTACTAGTTAGGAATTTTTGTAGCTTATTCCTAAAGGAATAAATAGTAAAAAATAAATAGTATGTTTTGCTTTTTATGCCTCATATGTTGGCTAAAGATTATTGTAACTTAATCTTATTTTGTAGGAATGTTCTGTAACTTCATTCCTTTATTATTATTTTTTATTTAAATATTATAGTAAGTTTGTTGTTCTTACTTTATATGGATTCTTTGTAACTTTATTTCTCCATTTCATAATTGTTTTAAAATATTATCGAAACATTTGCGTAAGTTGTCCTTACATAACTTTTTTGAATTTTGAAATTCATTTGAGATCTTATTTCTTTATGATATTGGCAAACTTGTTCATTTGTCTTGTTATTTTTCTTTATTTAAAGTATTTCGGTTGGTTTTTTACTTTAAGTTTTTTCAGTCATTGCTGATCGTCATAATATTTCTTAATTGATGCCTGATTGTATACACCCTTTATTTTCTTAATGATGGGGTGAGTGCTCTCATAAGTGTTATTGCCCTTGTCTCTTGTTATAGTGTATGGTCCCACATATAATAATAGTAACTTTTTAGTAATGCCTTCTATGGAGCTGGGTAATTCTCTGTTTTTTATTAGTACCCTTTCTCCTACATTGTATTTAATAGTCTTTTTCTGGTTGTTAGAGTATTTATTTTCCTGTTGCTCTACCTTTATTAATTTCATGGCATTACCATCTCACTACATGTTCGGGCCATACCCTTTCGGCATAGCTGTGTGGATCATTCCTTTCATTCTCATTGCTGGGATCATTATTAGGTTCTTGGCTGTCCTCTGCCCTGATATGGTTTATCCGAGCTATTCGGGGTTCTCCGTCGTTACTTCCTTGATTATGCAGTATTGAAAAACCTGGATTTTCACTGACTGTTACCCAATTCTCATTATCATTATTGTTTTGGTTAGTGATTGGCTCCTGTTGGTGGTTTGTGTTATCACCATCATTCCCGACATTTTCCTCGAAGGTGTGGACTCTTGTGTTTGGTACCTGGTTATAGTACGTTCGTCGGTTATTTGCCTGAGAATAGTTTCTTACTGGACTTCGCCGTGCTTGACATC
Organism: Magicicada septendecula; assembly: GCA_034769895.1. NCBI lineage: Eukaryota > Metazoa > Arthropoda > Insecta > Hemiptera > Cicadidae > Magicicada > Magicicada septendecula. The sequence continues at coordinate 12,924,684 of CM068368.1, forward strand.
TCACATAATTCACTTGCGGTCGGTATCCTCGGTTGTTGTTGTTGTTACCGTTTTCTGGACGATAATAATTGTTAGGACCGTTCCGTTGGTAATTCCCTCTGTAATCATTTCTGAAATTACCATTGTTGTTATTGTTTGGGTGATAGTTCCTGGGCGCATTATTCCCACGTTGATTTCCTTGATAGTTATTGGTGTTGTTCGGTGGTGGCTTATTATCACCCTGTTGGTTTGGTGGGGATGGCCCTTCATTTAGTCTACTATTTCGGAAACTCGTGAATCTGTTCTTACGGTACTGCCATTCGTGTTCATGGCTCTCCAATAAACTAGCCATGTCCTGAATTGTCTTAACTTGACTGTACATACGGGCTTTCTGGATCGCATCATCATAGTGGTAAGATAATTGTATGACTAAACACTCTTCCGGAATGCGTGGTTCCAAATTCCTGGCCATGCAGATTTTTCCCAGAAAGTATGATGTTAGGGATTGTCCGTTTTGGTTTTCATACCTTCCGTTACTTAAATTGTTACGGACCATGTTCTGGGTTGACTCTGACCAGTATTTCGCTTTGAATTGGGTTTTGAATTCTTGGATGCTCTGGATGTCTGGTCTTGTGGCGGTCCACCAGTTGTCATATGTTTCCTTAAACATGTCGTCTAGCATTCCCCTCACAGCTGTCCATCGGGTTTCGCGATTCTTTATTATCAATTCTTCCACCCTTTTCAAATCTCCATCGGATTGCGCTTATAGTTGCGGAAATTTATTGTATCTCGATTGTCATTGTTAAATATTTGGTTATGGTTACATGACCGGTCACACCAGGCATCCACTTCTTCCTGTAATAATTCTTCTCGTCTATGCATCTCTTCAATTCTTTGTTTATTTTTGTCCACTTTACTGTCGATTTTATTTAAATTGCTATACACTCCTTCCATTCTTTCTCCCAGGTCTGTTCGTATAATTGCTGTCTCCTTCTGGTTCTCTTCCCGGACTCGGTGTACAGTATGTCCTGGTTCACCTGTTCACATCTTTTGGCTGTTTCTTCATGACATTCCTCAATTCTCCTTTTATTTTCTCCTTCGAGGTTGTTTATCTTATTGATCACTTCCTCACGGATTTCTGAAACAGTTTCGTTGGTCTTCTCCAGTTTCTCCAATGCCTCCTCTAATTTCTCATTTGTCTTGGTAATCTGTTGTTTGGTTTCTTGCCAGTACTCCATTAATTGATGTTTCATATGCAGCTTCATTTCTTCTTTATTTTTCTCGTGGTCCTCCTTCAGCTGTTGTTGGAGGGTTTCGTTATTTTTGTTAATTGTTTGTCTCAACTCTTCCTTAGTACTTTTATTTGTACTCACTATTTTTTCATTGATTTGTTTCAAACTTTCCTCACTCTTGTCAAATTTTTCGTTAATTTGTTTTAAACTGTGATTGGTTTCTTCCTTCATACTATTCAGATTCTCCTCATTCTTGTCTAATTTATTGTTCATACTGTTCATCATTTCCATTAATTTTAGTATATTCGGGTCTCCTCTAACTTCTCCCTTGTCACCCGCCTGTAGTTCCATTTCTTTGTCTTGGGTTGGTTCTGTTGTGGTTATTGCTGTCTCCACTTCTTCAATCGATGTTCCTTCCTCTTCTTCCCCTCTGTTTTCTTTCTCCTTCGCCAACTTTTTCGACAATCCTCTTGTGTGCATCTTGATATCCTTTCGTAGCCGCTAGAATTTCGTATTTCCCTCTCTTCTAGTCCCACCGGTTGGTCGCCAACTTGTAATATATCGGCTTTGTGTGTTTCTGACAGTGTTATTCTGCCACACGTTGGATGCGTCAATTTGTAATATTGACTAACGTCCGTCTAATCTTAAACGTGTATAAGTATAATGGGTGTAACGTGTCTTCTCTATCCGTCGTCACTTTGGAACGTAACTTACGCTGATATCGTCCGTTGCGAACGTACGAATAACCAGGTCTCGATGTTCTTACCTGTTGTTCACTAGGGGTGTGAAAATCCCGGGTGGCGCCAAATTGTTTTATTAAAACAACTAACAAAATTTTAAGTTTGTATGACAAGCGCAGCTCAGGCGGTGTGAAGAATTCAATTTGTTCCCGCCTGTCTTGGCCGTCTGGATCGGCCAGTAGTTCGTTGCGTTGGCTGTGCGATCGATCGTCGTCAATACCTATTTGCTAAAATGTACACAAATTTTTATCCACCTCCTAATGAAATTATAACACTATGGTTACACTCAGTACTTATTTATTTTTGGTTAACGATTAATTATTCAGTTAATACAAATTATGTTTTCTTTGGTAATACATTTGCACCGGTAATTTATATGAGACACATCTCTGGGGTTTGACAAATCGATCTTTGAACTTAACAACAGATATTCAGTAATGGTATCTGTTGGAATTTTACACAAAATTATTATTGTTCGATTGTCTCGGATTCTTGAGATTACGTTAAAAGGATTATTAATGATTACAACAATAAAAATACACACCCTTACATCAGTTAAACTTAAATAATATACTGTGTAGTTATAACTTGTTTATTGGAGTGTAGTAAAAGTGTTACAAAATATCGCTAACTAATGACAGGTTAACTTTGCCAGTTGATAAATTTTCAGTGTCTTAGTTTTTTAATTTAATCTTTGAAAGTAATTATGTGCAGTTTAGTGAGAGTTCAGCTTTCAGTGAGAAATAATTAACATGAATTTATTCGGAAATTTGGGTAATTTAGTAGATACTTGACACTTCAGTAGACTGGATGAACTCAGTTGATCTGGTAATAATGAATTAGGCTGCAATCATATTTAATTTTCAATTGTTCGGTGCTTCGGGCATCTTTTTCACGTTAATCGGCAATATATTATTTTCTTTTTTCTTTAATTCGGCTTCGACATCAGTTAAATGGGTTCAGACATCGTCTGCTTCCTTGGTGATCACTTGCTATTAATTTCGTTTGATATTTTGATGTTTTAATTAACAATTTTGATCGTTCAAGAACTGGCGTCTATTCAACAAGAGCGTCATATTACGAGTAAAGAAATCTAACGGTAAATTAGTAACCAAACGACTGTTGTCATAGTAACCAATCGATCCTGATTGGTTAATTCTGATTTATGACCATTGTTATCAAATTTGAATTTTTATTCAAAATAGCTGTATATCTTCTTATTGATTATATTCTTCTGTCATCTTTCCTACATATTAAATATTATCACCATTGTTATTATTTGCTTTCAAAGATTAATTTGGTACCACATAATGTATGGTTTTATGAAATATCAATGTTTGTACATTTATGTTAATATTTGGTATTTACATTTCTCCTTTAAATTAAGTTCTTATTCTAATATTTTTCCTTTAAATTGATTTACAAATTATTCTCGGCTATTTACTCGCCTTGAATTTATTAACTTCCTGGTTGTTTTTATACAATTTGCAATTATTTGTTATTGACAGTTATACATTTCCTAGGCCTAAGTAGCCATTGATTATTTTTATGTATTACATTCTAATTATATTTCATTTTATTACAAAGTGTTTTGTTCTGTTGTTATAATTGATTCGTTTAGTGGTTGTTGTTTCTTGAATTTGTTTGTGTTCTGATTATGTGTCAAGATTACTTTCTATATCTTAATACCTAAAATATAACAATTAGGCCTATGGGCTGTAAGCTTCCTTCAGCCATATCCTATCCATAAAATTAAAATGAACAATTCTTTACAAGTTATTAGGTACTGTTGGTTTAACATACATTTCATTCTTTTACTATTATTTTGAGTGAGAAACATCATCACTTCCTTCAAACTTACTTAATTTATTTTCCCTTATAACATAGGGTGTTTATTAATTACATTCTTAATTTCTTAAATCTTTACTAATCCCTTTCTCCATTCCATGTTAACACAAACTGTTTATCTTACATGGGCTTTCTCCCCTGAATAATATCGTATCCTTTATCTATCTCTACTCTAAATACTATTTCTAATTACCCTTAACTATATAATTTTTATAAGCTCACTCTTAAATCATTTATTGTTTCATCATTGATTTATTAAGTGTTTTCTTATCTATTACTATTTTTTTTAATCATACTATCATTTACAATATCTTTTTTCACCCCTCACTTTCACCTTTAATTAATTGGTGTTTATCACTGATACACTCATTATTTTGGGGTATTTACACTTTCACTATTATCACTTTTTAGACTTTTTATTTTAAGCATTTATTGGTGGGTAATCCCTATTATTATTTTTCTTTGTCACTTAGTTACTTTCATTATATCTCTCACTATCTCACTATCTTTACAAATTTTATTTATATCTAATAAGTTCATGTCTTTTTCTAGATTTCTTACTTACATATACTACTAATTCGTGGGTTAGTGTATTTTTATTTAATGGTGTTTTATTTATTATGAATTACATTTGTCACTTAGACAATACTAATATTTCTTTTTTATATTGGTTATTCATTGGTTTCGTTTCCTTTATGATATTTGATGGTATCATCTCCCCCTTCCCTATTCTACACTATTTGTCTGTGTTTTATCACCTTGGTTCACTTTATTTTCTTTATAGTTGGTTTGTTCCATTTTTAATTTCATTTTTCTTCTCCTTCACTTTCATCTTGTTTCACTTTATTTTGGTTATTATCTGGCCAATCTCTGGGGTTGGGTCAAAGTCATTTGTCTGTCAGTCTAGTTGTAATTTTATTTAATAATCACCTTTGGTTTACTATTCTTCTTCCTTCTTTCTTAATTACATTTACTATTTTTATTCTCTTTATTATTTATTTATTAAAATATATTATTTCTTATAATTATCTTGTTGATCCATCCTCTTCGTTCACTTTATAAAATATTATTATATATATAAACTTTCACAAATGAACTTACTTTCTTTACACTTTCCCAAACGTTTCGAGGTGTTGTTCCTCTTCCTCAGTGGGAGTAAATACTGATTGTCAGTTAACAGAATAACGGTTATGGACTTAGGTGTGTGTGGTGGGGGTTGATGGTGGGAGGGAATTGGCGCTGAGGTTCAAATTGTGTGTTTGGATCAGTGTGTCGAATAGTGTATTGATCTATAATGTAATTGTTCATTTAATATGTTGTTTGGTTGTAGTGTGTGATATCTGTATATTTCAAATTGTTCAGCTGTGTTTAGTTTTCTACTTTTAGGTAAGTAGTGTAATATTTCCATGTTGTGTTGTATGTTTGTGTAACTGTGGTTTTCGTTTTGTAAAAGTGTGGCAAATGTGGAATGTATGTAGTTTGTGGTGAGGGCTTTAAAATGTTCTGAAAATCTGGAGGAAAAAGATCTTCCCGTCTGGCCGATGTAGAATTGGTGGCAATCATTACAATTTAATTTATATACCCCTGTTTTGTTGTATGTGTCTGTGTCTTTGTTAGTATTATTTATGTGTTTCCTAATGGTGTTGTTGGTTCTGTAAGCTACTTTATAATTATGTTTCCCAAACGTGTTAGCAATTTTGTGCGTGTTGGAATTGTAGTATGTAAGTGTTATGTATTTACTGGGTTGTGTGCTGTTGGTCTGATGTGTTTTACTTTTAGTGTTTAGGATGTGTTTGTGTAGTTTATTTATTAATTCGGGGGTGTATCCATAATCCATGTATCCACAAATACATAGCAGCCAAAGATGGATTTGTGACGTTTTCAATTTGTTTCTTCTGCAAGTAGTATAAATTTCGTATATTCTTTTTAACACCTGACGCACGTTTCACTGAAAAATATCAGTATCATCAGAGGTTTCTAAGTAAATTAATAACAATCGAAATAATTCTATTAATATAAAATTAATGAATAATCGAATTTGTATCAATTTTAATGTAAAATAAAATAACTGATAATCGATTTAGGTCGATTAGTTAACGGTTGTTTTAATGTTTATTTTCTTCAGCAGCTGTTTTCTCGGTTATATTTGAAATTTTGTTGTTTATATTTTATTCATTTTTATTTTTTAGTAAATTTATAATTTTAAATAGTTCGTCTCGTTTTATTTTTATTTGGGTTTGTTCTTTAATTAATAAATTATTGTTATTGTGTTTGTAAATGTTAAGATTTTCCCAAATATTCATTTTTTTTTACCTTTTTGTATGTTTTTAATTAATTTTATATTTTCAATGTTTGGAACTGGTGGTTATTATTTAGACAATGTGTGGCTAAATTAGATTTATAAATATTTGGTTTTAAATATGCATTGCGGTGTTGAACGAATCTATCTCCTAGTTTTTTCTTCGTCTGGCCCACGTAAAATTTATTGCAATCTGGACATTCTATTTTATATATTCCATTTTTATTGTGAGTGTTGGATTTAGTTTTAGGTTTTATTTTATTAAAAATTATATTATCTGTATTATAAGATATTTTTAAATTAGTATCTTTAAATATTTTATTTAGTTTTTGAGTTATATTGCCGTAATAAGTGAAGGTTGTATATTTTATATTATTATTAATAGGTGAATTTTTAAATGTAGTGTTCTTAGGAATTTTATTAGTGATTTTATGTTTAATTTTATTTTATAATTTATTAATAGTTTTTATTTTGTATCCATTTTTAACTGCTATTTGTTGGATAATTTTTCTTTCTTTGTTTCTTTCTGTGTTATTTAATGGGATCCTAAGCATTCGGTAAATCATGGAATTAAATACTGCCATTTTGTGTTGGGGAGGATGATTAGAAGTATTTGGTATTACTAAGTCAGTTTGAGAAGGTTTCCTGTATATTGAGTATTCAAAATTTGTTTCATTTTTCTTTATTGTTAAGTCTAAATAATTTAATTTATTATTAGATTCTTCTTCTACGTGAATTTTATTTTGGAATGTAAATTATTTATGGAGTTGAATATTTTATTTATATGTATACTATTGTTTTGGGAAATGTACAGAGTGTCATCAGCGTATCTAAAATAACATCCTAATGGGTCGTTTAATTTTATTATATTTATTATTTGTTCGTCGAGTTTTTGTAGGAAGATTTCTGATACGATAGCGGAGGCTGGGGCTCCCATAGCAAGGCCATCTGTTTGATAGTACAATTTGTTGTTGTATTGAAAATAATATTAATTTAACATTATTTTTAAAGTATTAGTTAACTGTTTAATGTATGTGTTACTTTCGTTATTTGTTTTCAGATTATTTATTATAATATTTATAGTTTCTTCAGTGGGAATGTTTGTATACATGTTTGATATGTCGAATGAATATAATTTTGTATTTCTGTTTACTTCTACGTTTATTAGTTGTTCCATGAGTTCGATACTATTTTTTATATTGTGTTTTGCTGGAAGTTCAATTTTATGTTTTAAGATTTGAGTTAGTAACTTTGATATTTTATAATTTGGTGCGGTCCTAGCGTTTATTAAAGGTCTGATAGGTTTATTGATTTTGTGTAATTTTATTAAAGAATTTAATTTTGGTGCACAAGGATTATCCATTTTATATTTAAAGGAGTCTTTAGGATTTATGATTTGGTTACTATTTTTTAGTATATTTGTTATTTGTGTTTGATATTTATTTGTGGGATCTTTATTTAATGTTATGCAATTATTATTAACTATAAACTCTTCTGTTTTATCGTCTAAATCTTTCTGAGAAATTATTATTGTACTATTACTCTTATCAGCTTTGGTTAAAGTGAGGTTATTAGTCGTTAGTTTCTGTTTTATGTTATTAATGGTGTTATTTTGTTTACTTTTATTTTTAATATGATGATTTTGGTTATTATATTTTTGATATATTTTATTATTTCCAATGAGGCTTCTGTTCTTATTTTATCTTGTTTTTCTTGTTCTACATTATTAATTGCGTTTTCAGTTTCGACTATGATATTATCTATTACATGTTTGTTTACATTTTTAAGATTTGTTTTCTTTGATGTTTCTAGGGTAGCTATTTCGTTTTCCGTGAATTTAATATTAGATAAATTTACGAATTTTGGGTAAAAAGTGTGGTTATTATTTAATGTGTGTAAATTTTGGTTATCTTCTTTAGGTGTACTATTTATTAGTAGATTTTTAAGTAAAATTTTATTAGTAAATACTAAATAAACACAAAACAATTAAATTTAACTTAATCAATAAAAAACTTTAAAAAAAAGTGTGTGTGTGTGTGTGTGTGTGTGTGTGTGTGTGTGTGTGTGTGTGTGTGTGTGTGTGTGTGTGTGTGTGTGTGTGTGTGTGTGTGTGTGTGTGTGTGTGTTTAGACATTGTAAAACTAATATTGTTGCCTTAAATCTTATTTGTAATTAGATTTAGTCAAGGGTTTAACAGTCATTTTTGTATTACATTTTACAGACATCTGGAGACCATTGTTTGTGGGTATAATTTGCAGGTGCCATTGCTTGCCTGTGCGATAACTACACGATTATTGTGACTTTTCGCAGTAGAATTGTAGGTAGTCATTATAGAGTGAACTGAGTATCAAGTATACCAAGCGTCTTACATCGTTATAGCAAGTTTTGGACTACACCATGTGGACAAATTGGAAAGCAGTTTATTGTAGCTGAAAATTTGAAATTAGAGTAGTTTTATGTAAATAAAGTTGTTTTGTCGAAAAGACTTGTGTTGATTTCATTTTCATTTTCCAACTTAAAATGTTACATACAAATCTAGTCGTGTTAGCAGCTACCTAGCTGTGTGAGTGTCTTCCAGCTCCTTATAGAACCATTCCTCATGTGAGAAATCCGTGTCTATCTAGTAGTTCACTGTTTATCATTATTTACCAAATAATCCCTCAGTTTTGTGAACAGTATTTTTTAGGTCAGTTGTATTTGAGTTTGATTTGTTCCTGGTTGTTTTAACAACAACTTTAGTAAATATAAAATTCCATTAAGTGCATCAAATTAAAGAAAATTTTGACCAAAATATGAATTTAGCTTTCGTTTTTGAAAATTTTGATAAAATTGCAAAAAATCGTATAGCATATCAAATTAAAAGGAATTTTAACTAAAATTTGAATGTAACGTTGATTTTTGAAAATTTCAAAACTTTGGGATGTCAGGGCTCAAAAAGTGGGGCAAAATTTGATAAAATTACAAATTCCATGTGGGATATCAAATTACAGAGAATTTTAACCAAAATCTGAATATAGTGTACAGTTTTGGAAATTTCAAAATTTTCTGACATCAGGGCCCAAAAATTGTAAAAATTCAGCCAGGTGTCAGACTAGAGGCAATTTTAACGCAAATCTAATTGTTTGGAATTTTTAACGTTTATCATGTGATTGCTCTACAATTGTTTCATTACTAAACAAAGAAAATAGGGTAATTGAGATTTTCATAATTTTTGTGATAATTGAAAAATTACCTAATATCAAAATGTATCCAATAATAGATGTACTGTGTTCAAAATATCGAGTGAGTTCTACAACTCGGGGAGCATACTAGTTATGTGTTACTCTCCTGTGTGGCAGGTCATAGACTCCACCACTATTGCTACATTCATACCCCCACCCCATTCCAGACTTGGGTTTCAGTTTCCTCGTCCGTCTCTTCTTCTCTCCCCACCCCCAATGTGGTTAGTAATTTATTTCCCTCAGGGCCATCCCTCATGTCTTCTAATCCAGTTTCCCTCTCTCCTGTTTATAATTATCAGACATTTTACAGTTATATCGTCATTGATTCATTTCGACCATCACTTCATTGTTTATTTTATCTCATGTACTTTATTCCTTTCACCAACCTCCAAATCCATGTGTCCAACAGCCCAGTCCTATCTCTCCATTTTGCACTTTTGCCATATCCCTAATACACTAGTAAGATCCCTGAGCTACAGAACTCACTTACTGTTTTGAATAGTGTACATTTATTGTTACATAGGCTAAATTTCAAAATTAGACGATTTTTTAATTATCACATAAACTAAAAATCACAATTATTCTCATAGTTTTTGGTATTCAAACTGCTAAAAATTCCAAACAGTCAGATTTGTATTAAGATTCCCTTTAATCGGACATCCAGCTGGATTTTACAATTTTTCAGATTTTTTTATCTCAGTTTTGAGCCCATTGGTCAAAAAATTTTGAATTTCCAAAACTCTATACACTATATTCAGATTTCATTAAAATTTTCTTTCGCTTCATATCTCACATGGAATATGGGATTTTATCAAAACTTTGACCTCACTTTTTGGGTCCTGGTATCCCAAAATTTAACACTAAATTCAAATCTTAGTTAAATTCCCATTAATTTGATATGCCACATTAATTTTTGAAATTTGATAAAAAAATTTGCCCACTTTTTGGCCCAAAATTTTTTAAAATAAAGCTAAATTCATGTTTTATTTAAAATTTGGTACCCCACTTGAACTTTGTGATTTTTTCAAAATTTTGGCCCCTTCACATTTTTCCTTCCCGTCCCCCTATTTTTTTGGGAATCAATCTAAAAAACAATAAGGTTTTGTAGGATAAAAGTGTGAACACATGCCAAGTTTTATGTTAGTCTGTTGATGCATTCAAAAATTATCTTGAGACATATTTCAAATAGATAGACAGACAGACAATTGCCAAATGGTCAAGTAAAAACTGAGAACTCGCTTTGCTCATTCCGTAAAGTGAAACACGGCATATCAAATATTTTCCCAGTATGTTCTGAGAAACCAGTTCAGTCTATCCACCTTACTGAAATATAATAATAATGGCTCCCATGTGTACCACCGAAGCAGCTTAGGAGTCAGGCAGGGTAGGCTGCCTTATGTGAGCTGTACGGCATACAAGGAAGGCAGTGTGGCCAGCACTACACTTCAGCCGCCCATTATTATCCCCAGGATGTTATCCCAGGTACTCATTTTCAACAGGCTGAGTCGACCTAGGGGCTGAAAAATGCACCTTGATTTTACGGTGTGGGCCCGGGAATCGAATCCGGGACCTCTAGATTAGTAGCTAAGTGCCATACCTACTGGTCTACTGAGCCGTCCCTTACTGAAATATAAATAACAGTATTAGAGAAACATGGTGGGTATGTGATGCTGAGGAAACACCAAAAATACTAGCTATGAATCGGGCTTGTCACCTGTCCAGTGTTGAAGTTGAAGTGGACATGACAGTACAATGTCAGTAACAATATATTCTTAATGCTCAATTTATTATGGGTGTATATAATATCATATTAATTGTATAGAAAGTGTGCCTTTTTTCTGCTTTCCTATTCAGTCAGTCACAGAATCCTAAAGGTATTTAAGATCTGAACATTAACTTTTACATCAAATTCATATTGAAATGCTGGATCATGTCCTGATAGCAGAATTATGAAGAAACTGTACAAGCTCATACCAAGTCAAGGGTAGACAGAGAGGGACTAAAGCTGCAGTCCATATATACGGGATCGTAACAGCTGTGTGATAGTGATGTAGCAAACTAAGGCCAGCTTTATGCCTATTGCTGAGAAAAGGAAACAATAGGAAAATCATGCAGTCCAAATAGCAAGAAAATGTGGACCCCTTTTGCGTAGCATTGAACAGGTCTCCCCATCTCCATGTCCCAAATAAACTAAAAATACCAAATATTTATAGAAAAATATTTGTTAACAGGTGTATAAAAATCTTAAGCCTTCTTTGACTGTTACATTTTAATAAGCGGCTTTCCCATAACAAAAGTAAAAATGATTTTAAAAAAATAGTAGTACTTAAGAAGTTAACTTCAATCTCAATGCAAGAGCTAGTTGTTCTTTAAAACCCCTGAGCGATGGGTGATTTCTTATGGGTAAATCCTCTACTCGGACCATTTCTTGAGTAATATTTTCGTGCTTGAAGTTTCGATCTCTAGAATCTGGGATCATCCTCAGAACCTGTGAATGATGGTCAAAAGACCTAGCAACAGGGTCTTGGTAGGTCTTTCACTAATTACACCTTACACTGATCGAATGGTCGCTTGGCACTTGATGGGACATTTTACTAATACTTGAATTTATAGGTAATTCAACACTTTTGTCTAACTGTTTACCTGAGACTTTCCAATACACCCCTTGTCATACACTACCTCCAACCCTACATTTCAAACCTGTCAGTTGAAATTCAACCTCTGAAGCTGTCGTAACTGGTGAAACAATTGTCACGAAAATAAAATAATCTTACCAAGTGTTTGTTTATTAAATTCAAGTAATTACACCTTGTAGGTCTTTCAACCACAACTCACAGGTTCTGAGGACGATCGCAGATTCTACAGATCGAAACGTCAAGCAAGAAAATTGTCCGAGTAGAGGATTAGTAGTAGTCCCATAAGAAGTAGTTGTGTTTACAAATGATTGTATACAAACTGTTTGTGACAAAGTAAATATTTAACAGATTAAGTACACCTTCAATCGTTGACCTGAAAATATAGTGCATTAAAAATTAATACAAAATCTTTAAAGTAGTAATAAGAAAAATGAAAAAAAGCAAGTTGTTAAACTTCAAAATCGATCACTATAAGTGGGTTTTTTATTTGAGCACTATATTTGAATTGTACTTTCCCTCTTGGCATTGTAATCCAATAGTGATTAGTTATACACCACTGAGTATAAGAATACTATGATGGCTGTCTAAAATTGAACATGTTTAGAGTCTTTCTGAATTTGTGACAAAATTATAAGTTTAGTCTTCGTTTCTCTTTTTGTGTCCAACTCACTTTTTTTAATAATAGTAAATAAATTACCGTTATCCATCTTGGGACATTTTATTTCTTATTTTAATGTAACAACCTCAAAGGAACGATAATCTAATGATGGAATGTATGTTATGAAACACGTAATATATGTTGGAAGTAGAAGTCACAAGATGGATAAACGTAATTACTTACTAGTATTAAAATTTAAGGTCGATGAAGATTGTTTACTTGGACTATTTTAAATTGTTTTGTACATTCAGTGTCAATATCCAGTGTTAATATTCTGCTATTTAGAATATAAAAGCTCTCCTGGCAGCAGAAGTGAAGCTCCTTTTTTAAACTTTGGCAGTTACCTGTTCAATTAATAAAGTATTAAACTGCCTTCTGTCAATTTTTGGAATGATTATGCTCAGCTCTCGATGCGCTCTAATGTTACTTGCTGACATTTTAATAACATTACAGTATCATTGGAGCGGTCGTGGCATAGTGGCTAGTGTGTGGTGCTGCTACGCTGTCGGCGCAGGTTCGATTCCTGCCGGGGCCATCTGATTTAGATACGACAGTTCCCCCTCGCAAGGCAATGGCAAACCAGCAAGAGGTATCCTGTCTAGTATAAACCCTCCCCCAACTACGCCATTCGGATCCGGCATTAAACTGTAGGTCCCATATACCTGTGAGAGACTCCGTAACACACCCACCATGGGTATATGTGGGTAGGGTACAAACCAGTTGAAAGACTGAAGGACCCAATAATAACAGTATCATTTTTTTATTTGTAATAATACCATCAATGTTAACAGTGTACGATTGTGTCCCAACAGACACAAAAGAAGAAGATGTAATTATCTATCAAATGGCTAGAAAGCTGGTAGTACAAACTATGAGTTTTCACTGCTAGAACGTAAGTTAACTTTCTGTTTTTGGTTTTTAGGCTTGTTGGCTGTCTTGTTTTTTACATTTAAAAACTTCACCATTCTTACTGGAAAAGTCAAGACATATGATATTGATCCGTGTCCCTCCTAAACTAAATATATAAGTCTGTATCCTGAAGAATACAAGTCTTTTTTATTAGAAAAACATAAGTATATTTATATTGTCAGTTACATATATGTGTGTATACATTTACATTTTCTTTCACTCATTTATCACAAACTTTCCATTTCAAATGCTTGGCACAATAAGTTACATTATGTACTGAATTTTATCTTCTCTGGCTTCAATGAGTTTAATCTAGTTTCAGATTGGAGAAATAATTTATGGCCTGAGTACAGATCGCAGACACCGGCATTTCCGTCTACAATTGACAAAACAGTGAAGTCCAAACTGTTGCACTGTGAGTCGTGTTCTCGCATGTACAGAAGTAAATTCACACTGTGGAGACATTTGAAATACGAGTGCGGCAAAGAACCGCGGTTTGTTTGTATGTTTTGCCCAAAGAAAGCGTTTTATAAAACTGAAATCTGGAAGCACATAAAAAGCAAACACTGTGATTATCTTCCATCGTCAAATTTCAATTCGACTGATAAAATTTAACAGGGTCAACAGATGTTTCCAGTATTTTAATTTTGTTTGAAATATTTGTTAACTTAAACTAAGATTGAAAATATATTGCACCATGCAAACGTATTTGTTTTTTAATTATTGTTTATTACAGATATGTAAGTTTCTTTTACAAGTGTAAAATAATTTTGTCTAATGTACATTTCACAGATCTATATCTGCACCGTCAAAGACTGAAACAAATTTTATGTTTTATACTGACAGAAGAAACTAGTTGTTAGTTAATTACATCAATATACTCCTTCTTATGACTTAGTACTATATAAATTATTGAATGAAGAAAACATATAACACACATGACACTACAAAATAGTGAGCACTGCTCAGTGTAACAATGTCAACTCAATGTTATGTGTTATGCTAATTCATTTAATAATTTTATTTAACGACTGTTTTGAATTTCACTGATACATCCTCATGACAGTATAAAGACTTTTAGCACCTGATGGTGGGAACTTGTTCCTAAAAACATGTTTCGTTAAAGAAAAAACTAAATTGCAAGATGCGTTATATCATGGTAATTGATTAACACATTGTGAACTGGAAACTGTATATAATGTATAACGTAACTACTTTTTGTTGTAATCATAATATGACTTCAATACACTTTAGAATTTAAAGTTACAATTTAATGACATGAATAAACAGGCTTTAGAGATGGCTTGTTAAACATCTTCCAACCAAAGATAAGATCTGCTAGCGTATATAACTTGGACTAAGCTAGACTGAATTATTATCAGCACAGTGACAGTGATTATAGACTAATCGCAACCCAGAAATACGTTGACTTGCTTCTTGGTTCAATAATTTATTATAAAGGAAAGAAAAAAATGACATCTTTAAAACGAATAAAGAAACTGAACCAATATGGACTACCCTTTATCAGCTGAAGCTTACCAGTTTAAATATTTACTAAACTGAATAACTTAAAATATCTATTAGACTTGAAATATAAATGTATTCTCTAAAATATTTGTAAATAAAAGATCCTGAAAATTTCAAAAAAGTTATTAACTCATACTAGGTTGAGAATCTATTGTGAATGTATCTAAATTAGGCTGTGAGCCTTGTGGCAAAATTGTCTGCATATTAACTTATTATTTAAGTATTAATGTTGTTTTTATTTAATTTATTTTTTGAAGACAATAGAAGTGTTGCCAAAAAAAATGTTTGAGATAACAGATTGTTTACAACCATATGAGATAATATTTATATAACATGGCCAAGAAAATAATTCATAAGTTACAACTGTAGCGTATTTATTGAAGCAAGTGAATGATGCATGAGATACCAATGTTTGAACCTCAATAAATTGTTGAGGACGGCTAATTTACTGTCAGTGTACTTTATGTGCTCAAGTACTTAGGAGTACTAACAATGTGTACGAGTAACCTGTCAGCATACAACTTCTGTACCATTAACTGTGTTTTAAAGTTATGATAGCGTCAGCAATAATTGTAACAACAATCAGGTTTTTATTATTCAAAATATTACTAAACAAAGACCTAATAAAATCCTTACCCAATATAACAACAGAAAAAGCCAAACATGGGCTCCACCAGATCGATTTTAAATACTGGTAATTTTATTTTAAAAAACAATTTAATATTTTATAACCTTAAATAAAGTATACTATTTACAAAAATTGCATAGTGAATTCACTAACTGATAATCCTTGTACAGCAAATACATGGAACTCATCGTAAGAGATAAAGAGAAACATAAACAACTGGTTTTATAGGATTTTGACATTTACACGCTCAATTAAGAATAATCATACTTTCCTAAATTTAAATAAGGTAACATTATTAAAACATACAAGGCCTTTAAATTAAGTAATGAGACTATTTCAGTAAAACCTTTCGTTTACAGTCAAACTATATATAGACTCTATCGCCTTCAAAGCAGTTCCCGTGGGAAGCCACACAGCATTTTAGATGGGTTTTCCACTGTTCATAGCAGTGCTGGATCTCAGAAACGGGAATCTCCTTCAACTGGTCGGTTACATTTTTTTGTAGTGTTGTCTATTGTCCCAAAATGGTGTCCTTTGAGATGTTTTTTTCAATCTCGGAAGGATAAAGTAGTCACAGGGACTCAAATCACGTGAATAAGATGGCTAAGGAAAAACAGGGATATTTTTCTTTACCAAAAACTTATTAACCGAGAGTACTGTGTGACAAGCTGAATTTTGATGATATAGCATCCAGGTGTTCACACTAAATTTCTTTTTTCAAAATTTTATAAACTGTAGTGTGGTTAAAATTTCGTTGTTCTGCGATGATTCTGACAGTTAATCGATGGTGAGACCTCACCAAATCTCTGATTCGATCAACATTGTCGCCAGTTCTTGACGTTGATGGTCTTCGAGAGGGGAACACCCTTAATTGAATCTGAAAATGCTTTAAACCATCTGAAAATCTGTGCTCTTGACATAGCTTCATCTCCATACACCTTTGTCAATTTTTTGAAAGCTTCAGTAGCATTGTGCCAGAGTTTAACACAAAACTTGATTGCACAACGTTGTTCGTAATTAGTGTCACTCATTTTTATAATGCACAACAAAAATTCACTTCACAAAAAGCTTGTTTATGTTTCACGTAGTAATAATAGACAATAAATATTAATACTCAATATCAATCATCTGTTTATCTAACCATCTGGAAACCTTAGAGTGTTCCCATATTAACTGCTACATGATTAGTCTCATTACTTAATTTACAGACCTCATATTTCCAAAGGTCCTAAAACCTTTGGCAGAATATGGAAATTTATAAACATAAAACAAATAATAACAAATAAACAAATACAAATTAATACAAAAACGATAACATTTTTAAAATTATTAATTTAATAAAATGATATAAACTTCTATATAACCACAAAAATTATATTTTTAATTTTTTATGCATAAACATTATTTAGATATCCATATATATAAAATGTATGTTGCAACAATTATTTACAGATTTGTTTATTTAATGATTTATTATATAATTCTGACGATAACAGTAGATTATAAAACTGCCAAAACTTTGATATAAATAAAAAAACAATAAAATATATTCTTGTAAAAATACAAAATATCATTATTTATATAAATTAGAATAACAAGAATAATGTGAGTAAATAGAATGTTAAAAAAAATAAATAAATAAGTATGTTAGTTAAGAAGAATTTTATTTTTAATAATGCAGAGTTATCATTCAATACTTCACTGAACAGCACCGTACTGCATGAAGCAAGTATTTATCATCAACTTTTATTTATTTATTTGGCTTTGTTTTGCTTGAGGTAATTAATTTTTTGAATGTACAAGTAATAATATGTATTATATTACTTTTGAGTACCATATTATATTGTATTATACACTGATATTATTTATTGTTAGCAGTCAGTAATAAAATTTCTAAAAAAAATTAATTATTATTGTCCAACGAATGTTTGATTTTGTTTGTGTATTCGTGTGGTTAAATATTTTCCATGAACCCTATAGTATTGGTCCATGTGATATAATACCAAAACACATCACAATTACCAGTTCTGAAGTTCTTCTGGTCCCCTTTTTGAGAGCATCTTAAATGTCCAACAGTTTTGATCATCTGCATGGAGTCTTGGCATACCATTGTGTTTTTTCTTCTTCTCCAGATGTACCTCTATAATTGTTCCATAGTATTGTTATCATCATTATGTTGGTTGAAGACAGACTACGCCATCTTCTGATTTATAATCCCATAAAACTGTCTTCCTATGTAGAGCTTCATCACAGTACTGTGCTTTTCAGGACTGACCTTGTAGCGACCAGTATCATTTCTCGTTTTAGGTAGCCCATCGACAGCCTATGTACATTCTCTTTTGTACTTTCCTGTCAAACTTCTGAGATCATACCATTAAACAAGAATTTTATTAAGTTGATCTAAATTTAAAGCATTGCTACTTAATAGTAGATCTGTGTTAAAAATTTAATTAACACAGTGCCCAGAATAACTCAACTGTGCCCTGTTAATTTGTTTATGTGTATGTTAGAAAAGCATGTGTAACCAGGTTGAAATACATACTGTACTTAAGAAAAAAACACTAATTTTTAAAGTATTTGACATAATAAGTGTGTGATCACAGAGCGTAGAAATGTTTATTTCAGTTGTTATCAATATTTAACATATTGAACTTTATTACAAACATACAACAAAACACAACTTTTTTGTATTTATTTTGTTACATTTTCGATACACAAGTTAATCATGTTCTCCACAAGTACTACATTATATTGCTACTGATAATATTGTATTTATCATCAACATAAAAATTAATCTATTCATTAATTATATTTTAAATATCTTTAAATGCATAAAAACAAGCACTGTGTTAATTTTACAATGTACAAAGTCAATTTTCTGCTACTTGTAAATAATTTTGTGCCTCACTTGAATTTTGTTTTATAAAAAAATGTTTGTGATAAAAAAGTATTTCAAGTCTGTTTTAGATGTTAGTAGTAATTTAAGAATAATTTTTTTGTATGAATTAAATACAAAAATAATTATGTTTGGTTTTGTATTTTTTCAATAAAATTCTGTACTTTTTACAAAAAAATTAAAAAACCGTTTTAATTAAATGTGTGTTTTAATTTTATACCAGTTGTAAGGCATAATCATTAATCACCAACTAACCTTGTTTGGTTTGGAAAGTCAAGGAGCTTAACAAGTAAGTAAGTATGGTATTAGGCTAGAAATCCTAAAGCTCTCTCAGTTTATTTGGAGATGCAGTAGCCTCTCATAAGCATTTTGATGGTATAGAAAGCAGCAGTGGGTATCAGGGGAGGCAAGGGAGGCTAAGCCTCCTCAATCAAATTTAGAAAAATATTAAAAAATAAACAACTAGTAATAGGCTCTTTTTTTATTATAAGTAAACCTGTAGTCACACTTTGGCATTGTAAATTATCTGATTACTTACAAAATAAACATTTAATCATGCGTTATGAATAATAGTGCGGAGCAGCAGAAGACTGAGGCAGGAATTTGAGTAGCCGCTGTAGTACTCATATTGTATGTGAGAACTATGCTCGGCAAGTGGTGGGGGACGCTAGTGCATCTGTAACCCGTGCCTGGGAGGCAACAAGTGAGTTAGCCTCTCAGCATGGTTTAATGTGGTTTTTGCTACTTTTTCGCAGTCTTTACGTTCTCTTGCTCCTTGTCCGTGTGTATTATTATCAATTGATCTCTTCTTAGCCATTATCATGATTCTCTTAGTTCCATTGCTATAGTTTCAATTGAAAAGAGAATCCTCTTTTAATTGAAAAATCGACAGACACGGTATGATGATTTTATCAACAATGTTGCCAATAAGGCCTGCTAACTGAATTTGCTGTAGGTGTACAAGTAAATTCATTGCAGCTTACAAAATATATTTCTGCTCAACAGTTTACTTCTTTGCTTGAACAAAAGTAAGTTAATCTTTGGTGTATCTTGTTAAACATATATATATATATATATATATATATATATTTCTAATAAGACATGTATGCTGTAAAAATCTATTATCTCTACCAAACTTAAAAGTGAAATACAAGTGCCGGCTGCTATGACTGAGCGTGGCTCAGGTGACTGTCTCGTAGCCTCCCCTTCCTCAGAACTCACTGGCCACCACTAATAGAAAGGAATCTGATAAAGAAAAAAGACAATAATTTATATAAAGTTTGTCAATTTCATGTAGAATTATTAAATGTCAGAGGAAACAGTGACTTGTTCTGTACGTTATCAGAGAACAGATCCCTGCTACTGTGCTGCAACAGATAAATTCTTTGTGATGAGGAAACTTCAGTAGGCGTCACACTGACTCTATACTCCGCTAACATTATCCCTGTAATGGCTTTTTAGATAAAACCTCTTTGTTTCACCAGATAACACGCCTTATTGCTCAGTAGAGATTTTTTTATAGATACACACAACCAGAGAATCCATGGAAAATTATAAACAAAAAACAATTACTGCTATGTATTTAATGTATTAGAGGACTAACAGAATAACACTGTTGCGCACCACTATAGTAAAAATTTTCTGATTAGCGCTTTCAAGCTTCACAGCTCGTCATCAGATCGGAAAAGAAAAAGTTTTTTAACACAACTTTATTAATTAAATATTAGAGGAC
Source organism: Magicicada septendecula (assembly GCA_034769895.1). Lineage (NCBI taxonomy): Eukaryota > Metazoa > Arthropoda > Insecta > Hemiptera > Cicadidae > Magicicada > Magicicada septendecula. The sequence continues at coordinate 12,944,989 of CM068368.1, forward strand.
TGCGTGGCCTTGAACAGATGTTTTTGCTTGAGGCATAATTTACTGCAGCAGATGCTCATGAACAGTAGCCCTGAAAGGGATTTTTCTTAACAGCTTAAAGAGCGTTGTCACAGCAGCTTTCGACAGTTGTTACACAAAACTAGGCTACTTTGATGGGTTCCATTGTGATATTCTAAAATAAAGTACATATAAATTGTATAGTAGAGAGTTATTCATTTTATTCATTAAGTTTTATATTTACCAATACAGTGTGGATAAGAGGAAACACATGTTTTTCAAACGGCTAGTACTCAGCAAACGTTTGTTCGAGTATGTCTATTTTCGGCCTTTCGTACATATGTGTAGAATTTCTGTGTGTGTGTGTGTGTGTGTGTGTGCGTGCGTGCGTGCGTGCAGCTTCAATGAAGATTCAGTACATGCGTGGTCTGTTTCAGTAAATGTACACATGAAAGGCCAAAAGGTAGACATACTCAAATAACTGAAAATATACAAACACATCAAAACAACATCATAAATGAACAGACGGAATTTAAATCATACATACTACTGAACACGTTACACAAAACAATGATCTTTTAAACGATGGCGCCATCTACAAAAACATACTGGACAGCTCTCCTAGCGGCAGTCTCTAATGAAGCTCGCAATGAGTAAAAGCTAGTTCAAGCAATGAGGTAAAAATGTTTTATTTAGATTACATGTGTTCTACATTGGAATAGTCTTTATTAATTTTTAGTAACACTCGGACATGTCATGGACAACAAAATCCAAGAAGAATACTTGTGCTCCAAGTGACTATTGTTGAAAGTCTTCTATATTGCAAACAGAATTAACATTGTTGCACACCACTATAGAAAAATTATTCCGATTAGCGCTTTCAAGCTTCACAGCTCATCATCAGATAGAAAATATACAACAACGGAACGAGATAAATTAACAACAGGTTTTACATACAGAAAAAAGAATTACCTATGGGATCTTCATTATCCCCTATTTTTGTGGAAATATATATGAACGGTTTTGAAAAAGAGTTACTAATAGCCAGAAACGGTGTTTAACTTAAAGCTTTTTTATGAAAATGTATGTGCGCTTTAGGGCAAGTGGAAGTATAAAGAAGTTGTCTGGTTCCATTATTGTATATTTCCGATCTGATGATGAGCTGTGAAGCTTAGAAGTGCTGATGGGAATATTTTTTTCTATAGTGGTGTGCAACAGTGTTAATTCTGTTTGTGTTTATAACCACTAACACAACTTTATTAATTAAATCTTCTATATTGGACATCCATAACTGCCCAGAAGATGATGTGAAAGCTGTAAGTGTTCTTCAAGATAAAAAGAAACACAGTGGTTTGTGCAATAGAAGACTACCAATAATTGAAGACCACTAACACTTCAATATGTATCAGTATATAAAGAGTTTAATTTTATTTTCAACATTTTCAGAATTACCACATAAGAATAGTCAGATACTTTTATTTCAAATTTTTGAAAGCAGAAATTTGTTTTTTTTTAGTGATATGTTTATTAGTTTACAGATATGGCAGTAGCGTGGCATCCATGAAACCACTATTGCTGGCGGCAACAGTAGTGGAAATAAGAGAAAATAGTATTAATTATTTCACAGAGTAAATACTTTAGTTACTGAATATTTTCAAATCCGAACAATATTAGTGGGGAAACTTGAAGAAAAGCGTAGCATTGCTTTCGAACTGCTGTGCACATGCACTGTCTTGTGTTGCCGGCTCAGACATCGGCAGTGTTTTACTACGTGTGGTAATTGACCTCATAGTTGTCACTATACAAACTGTGGGGGGGGGGGGGCATTTGTCCACCCAATGTGTTGCCGCTGTATAAATTGGCAAAACGCTCAGTTAGCAGCTATGTTCGTTTCAGAACCAACGTGCAGCAGTTACTACCTACCTATTTGTGTTTTGTTCGTTTAGTCATGTGTTTCTCTGTTTGCCTTTATTATTTTTAATTCGATTATATGGGAGTCAGATCCCATTGAACTGGACCCTCTTCTTCTCCCAGCAAATGATAGAAACTCTCTAAAAAAATATTTTGGCTCTAAAAAGAACACTTGGTACTATAAAATATTTGAATTAATTTTTAGGTTAAGTTTTAGGCCTATCACAACCGGCAACTGGTGTTATGTATCCACACCACGCCACTGAGATATGGTGTTGTTCCATAATTAATTAGTAGTAAACTCCATACAAAATCTCTCCCTCCCCAAAGTCATCTCTAGATCTGTCACTGCTGTTAACATTAACTGTTTATGTAAGTATACATTTATAATGTGTGGCTGCATTATGTTTTTCAGTTTAAAGCATGATGTAATCAAGTTTGTGTACTTAATTTTCAGCCGACTACAGAGATGTTAGCGGTACAGGCGCAGGTGTACACCAGTGTAAGTCGTGTTTGAAAATGTACAAATTTAAATACACACTGACAAGGCATGAACGTTATGAATGCGGAAAAGAACGCCGGTATTCATGTCCTGCAGGATGTCCGTACAGAGCGTTTCACATCAGCGACATGCAGAAACACATTGTTTGCAAGCATATAGAATATTTTAAGAAAACAAATATGTGAAGTACATTTTGTTGTAATTATTTTTTTGTAAAGTCATTTATTTTGTAATATATTTTTATCAAAAACTGCAGCAAGTGTTCACGTTTTAAATACACTGTTTATTATTTCTCCATACTTTATATATAGCCATATATCAAAATACAGAATGCTTGTGAAGTAGAGAATTGATATTGCAAACTTATCAGGACCAGAGAGGATTTGCAAAAGGACTTCAAGTATAAAATATTATCGTAACAGCACAGTGTGAAAATTATAAAAATCAATTTGCAAATAGACGAGCTTAAAAATAGGTTACATCAATGAAAAACGTCTTTTAGCTGGCATTAAAAAAAAATTTTGGAAAAATGTTGAAAAATAGTCACTTGCCTTGTTATGCATAATTTTTTTTTAACTCTTCCACTGCTGCCAATTCTTAAAAATGCCTTTAATATATACTCATAATGGCCCCTTTTTTACCAGCAAAATAGTTAGGAAGTTAGGCAAGGGTAGGCTGATTATGCGAGCTGTTCGACATACAAAGAAGGCAGTATGGCCAGCACGGTGCTTCAGCAAACCTTTATCACCCCAGGTACGAATGTTGTCACATACAAGGGTAGGGTGAAAAGTTCCGGGCATGACACAGACATAGTGCTAATACGCTCATTATTTTGACCGTGTTGTATGATTTCATCCTTTGAAGGTCTAGTGTTGATGATTTCAAGTCAATGAGTTATTAATTATTAGTGGCACAGTCCATGACTGTGAGCGCCTGGAGCATCATTGGATAGATTGGAAATTTGTGCTGTTATTAAATTTTGTTTTCATAGATTTAACTGGAACAGAGCTATATTCAAAGTTGGGGGTTTCTAATCCATCGGATACAACGGTTGAGAGCTGGGTTACTGTATTTAAATGTGTTGGACAAGCACAATTGATGTCCAGCTGAAGTGATTTAAGCCTGAAAAATCCATAAAATCATCTTGGTAGGCCGTAGAATGAAAGCCAACGAGATAGCTGAGACTGCTATCAATGGAACCTGTGCGCAATATCTTACACAAACATCTCTGTATGACAAAGCTGTGCGCTACATGGGTGCTGACACTTGACCAAGAACATTGTCGAAAGGATGTTTCAACCAATTGTTGCACTGGCTAAAATAAAAGAATTGAATTCCAAATTGCTTCCTCAGCCATCTGTAATCACTCTATTTAGCCTAAGTGACTTCTACCTCTTTCCTGACCTCAAAACTGACTCTGTGGGAAAAGATTTACTGACAAAAATCAAGTCACGATGATGTACATGGCTATTTTGAGGACCTTGACAAATCGTCTTATCAGTATGGCATAACTGCATTAGAACATCGATGGGAAAAGTGTATAGAGCTGATGTTGAGAAATAAATGCAAATTAATCCAAAAAAGTGTTGTTTTCCTATTCAGGCCTGGAACTTATCACCCTACCCTTGTATATTCATTTCCATAGGCTCAGCGACTTGGGGACTGAAAAATGCAACTTGACTTTATAATACACCCACAGTTCCATCGTGGTACTTCTGTAAGATATGTGTCATGGAAATTCCTGTTAAAAAGTCTGTATGCTGGATTATAACCATTTTTCTCTATATTATAACTTTTTATTTATATCTATTTTCAACAAATGAACATTAACACACTTCTAATTGAAGGAACTAATAAAATATGTGTATTTGTCTTTTGAAGATGAAAAGGAAAAGTCCTTCATTAAGTCAAGATACAAAAAAAAGAAATAATTTTTAACATGACCTAATTATGTAGGCCTATGTTTTTTGACAAGTAGTGTAACTGTTAAGGCCAGGCAACGAGTTCTTGAATTACCGAGTTATAATGTAGTTCATAAGTTTTCAATATTAATAACATTAAAATTTTTAGATTTCAACACACACATTAAAACAGTATGTTTTGCCCATTGTATATTGTGTAGTTCTGAGTGGTTTTGCTATAATTGAACCAAATGAAATATTTTCAATGACTGGATTTTGTTGTCCATGACGTGCCCGTTGTTATAGATTATTATATATAACGCTACCGACTCGGATCACAAATTATTATTTGTATAAGTGATGGTAATTATGGAATAGAAAGTGATGGTCCTCAGGTAAAAATTTATCATTTTTACCAATATTCGACACATTAGCAGAATACTAGTGTAAAGATTTCTGAAGGAGCTTTTGCAATGGACGCCAGTAGGAAGGAGGCAGCAGGGGCCATAAAGAGCTGTCAGAGTGGTAGAGGTGTAGGAATGAGACGGTGTGGACATGTGGAACGACAGAGATGGATAGTGATTGGATATCAGAAGACGTGGCACGTTATATGCTGTTCTCTCAGCTGTAAAACTTTATGATGCAGGGGTGCAAAATATGTCCCAACACGCGAACGTGGTTTGGGGGAAATTTGGGATGCCCAGGAAATTTTTATCAGTGACAAAAAATAGAAATCACAACGAAAATTTCAACTGATGTTGTATTCACACTATTTTACAATTATCAACTAGAATAATTAATCTTTAAAATACGTTTTGAAAAGAAACATTTATCCTAATGAGAACAAAGATACCAACATCATTCCTCGTGGGCAATTACTCATAGACTCAAGTTGTGACAGGCAAGGGAATGAGCGATAAGGCAGATTTTTGTCATCATTGTGTGCATCTCGTATCATCTCATAAGATAATTTTTTGAGTAAATAAAATACCTGCAACCTGTATTTGTTATTACTTCTCTTTTTTTCATTCATAACATACAGGATATTGGTTGGTAAAACATAATAAACCCTCGCGTTAGTTTTGGGGAAATTTTTCTACCGAGAAACTTGCGTTCAGGGGAAATTTCAGGGGTCTGAACATTTTCTGCACCCCTGATTAGAAGTAGTGTTGTCATTCAGACTGCTTCAGGAGTTTCATTCTATTCGAATTATAAATTAAAATGTACATGATTATAAACATACGTACTGGCATTGTGGAAAATGTTTTAGTTTAATATTTATGACCTTTACACTGGATTTTATTTATTGTAAACTTTTCCAACAAAGGCAGAAAAGGCACATTTATAGTGATTTTGATTTACCTGTACATGTTCAAACATTTACTGAATGTTGGAAGTACATAATTTATTTGTTTGTTTTTTTTAGAACAGAAATGCATTGTATAATAAACATTTCAATTGGATTAAAAATAAATTGTACAATAAGCCTGAAAATGTTCAAAAACTGACCAACTCTTGGGACAAACACATAGGAAACTCATAGTGTTAGGCCATTTCATCTAGATTTCACTGTATTAGATTATACTGATAGTATCAATGATTAAAGTAATGTAATTTATATATTTATATAAAAATAACCATATTTATTTTTATTAGGTGAATAGTTGTTTTCATATGCCCAGATATTTACATCTTTATATCTCATAAGTTTCACAGACTCAGACTTTGCATCACAGAAACTGAAAGTATTCAAAAATGGTAGATTTGAGTTTTCAGCATGGAAGTGTGTATTGTCTTTCATGATTATACTCTCAAAGAAGTAAAACTCATTTCCATTTCTGTTTTCGTTCACCGCTAGAAGTTTGCATTGATTATTTGTTAATAGTTTCACCGTCTAATGATACTGAATCTGAGTCTGAGAAGAATAGGACTGAAACTAATATTTTAACATTTGCATACAGAAATAATTGTTTTTATAATTACTGTAAAATAACTGCAAGAAACTTGAGTTGCAATTTAAAAACATCAGTGCTTTTAGATATTAATATTATTTTCAAATAACAATGTGAGAAATATATTGTTGTACTGACTTGTAAAACGAAGTTTTCCTGGTTTTCAGTAATTGCTATAGTCTTTTACCATACAGTCCAATGTCATCATATTAATTTATCAACTTCCCTCAAGTATTTGTCCCATGGCCTTGAGCACTCTACCCATAGTCACCACAAATCACACAATGGCCAGAGCGAATAAGCATACATCTAACTATTATGAAGCCATTATGATCTGTATGGTAGGGAGCAATGTTGTGTTATCTATATCACATATAGATGTTGCATTACTCCAGCATTATTTGGATTGACTCAACTCTGAACCAAAACCTGCATCACACCAAACAAATGTCATGTAAAGCAATCTCTCTTCCACTGAATTATCTCTTTGTCTAAATCCCTCATACGCTGCCATTTAAATTTCATTGTGTATTATATTTGTATTCCAGTATTTTATAATTTTTGGCCATCAAATTAATAGCTTCCTGTGTTTGCTACATGTGATCGAATCTTTACTATTTCTTATAGCAGAGGTCGGAAAATTCACACATGTTACAAGTGACACATCAAGTACATATATAGGTATGCATAAATAATGTTGTATTTGTTATTTCTCTACCTTAATTATCAAATACTAATAATAGCATTTACATTAATACTTGGTACTGGATATTGGTGGTTCTCCTGAAAAAGTTACAAATAGTAAAATGTTATTAAAAGAACATCTAAAAATTTCTTTTCTTTTAGAAAGCTAACAATCTCTTTTGTTTTTAGGTATAAAATTAGATTAAAAAATTCCAGAAACTGAAATGTTGTAACAGTGTGTATAATTTTTGTGTGTTGCAGAATTATTCCATCTGTCTTCGCCTGGTGGGAACAAAGGGAAAAAGTTTCCGTGCAAAAAATGTGGCAAACTGTATTCTAGTGTTGGTAACAGAAATCGCCACTATTCATTTGAATGTGGAAAAGAACCAAATTTCACTTGTCCATTTTGTAACTATCGAGCGTTTCAAAAGGTTCATCTGCAAAGTCACATGATGAGAAAACATGAAAATAAAATACTCTATAAATAAAACAGATGAATTACTTCTTCTGTCTGTGGTTTATTTCAATTGAAATTTTATAGTTGCGAATTGTGAGAACATTAGAAAACACTATGTAACTAGTTAACAAAATCTGGGTACAGGAAAATAAGAAATTTCTATTGTTACATTTTTTTATCCAAGAAAGAAAATATGTTATCCACTGTTCAAATGGCTGCTAATAAGATGTTTCAAGTGTTACTTCATCTTATTGTATTGTAATTCATCATATAATTCTTGTACTATTTATTAGAGTCACTCCCTTTCTTAATGTAATTTATCAATTGATTTTTATTTGTTTACAATTGGTAATAAAAAATATTCAATTGTACATGTAGTCAAGAGAAATTTAACTCACCATGTTATTTAGTTTGTGAAAAAACTTATAAACAGTCGTTTGTTTTGTTTAAGTAAATGCGTAAGCAGATTTACTGTGGACTGTAAGAAGTTACTGTATTGATGATTAGAAAATAAATTAAAAATAGCCCTTTAGTACATTTGTGGCACCTAATAAATAGCACAAAGTATTAGAAAATAGATAAGTTGTAGTAAATGATTGTGATTGGACAGTTGTCAATAACGCTAAACAAGATTTCTAATGACAAAAATCGGTCTGGTGAACCATACATGACTTCCATATTCTAATTAATTATAAAATTATTTTTAATATGTACCCTCAGAAAGAAACTAAATATGTAAACATGCTTTTGGTAAAAATGCTGAGAAAGATAATCAAAATAATAATTGTACGTACTTCTTAATATTTTAAAAATTAAGAATTAATGTGATTAAATTATCTTTTATTTAAACAGCGCGAAAGAAAGCGAATACCATGCAGCGTTTGTAATTTTTGAATTTCTGAAAACGAAAAATTTGTTTGTTTACATATCCATTATTACGATATTTTATTTACATGGAATGATATCAATTGTTAATATTTTATTCAATTTTTTTAAGTTTTCAGTCGAATAATATAACATCAATACACAAATTACCCCTCCCCATTCAACTACCCTTTTCATTTCTAGATATTTCATCTACTTTTCTACAGTGGAATATTATAGCATTCTTTCAGGATACTTTACTTACCAAAATTAAGTACTTTACTCTTGTTAAAATGTAAAACATTGCAGGTAAACTACCACTTCCCCTTAACTGGTCTTCACCAGAATCAATAGGCCTTGAGTCCTCTACAACTCAGGCACATATGCAAAAAATTATTTGATTCTGTTTGATTTTGGGGCCTTTATCGTTCCCCATAGAAAAATTTCTACACACAGACACTTTTCAGAAAATGATTTTTCTTCATGTTTTGAGGGTATTACAATCAGAATCTGCCCTTATTTCGAACATGATTTTTTTCACGATCACCATACTTTCATTTCCTTACAGAACATGTAAGTTAAATTTAATTTTGTCTGTCAGTAAATTACTAGTTATTTTAACACAGAAAATTAATTTTCTGTCAAGAAGACTTCATAAAGCATTCTACATGAAATGGAAGAGATATAGTTCAAAACAACAAATTCGTTACTTGAAAGATGTGACTGCTGATTTGTAATGTGTACAGGCCTATTCACAAAATATTAAATAACTCTTAGCTGAGAGTAAGCCAATTTTTTTTTTAACGTGAAACCTCTGTCAACATAATTTGACATTCTGTAAAGCATTGAAATGGTGGAAACCTGAAACGCATACAGCAGATGTGGTGCAGTCAGTTTGTTCCCAACCGGTGGTACGCAAGAAGACCTAGCTAGTATAAAGTATCTACTTAAGAAAATAAAGAACAAGTAAAAATTTATGTTCAAAACAACAATAAATTTACATCGGACATGATTTAAAACCATTACCCTTATAAAAGCAACCTAAACACTTTGCGGTAATATTTCATTAGAATCTAACAGGATGTCTATTGAGTATGATTTAAGGTTAAAAATAACATCACTAGAACCTGACATTAACTCTCTGGTACAAAATAAGCAGTAACAAGTTCTACATTAATGATTTTCTTTTTAATATGTTGTTATTTTTCAGTGCTAACAAGAAAATCTGTAATGAAAGGAATCAACTGTCTTTGGAAAAATCAGTTCCCGTTTTTTAAATTCTATGTATTATATTTAAATAATTATACATAACTTGGAATAATAAGGTATACTATTCATGTTGTATCAAGGTTTTTACTGAGAAGACCCCAATAACCTTTCTTTAAGCTCCGGTTGGAGTGGTCGTGGCATAGTGGCTAGCGTGTGGCGCTGCTACGCTGTCGGCACGCATTTGATTCCCGCCAGGCCCATTTGATTTAGATACGACTGTTCCTCCTCGCAAGGCAATGGCAAACCGGTGAGAGGTATCCTGCCTAGTATAAACCCTCCCCAACTATGCCTTTCAGATCCGGCGTTAAACTGTAGGTCCCATATACTTGTGAGAGACTCCATAACGCACCACGGATATATGCGGGGAGGGTACAAACCGGTCGAAAGACTGAAGGACCCAATAATAATAATAAGCTCCGGTGGTACTCAAAATGAACACAGAAGTCCAGAGTGGTATGTGGGTACAGTAAGGGTGGGAACCACTGCACTAGTGGATGACTTTCATAGAAATTTGAATGTCATGAATTTTAATAAATGAGTATGAGAAACTGTGATACAACACCTATGTATTGTTTGTTTTCAATAATGCTGCTACATATGTGACTTAGCTCAGTTGGACTGGAGCGGAATATAGTTATGAAGATAATTTGTGATTTTATATTGTGTAACTAAAATCATGTACATTTCCTAGTGCGTTCAGAACCTTGTGCGTAGCAGAAAGTGATCAAGTGCACACCTGACATTGAACAATAAGCAGAGACAAACAAAGCTAAGACACCGCCTTGTGACATGGTAGTTGAATACAAAATTTAATAGCAGACATTAATTTTTTTTAATGTTGACTTATTACTTAAAAATAATGACTTCAGAAGTTAAATGTGAATAAAACACATACTTGTACCTTAATTATAAGTTTTGTATTTAGTTTGTCATAGCCAAATGGAAGGTATGAATAGGCAATGCCCACATATGTTGTGGCATGTTGCCCAATCTGAGACCGAGCATATACATTAAAATTCTTCTTAGCATACCTTTGAAGTAGTGGATTCCATATTTTTCTTTCTTGGATTTGTTTGTTTTCATACAGTTTTTTTACAAATAGCTTAGATTGTTATGTATTAACATCTCTTAGACGTTTATTGGCTTACAGCAAACACTATTTTTATGTATATGAATGTTTTATTATTTTAGGTTATAAATTTATTAAATTTTTGTTGTATTAAAAAAAAATTGGTGAGAGTCACTGTTTATTGATGCTTTTAAGAACATTGAAGTTAATATTTAAGTTTATAATGTTAATATAAAAATATATTTTTTCAATTCAAATGTATTTATTTATTCGTACTGCCCCGTATTACAATGATTTGATAATGTAATTTCTCTGTAGTTAAATATAACAGAAATACATAATAATTTTCAAATCCTATATTGAAAATACATTTTTAAATTTCAACTCAGCATACCGTTATCTTTGTTTATAGTTCATGACGACAGTCGGTGAGGTTTTTCCTTTTTAACCATATTTTTCATTTGCTCTTCTTTTTGGCACATCTTTTATATTTTCTCACTTCCGTTTATTTTAAGACTTCTTTGGCATTTCCTTTTTAATTTTTTTCTTGGGTTAACAATCAGAAATTCTCTGAAGTATACTCAATTCTGGTTTCTTGCATTTTAGCTGAATATCCCATTCAGGCAACACACAGGGATTTTGTACACGTTCCTATATTCAAATCCTGCTTCAGTTTTCTTCACTTCATTGTCCATCTGGATTTGCACGGGCCATCATTATTTCTTATGGAAACATTGAACTTCTTCAATGTATAAGTTCATCATTAGTTGTCATTACATACCCATGCCTTATGGCTCTTAGTTAATATATGTCTTATTATATATGATCATCTTAATAAGACAGTTTTAATGCCCACAATTTTTGAACAGAAACACAGTAAAGAATATATAGATAAACAAATGCCAATCAAAGGCATCTCTCTATTAATGGAACTTTTTCTACATAAAATGAAACAGGTAATTTTTATTTCTTTGCTTCAACCTTTTGGCTTTCATATACAGTATATACTTTCTTCATAGGTACCTATTGGTGTTTTCTTGCAGGATTTGTATATTATTCAAGGTATGGCCATTAAACCATCAGACTGGCTTCATAAATGTGGCAATAATATTTATGTTTTAACATTGATCACCTTCTCAGTATATTCCCCTTTTCTTTACACACAATGTATCATTAAAAAATGTTCTACTGTCGGAAACAGTTCTACAGTTCAACATCCCGTTTCACTGGGACAGTAGGCGTTGACATCATCATATCGTAAAATGTATGATATGAAATTCAGTATTTTGGGTGTTAGTCATGAGTATTGAGTTTTAACAGTAGAAAAGTAAAATTGAGGCTGTGGGGAAGAAGTATCTGAGACGAGTTGTTGGTGCTGACAAGAAGCTTTGGCGGATATGTAAAGTTTGTTCACTCTTAAAATGGATCTGATGTAAACAAAACCATCTGCTTGTACTTGAACAGGATTGGTTAGATGAGTGGCCCCATTACTAAATCCTCCGCTAAAAATAAAGTAGCTTGCAATTTATTATTATTATTACTATTATTGATTAAAAATATAAAAGCAAACTTTTTTAATACAAAAATATAACACAAATTTTATATTGCGTGCGCGTGCGCGCGCGTGTGAGTGTGTGTGTGAAGGAGTTGAGATAGTTTGTTTTACATACGCATACATGTTCACTCAAATAATTGTTCTGTTGTGTTTTATATTTCTTTGTCACTCAAATAATTGCTCTGTTGTGTTTGACATTTCTTTTGTATTCATACACAGGTCCTGATGATGACAATAAACATTGTCGAAACGTCGACACAAATAATTTAAAATTTGTTTTATATTTTCTGACTGATCGTCACAAACCCTTCACCAGAAAAATTCATTGATTGACGGTCACTACAAATTTAGGATTTTTAAATACAATTGGGGTTAATACAACAAAAAATAAGGTAAATGTTTTTATAAAGTTTGAGTTTTATATAAATGTTGGTCTGTTAAGAAAGTTTTAACTTCATATTGTACATGCCTCTGTGTTGTATCGCTCCGCTTGTTTATATCAGGCTCCACTCTGTGAGTGAAGAAACTTTGGATATTATAATCTACATGAGAAATTTGTAACAGTTATAATCTGTCTTTTGTTTTGACATTTGGGATGTAGGAAGAATGGAGATTTAGTGTTCTTTGAACTAGGGCAGTCATTGCTTTATGATGCCCCCCCCCCCTTTCACACCAACAGACAAATGTTGCCACTTCATATCAATAAATAAATATACCTTGTTTTGTAACACATGCAACACTACATTCCCAGTACTTTGGTTGTTAATACAGAAGTTGTGGAAAACAAATTATAGAAAAAATTTACAGCTTGTGGAATAGATAAGAGCAGTGAAGGTACCGAGAAATTTTATAAAGAAAAGGGATAACATACGATGAAGCAGAGAGAATGAATGGCAAAGAGGTAAAACAGTTGAAGAGACTTGCACAAATTTGAAAATGTGGTAGCATTTATCCTACACAATTCTACAGTAAACAGGGTTTCTTTACTCCATACGCGCGCGCGCGCGCGCGCGCGTGTGTGTGTGTGTGTGTGTGTGAAAATATTACACCTAAAGAAAGTTGTACAGTAGTAAAACTCATTATGATATTCTGTTTATAATGTTTTCTGGTTTACAGTTTAAAGAAAACAAATGTTCTCTGTTTTTTTTTGTAAGACACATGTTTTGTTTTTCTCTCAGCCCCAAATATGTACCCAATCTCCACTGTTGTCATCATTGCTTATCCTCAGTAACTCAACTCGGGTCAGTGATACAACACTGCTTGAACCATTGAGGATACCAGTGGCGGCTGGTGGTTGCAGTAGTTGTTGAGTTGTTGTGGGAGAGGATGGGGGGGGTAAAAGGGCACATTAAACAGGGCGCAGACTAACATAGCTGCATCGTACATAGTGCTGGCGTATGGAAAAAAATAGAAAGTTACTGTTTTCCCCCAAAAGAAAGCTGCTAATGATAATGGAATGATTCTATCAGTATGCCTACCTATCCCAGATTCCATGTTCCCACGTACTTATGAGTGACTGCTACAAGCATCACTAACGTTTTAGTAATCAAATACTAAATATGCAGAGAAAAGAAAAAGATAAACAGAATCATGCTTTTTATACCTATTAAATAATACACTGATTTGAAAGCGATCCTTGTGTTTACGAGAAATAAAATATAAGAACAGCAAATTTATAACAGAGGCTAGTTATTTTTAAATGACTCAATTGAGCTATAAAAACAGATTTCCCCTGTATATAAACTGCAAGGCACATAAATTCAACTACATAAAATATTACTTGAAAATTCCACTCTAAAAGAGAAGTGAGTGGAATACTGCCTGCTTTCATTTACGAACAACAAGAAAAAATAAATCTGTATAAAATATTAAAAATTTCACAAATCTTTCAATTTTTATTTTTGATTGACACGTAATTATCACAATCACAGTTATACAAAATTATAACTATAATTTATAACCTCAAAAACAACAAATACACATTTACTTTGGACCAACGTAAACACTAAACTGATACAATTTACAAATCAAGAGCGGTGTGCACACTTCATGAAAAAATTAAAGATGCACTACAGTTAGTGGAACGTTGCGGAAACTTTGCAACCACCAAGCTTACATTAGCAACATAGGACAACTGTGAAGAGTAATGAACGTTTTCCCATATGCTTGTGTAGTAAGCTCTGCCATTTACTCTTCAAGTTGCAAGCGGGCTACAACCACACCAGCCTGCGTGCCACATTTGAATTGTACGTGAACATTGCCGCATAGAATCTAATAAGTTTTCCGTTGAAATTTGTGACACTTTTAACTGCTTAATGATTTCGTATAATATTTTATAGTTTAGTTATTCTATATTGGTGGTTGTGCAACGCTCCATAACACCACCCGCCACTGGAGGATACCTCATTGTAGAAAAGAGAAACATTTGTTACCGAATAAATAATTGCTTACCGAATCCGTCGAGTGACTTACTTGTAATTTCGCTTAACTTGACGCGTTTTTCGAGGCATATGCCCCATCTTCAGAATAATTTCTCTTTAAAGAACGTCAGACATTAAGATCAAAATATAATAAATTAAAATTAAAATCAATAGTCAAAACAATAAAGTATCAAATTAAAACACAGAGGAACACGCACTGTCACAACATGATGTGTTCGCGTTGTGTTTGTAGCCGGTGTACACCGTCGCGATGTTACTTGCGCACTATGAAATATATAAATACTGTACATTTATTCACTGAATTCAAATATTTATTCAAGTTATTTCATACAAACTCTTCTTCTTCCTCTGGATTCCTTTACACTAAGCCATTGTTATCTGCACACAAAACATATTAGAATATAAAACTAAATAAAATGAAAGAGTGGGTAGAATAGAATCATTTGAACCAACTATTGAATGTCATGATAATGGTCATGAAATTGTGTAAATCGTCGCAGAAAACGATGACTGTAACAAAGAAGACATATTAAGAGATGTATATACTTTGGAAGCAAAACCAGGACAAAAGTGCTTCATTAGATACAACAAAGAAATTTAATTTCTTCTGTAATTTAGTAATGGTTCTAAACTCTCACAAACAGTTGGAAGGAACCACACATCATTTGTTAACATAGTGACAGATGTTTTTAGAAAGAAATAAAGTATTCAAGTCACTAAGTTAATAATAAATGTGTATTTAACAAGCCACATCAAATTTTAGCAGACAAAAGTATGTATTTTTATTTACTTTCAACACATCCACACTGATAGAATTTTAATATTTATATTAGTAAAGATAGCCGTCCATTTTACTTTTACCTTGGATAACTAAATTCCATAACATCGATACTTGGTATAATATCGATACTTTCATGTTTGGATAAATGAACACACTTTCTCCAAAGAGTACTTGTGCCAATTACGCCTGCAGTCTAGTTGAAAATATGTTTATAGCACTTATGTACAGGATAACTTCCTGATGGTTGGCTAAAAAATAATCTGTTATGTAAGAAATCTTAATTGAATGAGTGAAGCGAGTTCTTAGTTTTAACTTGACTATTTGGCATTTTTCTGTCTGTCTATTTGGGGTGTGATAATTTTTGAACACATCAAGCTCTATTTATAAAACTTGACGTGTATGTCCACACCTTCATTCTATAGAACCCTATTGTTTTTTTAGAATGGGGGGGCAGGTTTTTGAGGGGTCAAAATATGTAATAATTTCAAGAGGCCATATGGAGTATCAAATTAAAGGGAGGAGTTCTGAAGCGCAGGGAGCATACTGGTAATCTGATTACTGGAATCAAACAGGTAATTTTGTGGGTAACATTTTCAAAGAGTCATTTTAATTGTCATCTGTTTTGTAAAAATTGTATAGTACTAGTTGTTGTCCGTATTATATTCATTCTTACACAAAAGTATATATATGTTCATATTAAAGGCTGACATTGTTTCAGACATGATGATGCTTGCACCAAATAACAACAAATATCTACAAGATTCTGTGAACCAGGTAATAAAATATCGTCCTTACGTTTGTATGACTTGCGGAAAGTCGTACACGAGTTTAGGAAATCTCAACAGGCACAGCAATTTCGAGTGCGGAAAAGAAAGGAAATTCTTGTGCATTATGTGCGAGAGTAAATTTTTTCGTAAATACCACTTAGAAAGACATTTAATGCTTAGACACGAAGTTAACATTAAAGAAATTTATAACCGGCATTTAATTAAAGAATGTTGAAGAACACTATTTTTTTATTTGTATTAAAAGTTTTGTTTTTATTAAAATAAATGTGACTGTATATCGATACCATTAGTATTAAGTACATTATGTAGACCAAAATTATTTATTACTTTTAAATATTATAAAATGTATGCAAGCCTTGAGCTGTATGTTAATGTAAATAAAATTTTAGATGCTGTTTCTTAGAAAAAAATTAGCTAAGTTGTATCATTAAATATTTATTGTAACTGAGCGATAATAAAGAGTATGCTACAATGAACTCTGACATTTTATTGTAGGTTATAGTAGTAAATTCAGGAATCATCATCATTATATGGTGTTCTCCAAAGTGACACCACTCCCATTTCTGTTTGTATATCTTTTCCAGCCTTTGATCTTCTTACCACTTACCGCTATCAGGCTTATCACTACCACTGTCTCTTCAAAAACCTCAAGTGACCTCAGAGTATGTCCAACCCAATTATCTTTTTCCCTCTTTACAACCTACAGAATTCTTCCAGCCTCTTTGATTCTCTTTCATGTCATTTCTTTGCTTATTTTATATTCCTACTTAATTCCTTCCATGTCCATTCTTATTTTCAGTGTCACAATTCTATGTCTGTTTATTTTGCTTATTGCAGAGATCTCTCTTACCCTTAAAGAAAATGACCTCTATAAAATAGTTTGTTCCTTTAGAACAATATTGTCAACATTATTTCTCTTTACAAAAACAAAGGTTTTTATTACAAAATCATTTCTAACATACTGTTATATAATTACACCAACCTGTATACTGTACTGTAATGTATTACTAAGACTAAAAATAACTGAATTAAAACTTAGTGTAATTAATAAAAACCAAAAGTTAATTTAAACAAAATTAGAGTTTAATGATAAACACTGAACTATAAAAGTAATTAAAAATTAAAAAACAAAACAATACATACAGTACCGTGGATATACACTTTTTTGAAGAATTGTTCTATCACAGTCTGCTTCAAACCGATACTCCATTTTCTCGCTGTGAAAGACTGAAGTTCTTTAAGATTCATAAGCTGAATACAATCTATCTCATCTTCTCTTTTGGCCCACTTTAGAACAGTCTCAAGTGCATCAAAAGCTTTTGCTGCCGCAGTGGTTTTGTATTAGTAGCATTCTCGCTGTCTTCATCTGAATCTGTTTCGTCGTCATTACGTTCATTTAATTACTCAACTATCTCTTCATTGGTTAAATGTACTAATGTAAGTCAGCTTACTAACACTTACAAACTGAACAAGAACCGGTGTCGTAGACTGATGTTGAATGATGCCATCGGTGACAGAGACTTCCATTGACACAGTTTGTTTATCAATTGTAAGGCTGTATAGCTACAGCATTTATTTATTACTGTACAGTACTGTAATAATTTACAGTATACAATTTTTTATGTTCAATAAATATCCAATACGCCTACACGTGTCCTATACATTACTGTACAGTACAGTACATAATTGTACTTTTTATCGAGTTCAGATAAAAGATCGTGCGGTTAATGGCTGTTCGTATAATCGATGCTCTACTGTAAAATAATCTGATTGGACAGAAACGTGAAATATTAAGTAAAGTATACATGAAATATGAATAGAACACAATATGGACAGTTGACTACGATAAAAGTTTCCTACGAGCAGAGTTTTAATTGTCACTTTTGTTTTGATTTTCCAAGTGATATTTGTATCACATACTTCAGAGCCAGACCATGGCGAGAATGTTACAAATAAATCTACCTATTTTTAAAAATAACCATAACAACATAACCTATAAATATTTAAGAAATGTGTTAAATTTTCACACCAAAGTTAAATAAATTTTGTGAGTAAAAATGTATCAGTTAAGTAAAATTAATTTATCGTTCTGTTAACAAATTATCAAGTTAAACAGAATAGTTCTGATATACACATTGTCAGTTTTTCTGTTGGAAAATAAATATTATATTTAAACGCAATTTTACAAACTTTCTAAAGAATAAAATGTTGAGTTATGGAACATGAAAAGGCATGTCAGATTTTGTTATGACAGTGATGTGAAAATAGGCTCCAACATAAACACATACAAATTAATAACCTGGAGGTTCTCAGTGCCATCTTTAGATAGGCCACACACTGGAAGAGATGACACTAATTATAAGTATAACACTACCGACTCAGAACACAGAGCTTTTTTTTGGTAAAAATGTAGAATTTTTACCTTATAGCCTGAACCAGTTTTCGCTTATTATAAGCTTCATCAGAGGCTGCCACTGGGAGGGCTGTCCATCTTGTTCTTGGTGATGGTGCCGTCTTTTGAAAGATCAATGTTGTGTGTGTGGGGTGTGATATGTTCGAATAGTATGTGTGATTTGAATTGTGTCTGTTGTTTAAGTTGGTAGTGTTATACTTATAATTAGTTAATCAACGGACACGTCATGGACAACAAAATCCAAGACAAGACACTATTTAAACATTTTTCTTGCCTCCAGAAACGATTAAGACTATAAAAATAGGTTAATTACCTTCTGTCAACGTTTCTTAAAATCCTTTTAGGATAACTCGAGTTTCGACACCATTTGGTGTCATCATCAAACTCAAATGATGATGACACCAAATGGTGTCGAAACTCGAGTTATCCTAAAAGGATTTTAAGAAACGTTGACAGAAGGTAATTAACCTATTTTTATAGACAAGACACTAGTCACGAAGCATCTTGAAGCAAAGACATCAGAGATGCGAGAGTTTCAGACTGTCTCTGGTGACTCCTGAGTGAGTATAATGTGTGATGATGATACGGCTATTGTGTATCAGTGTATGCTGTGTGTAAAGGAAGAAAAGCCCTTTTGCAAAGCCTGGACACGTTTCATTAAACATAAAAGGAACCTCATTAAGTTTCTGAATTAATTGTGAGAGGATGGAAAGTGTATAGCAGTTTAGAACAAAAACAAGTTTGCAGACAGATCCGAGTTTGTGATTCAGGCATACTAACAAGCACCAAAGTATGCAACAAATAACTAGTTAATTGGCATGCGCAGCGGTTTTGATATGTATGCAAAACTCTCTTGTAGAGATACGAATCCAAGCCATCTTAAAGATTATTGACAAGCATCTTACCCAGTGTGTGGCAGACTTGTAACATCACATGTTTATATTATACTATTGAGTCAGTCTCTGACAAGCATAAACATGTGTCAGACTTCTGTGTTATCTCATAGCCTTTTTACTTCTATGTTCCGTAAGGAAATGGAAATATGGTGATCATGAAAAGAATCATGTCCGAGATAAGAGCTGATTCTGATTGTACTACCCTCAAAACATGAAGAAAAGTGAGTTTTCAAAAAGTGTCTGTATATAGAATTTTTTCCATGGCGAACGATAACTGCCGCAGGTTCAAACAGAATCAAATAAGTTTTGCATATGTGGGCAAGTTGTAGAGGACTCAAGGCGAATTGATTTTGATGAAGATTGGTTAAGGGGGAGGGGTAGTTTACCAGCAACATTTTACATTTTAACAAGAGTAAAGTACTTAATTTTGATAAAGTATCCTGAAAAGAAGGCCATAATAATCCACTGTAGAAAGGTAGACGAAATATCTATAAATGAAAAGGGTAGTTGAAGGAGGAGGGGGTGATTTTTTAAAAACTATCTTTTTTGATGTCGAATGAAGTACTTCATTTTTAAGGGTAGGATGCCTAAATAATTACATATAATGAAACTATTACTTTATAAAACTGTAAATATCAAAAATGGGGTTGTTCTATTAAGGGGAAGGGGTGATTTTGTGTTTATGTTTTAACCTGCATTGTTTTGTGTTTTAACAAGAGTAAATTACATAATTTTTTAATTTTGATAAATAAAGCAACCTGAAAAGAGGGTCATAATAATAATTTTTTTTAGAAATTATCGAACCGAATTCAAGTAAATGATTTAAAATATAAATCTTAGAACATGGAAGTCATGTATGTTTCTCCATATTGATATTTAAATGGTGTTTAGTGAATAAAGAGAAGTCTCAGATTTTGAGAGCCACTGACTCCACAACTGTGAGAGCTGCTGGGGGGATACGACCAGCCTGAACGTTAAACTCCCTTTTATTTTATTAATTAATGCATAAAACTGTCTTTAAAATAAGTCTGCATGAAGTGATTATGGAATTTGCTGAAATTTCTAATAGCTCTTGAAGGGGATTGATCCCTGATCCCCCCCACCACCACTGCCACCGGAAATATCACCAAACAGTCATTTTAACATGACGTGTATTTATTACAGTTTTATTTTTGGAACACAGGTAAGGACATGTTCACATTAACTAACAATTTGTCATTCATTTTAGTTAAATTATCTGCCATCAGGGAAACTGTAGATTTCTATTATAATAATTGTTTTATATATAAATTGCTGTAGGTATTTATAATTTTTGCAGTCAAAACAATCATAATTGGTTTTAATTAAAACTTTAATGTAAAATGTAAACAAACATATAACCACTTAGTAGCACAAGGCAATAAAATTATATCCATTTTAATTAATATTGTCATACATATATATACTTTCTTTACTAATTTATAAATTTCCTTGACATATGTGTTTCTTGTAGGCAGCATATCAGGTGCCATGTTACCTTGGCAGCCAGAGCGGCCTCGAGACTTTGTGTGTAACAACTGTGGTAAATCTTATCTAAACAAAGATTCGCTTTATCGACACAAAAATGTTGAATGTGGTAAGGAACCCAAATTCGCATGCCCCGACTGCCCATACAAGACATTCCATAAATACCATCTCAAGAGCCATATTGGTATAAAGCATAAACGATTTGATTTTGTTGTGTAGTTTTGTGTACAACAAGTTTTTGTAACTTATTTATGAATTCCTTTTTGTACTGGAAGAAATAGCTTATTGTAACAGTTTATAGCTTGTATAATAAAGTTCAGTTCAACAAAATTCTCAGTATTTTATTACAGAATCCTTCCAAAATTTAAATTTGATCAGATAAGTTATTTTTCTTCAATGGTTTCCCACCATGATTAACAGAATTTGTAGTTTTATCGATTGGTAATATATTTCTTAACAATTACAAACCATTTTCAATTGACAATAATGTTTCATTATTGTTGATATTATTACTAATACCAACACACATGCATTTTATGGTATGCATCTTAATAGTAAAGTGTAGAAGATGTGTAAATTAATTAAGACACTGTAAAATTGTGGATATCTCTGAGTATCAACAGTCAGCATGCCAAGACCTGAAGTAATTTTCAAAGTATCTCTGAATATTTTTAACAAACAGAATTATTACTGTTGCACACCACTACAGAAACATTATTCCGATTAGCGTTTTCAAGCTTCTCAGCTCATCGTCAGATCGGCACCATCAGGTCTGGAATGCTGATCTGACGATGAGCTGAGAAGCTTGAAAGCGCTAATCAGAATAATTTGTCTATAGTGGTGTGCAAAATAATAATTCTGTTTGTGATTATAACCACTAACACAACTTTCTTCATTAAACTTCTGAATATTTTTGCCAGGTAAACAAGTAACTGTTTTAATGTTTATATGTTGAACCATGTAATTTCCATATTCTCACATAGGCTTCCACAACCAGTGTCCATTCTGTATTAGAATTCTTTTCCAGTATGGACTGCATTGAAAATGTCTTTTAAGACAATGTTTCACTCATATTACTATGGGTATCCTCAGGTCTATGTGACGATGAGGCCGACATGCAAATGCTGTTATATACTGTAGAGGTGGTCCAGTAAGTTGATCCATTCGTTGTACGTACGGCACTTGCATTATTTATGCAGTCAGTCAGCTCTCATACAGTCAGTCCAGAAAGTAAGGGATACCAACTTGTGCTAACTGCTACTACTTTTCTGTTGATGTTATCTGAGTGTTTATTAATTTCTGTGGCTTCTAAGACCACAAACAATTACATTATACACTTCAAAAATGCATCTGTTACCAAGTCATACAATAGAAATAAACATAAAGATAACATCAACGATTGTAGAAAGAGAAGCACTAACAATCAGCATGACTTTGTATCCTTTACTATCTGGCATGATTGTACAGAAGTTGACTGATATAATGCACACGGTGATGTAACACCTGCAGGGGAGAGTCCACTTACTGGACCACTCGCTGCCATCTCTACAGTACATAATTCAGTTTGCGTCTCACCGTCACCTAGACCTGAGGATACACATTTTAATATGGATGAAATATCTAACAAAACATTTTTTTTATGTGGCCCATACTGGAAAAAGACTTCACATTCACCATGTAATTTCTAAATGGTACTGAGAAATGCAGAATGGAGTAATGCAAAACAGTCTATGTTGTATTTGTTCGTTCTCTGCTCCAAATTCCTCTGTTGGTAAATTTTTTTATTAGTACAGAATGTACCAAAGGAATATTACATGAAAGAATTCATCAATATAGTTTTAATAATAAAAAAAAACAAGTTAGACCTATATGTGGCGATGAAGATGACGACACCATAAAATATGATTTAGTGTTTAGACACAGAAATCATATTAATGATTGAAACACAAAGTTTCTTTTGGTTTCTAAACGTATTTGTCACATATTCTCGACATACATGGAATAGAAACATTCGCTCACATTTTCGTAGTTCACGTTTTCTTTAACTTTTACAAAGTAACATACTGAAATAATAGGATAGGGCATAGTAATAGCGTCAAAAATAGCATAGGATTTAGTGATGTGACCACTCATTAACCAGTCTGGTTAATGACCAAACTTATCTTACCGAGGAAATCAGCAACACTATACTGCTCACTTCTTCTGGCTGTGATGAACTTGAAGTACACAGCAACTCTGGGGTCAAGTACAAGCACGTGGTTTTGTTTACCTCAGGATCCAGTCTAAAAATGAACAAACTTTATAACTCACAGTAGGAGTATATGTTTATTAAATAATAAAACAGCTTCAGAGTTGGGTTGGCAACAGGAAATCAGATTCAAGTCTTGACCCACTCATTGATAACAATTCTGGAAGCATTAGCAATCACCACTCAAATTTTGCCGGGAAGCAATTGCACTAATGTCATATTGTGTGATGGTGAATATTCAATATTGATTTTAAAAAAAGAGTTGTAAATAATTTTGCAATATTGTAACATTGACGTACTGTAATTTACATAATTGTAATAAAGACATATGTTATTGGTTATTTGAGCATACTATGCACATAGACTGGGCAGAGCCGCCAACCATTCTGTTCTCAAATCACATTACGCACACTGTTATGAAATCCATTGCAATACAAATAAAAAAATTGGAATAAACAATACTAATAGGTCACTGCAAAAAATGCTTCATTTGTGAGAAAGATACCTGACGAGAAAAGGTGATGACAAAAACTTTAAGTATCAATAGCTAACAAGAATCATTCCAGCAAATCTGAAAGGACAAGAAATCCAGTTCAGTTTAGAAATTTGTGAAAGACAGCGAGAGGAGGGGTAGAGGAAGAATGAGTTTATTATTTCTTTTTTTTATTTCTTGTAGTAGTTTTATTGAATGTTCGTATGTCTGATGAAAGGCTTAATGATCTTTGGTCAATTAACCAGACACTAAAATACTTGTATCCATGTTTTCTACATTGGTTTCATATTTCCATACTGTTGCATACTGAGTATTTCAGTTATGGTCTGAATCTAATAACAAGGAATGTACAACCATTCAGACAATAAATTTTAGCAAAATATCAACACGTGGTTAAAAAAAGTGAAACCAGCCAATTGACTGAACGTCACACTCGGTAATTAATTCAGTCACTACGAAAATAAGGATCGACTATGTATGTGGTACACCATGTTTTGTTACGTTATGACGCAGGATCACTTTGTATGAAAAAGTCATAACTCAGTTGATATAAAGTAATCACAGTCGTATACTATGTCACGGCAGCTTTAATGTAATTTACTTACTCACAGATTTGACACTAAAATTTGAATTATTTGTCATAAGTATGTTAATGTGAAAGTTATACTTATTGTTTATTTAACAACTGTTACCCTCTAACTTAGTGAACACATGTCATAAACATTTATAAATGTTAACCACTGAAGTAAAAGAGTAACAAATGACCTCTAAGCTGATGTACAGTTTTTTTTATGCGTAGTTTATTACAAGCTGGTGTTAAACTGTAACTCCTAATCAGATGAATAGAAACAACTTTGCTTCATAATATATTTTTAAAACTTCACAAGTCATGGCTTTTAGTAAACAAAAACAAAAAAATGATTCACAGATTTAAGAGTAACAAATGACCTCTAAGCTGATGTACAGTTTTTTGATGCGTAGTTTATTATAAGTTGGCGTTAAACTGTAACTCGTATGTTCTTGTGAGAGAATAGGTGAAGACGCCCACACAGTGCCGGATTTAAGATTTTTGAGCCCCTAAGCCAAGTTTTCTTAGCGCCCCCCCCCCTCCGGCTGTGACTTTGAAGTAATATATGTACTGCAGAAGTAATTTGATGTCAGATTAATACTACCAAATTTAAAACAGTAGGCTACTATAAAAATGTGTGCTTTCATTTAGCAAACTTTTTCAAAATTTTAAGAACCATGCAAGAGAATTGAGCAAATTTATCTTTTAAGTAGAATAACTTAACTATGTTATTCAGAAATTTAACATAAAAAATTTCTTTTCCATTGTCTAGGTATAAACATTAATTTTTTTCTTATAATTTTTATAAAATTGAAAAAATAGGTCTAGATTTTTTTTTTTATTGTTTGACTAAAATCAGAACAGGGTGGCCATGTAAATTCGGGGGCAATATACTGAACGTTCAAAATTTGCATGCGCAGATTAGTTTTCAAGGATGCCAAAGTCTTAAAAATAAGCACGCAATATTTAAATAAGAACTATCTTCCATTTGTATTATTAACAAAAATTGATCACTTAATTTAAAAAAATCATACTTACAATCAAAGTGCCTTGTACATTTATAAAAATACTTCTGTTAAAAAAAATATATCTGTAGCCTGCGGCCCCCTCTGAGCCATTGGTAAATCCAGCACTGCGCCCACATGCTCGCAGTGCAGAAGATAGCCTATGCTCAATATGAGGACGGTACTTGGATGGAGTTTAACATATCAAACAAATCTCGTGTTTCAGTGTTGCTGAGATAGTTCTGTACAAACGTTTGTCGTATTAATTAATACTTTTAAACATTTTACAGCAGGATCTGATAATGAGGGTGGAAAGTATGTATGTGACATATGCAATAGAGCGTATCAGCATAGTTCTACGCTAGGGCGGCACAAGAAATACGAGTGTGGCCAAGATCGAGCATTCTTTTGCCCGATGTGTGATTACAGGGCGTCGCAGAAACACCACATGAAGAATCACATACAGAGGAGACACAAAGATATTCAGATATTATAGAAACTAGCTTTTTACCTGTTTTTGTTGTTTTTACCTGAAAGTATTCTTTTGATATTATTACTGTTGTGTGTGTTGTATGTTCATAAAAAACATTAAGTTGTGAAAATAAATTTTTCTTATGGAAAGAATTAACAGTTTGTTTGTATTGTCTAGTTATTGGTTTTTTAAATTTTTATATAATTTTTGGTAACTGGATAAAATATTTAACACATGCAATCCATAAAAAATTGTCTAGAAAATTAATATTTTTTTAAGACTTCAACTGAGAGACAGCGGGTAGCACATATAAAAAAAGTGTCTTTTCAAATCTCAATGTGAGAGCAGAGACATTAGCAATTGTGCATCCACAGATACATAAGTGCACCTCCCCCCCCCATGTTTTTTCTTAATATGTCTGCTGCCCACTGTCAGAAGAACAAAAGCTGTAAAACTACCTATAAATGAATTTACTATAAAATAAAACACACACACACACACACACACATGCGCGCATATCCACAATTCCCTCGCGTACCATCCACTCACCAATGCAGCTTTCTGCGGACAGGCTTCCTTACCAGTTATTCTTTGCAGCACCTCTACATTTCTTAATTACTAAGAAGGGAAAAATTTGTGTGCTGACTTATACAAATTTATATATAAAACAAAACAAAAATTGTATAAGACAGTAATGCGACAATAATATCTCAAAATAAAAATCAGACATGTTTATACTATAATAAAAAAAAAGTACAATAAATCTTTAAAGAAGTACAATGACTAATTAGGGATTGTTAAATTGGGATCATTAAGTATTGATGTGTGTGTGTGTGTGTGTGTGTGTGTGCGCACACACGTGCATCCATGCTGTCCACAGCTCAGTGTATCAGGATTCTTGTTAAACCATCTGCTTTGTTTAAACAAAATCAAAATATAATATTTTAATTCTAACACACTGGACATTATTTTCTGTGGAACATGATACATATTTTTTTATGAACAAGATGGTTATTGACTACCTTCTGTGCGAATTTCCTAGAATGTTTCGTCTCCCAGACAATTTGCATTTCCTAACCTCTCTGCAAGTGTCAGACAATTGACATTGTAGTTGATTGATTTTTTTGTTTGTTAATCAGTCCTCTACTCTCGTTATATTATTTGCAGAAATATTTCAACATGTGTACATTAACCAGAATTTTCGCAACTCATTAAACGTCTACAAACTCTTCAAAAACTTTACAGAATTATAAATTAAACCATGCTGTTATATAATAATTTCAAAAATTATAACATGAAATAAAATTATACTCAGTTTTTAGCATAGCCATGATTTCTAAATGATAAAAAAGTATCCATGAAAGATTTGGAAATAATGGTGAAACTTCTCAGGTAATACAATTGTTACTTTGTTGTTATAATAATTCTTTAATGTTGGAGGAATTTTCGTATGAATAAATAGCACTGTATACATTTTGATGTGCACTTCGTTACTAACCTCATCTTTCATATTAAGGGTAAATAAAATTTCAAGTGAATTTCTAATAATATCATCAGTTTATTCTCATAGAGTACACGTTAGCGTTACTAAAACTGATCAGAAGTGAATGCAATTGACAGAATATATGACATTTAAAGGTTAAACAATTTAATGTAAAAGAAAAAGTATCGTAAATTCCATAAGATCACATATTATAGATTTGTTAATGTAATAACATATGTAATGTTTATATGCATAGAATTTAATATTGTTCGTACTGAATAGGAAGAGACATTTGTTTTCTAGTGTGTACGTTGTGTTAGAATATAAATTTTTGTTATTAACATTAGTTTAATTTCAGGTCAATACCCTGAAGTCGATCGACCTTATAAATGTGAAGTTTGTGGAAAGGCGTATCTCCATATAAGGAATTTACATCGCCACGTCAAGTTGGAATGCGGCAAAGCACCTGGATTCAACTGTTCCGTTTGTTCGTATAAGGCGTACCAAAAAGTCCATGTTCAAAAACATGTACGGCGCAAACATCCCGATGTTTACATGATGATGCATCCATCAAACATTTTGCATAGTTATATGAATCTTTAATCGATAATAATAGATTTTTCATTGATTTATATTTATTTATTTTTATAGCAATACTTGTGGTGTTTAAGGTGTGTTTGCTTTTTAAATGATGATATTATTTGTATTATGAGTGAAGTATTTTAAATGTTTAGGGTATCAATGGTTCCTGAATATATTTATTTATTATTTATTGTGTAGTTTTTAGTGACAGTGTTTTGTATAATTGAGGTGTGATACATTAAAACTGGCTTCATTTTTGAATGATTAAAATGTTGTGTTATATATATATATATAAAGAAACCTTTCCTTAACAAGAACAAAATATATTCTTAATCAAACAGTGATTTTAAACTTTGAACATAATTATTGAAGATGAGTATTTTAGATTGCAAACAGTCCAGATGAACAAAATATATTAATATATATGGTCTTAAAGATTGTAAACACTTTGTGTATTATCTAAATATAATTATTCCACTACCGACTCGGAACACAAAACCTTTTATGGGCAAAAACGCAAAAGCTCGACCTTATAACCTGAACCGGTTTTCGCTTTTAAAAGGCTTCTTCAGAGGTTGCTGCTGGTAGTACTGTCCATCTTGTTGTTGGCGACGGAATCGATTTTCGAAAGATCGATGTTGTGTGTGTGGGGTGTGATATGTTCGAATAATGCGTGTGATTTGAATTGTGTCTGTTCATTTAGATGGCCTAAAACATAACCTACATTACAAACAAAACAACCAAACACTAACAAAACTCATAGTTGACACTGAAACAAATATACAAAAATCAGTATGGAGAATGGAAGTATGGAGTATGGATACATGACTTCCATGTTGTAAGATATATGTTTAAAATAATTTACTTGAATTCGTTTCAGTAATTTCTAAAAAATATCGTCCACCCTCAAACTAATTTCACTATTTATAGATATTTTTGTAATTATGGGGTAGTTGTTAAAGATAATGTTATTTTCAGTCACTTTATCCATAAAAATTAGGTAGGCTTACTTTATTCTTATAAGGAAACCGAACTACGCATATAATCATCCCTCCTCCGAAGCGCTCCGAAGTCACTCATGGACCCTGAGCATCTTGCAGAGGGTTCATTCCCTACAGACAAAAAGTCTGTCTATGAACCGTTCTTCTGTAAACACGTGCAGTTACACTGCCCAGCGATCCACAGGAAGCAAATCGATAACAAAAGCCTGCAAATGTAAGAAAATAAACATGCGTGAGGCCAGAAATAACGCATATTGTGTGTGTCTTGCCTGCCTTTTTGTTGCGGTAATCATAATAATAAAATGGAAATGTAAACATTAGATAATTGAGATATGCTGCCTGCCACAAACGATATATTTTCTCTCATACATGATTTAAGTAAAAATGAAAAAATATAAAATTTTGTTAAAATGAAATGAAATGTTTCCATAGAAACTACTTCTTTGTTGTCAATAACGTATTACACATATAAAACTTATAAAATTTACTTTCTCCATCATCAACTACCATTTTAATTTATAGAAAATTACCCCCTTCCCTTTCAACTACCCTTTTCATTTTTATAGATATTTCATCTACCTTTCTACAGTGGATTATTATGACCTTCTTTTAAGAATACTTTATTTATCAAAATTAAGCACTTTACTCTTGTTAAAACGTAAAACGTTGCAGGTAAACTACCCCTTCCCTTAACTGATCTTCACCAAAATCGGTTGTAGATGAAAAAGACTACAAAGACGAACTAAACACGATAAAATATCTAGCAGAATCCAATGGATATGACAGAACAATAGTCTATAAACTCCTACACAAAACAAAAATCAGACAAAGACAGAAAACAACAAATTCATAACACTAAAATACATCAACAAACAAACTGAAAAAATAGCCCACAAATTCAAAAAAGCAGGATACAGAATCGCTTACAAAACTACTAACAAAACAGAACACACACTATTAAAACACACACAGAAAGCACAAAACAAATTCACTCTACCTGGTGTTTACAAACTAAATTGCTCAGATTGCAACAAATTCTACATAGGCCAGTCATGACGTAGCTTCAAACAAAAATACATTGAACACACAAAGGCACTCCACTCCACTACAGAATCCACCTTTACAAACCACCTCATTGAAGCAAACCACACATACAAAAACATCGACAATAACATGAACATTCTACATGTACACACAAAAGGCTGAAAACTAGACACTTTAGAACAATTGGAAATATACAAACACACGAAAACAAATAAATATGACATCCTAAACGAACAGACATAATTCAAATCACACGCATTATTCGAACATATCACACCCCACACACATAACATCGATCTTTCGAAAATCGATTCCGTCGCCAACAACAAGACGGACAGTGCTACCAGCGGCAACCTCTGAAGAAGCTTTTTAAAAGCGAAAACCGGTTCAGGTTATAAGGTAGAGCTTTTGCGTTTTTTCCCATAAAAGCTTTTGTGTTCCGAGTCGGTAGTGAAATAATTATATTTAGTTAACTATATTTAGACATGTCATGGACAACGAAATCCAAGAATGTATTATCTACTTCCATGAAGTATACCGGGATATCTATTCCAATAAGTCACATAGCTCAAAAGACAAGATGAGGGTGTCTTTAATAAGTACAAACCTCTCATGACCCTGGAGGTATGATCCTTCCCAGGATAACATTATCTGATGATTTTCCTGTATCAGCGAGAAAAATCAGATAAGTAAAATTCCAATCTAATTAATTAAGTTTGATAGTTTAGTATGTATAGAATGATTGACATAGTTTTACTCCCATTTTTAGAGCTTATTCGACAGGCCATAATAAAGATAAAATATCATATAAACATGCATCTGGAAAAATACTTTGTTTTCGTTAAGTTACAGTCAGTCAGCTACAGAGATTTGAGAAATGTTTATGTTAGTTGGTGATATGGTCTTAAAAACTGGTCAACAATTATGTTTTGAGTAGTGTATTTGAATAATTTTGTAAGTTTACAGAATCTGTGGGTGTATGTAGTGTGTTATCATTAGGAAATCTACTAGGCATATGTCATATGAAACTAATTAAAACCCATGTTTTTCAACTCATATGTTTTGGCTTTGCAACAATTTTGGCTCCTAACACATGGGCCACTCAATGGCGCGACTCAGTCGCTTGTGCCAGCTTCTTTGTGGAGCAGTACAAAAGAACCCCTATGTGTAAAGTTATAATTTTAAGGACTATAGCACCATTGAGTAGAAACTTTGATTCAGTACCACTGTTTTATTTTATTTATTTTTTTTTCTACTTTATAGCCACCAACAAAGAATAAACACATTCTCATTGACTGACATATTGAATAGAATTGATCAAATAAATAGTTTCATATGTCTGCGCTCCAAAGTGTGAAACTGATTTTACAAACAGTTTCATTTTCTTCCTCAGGCTTACATGGCTGGTGTCAGTTGTATGATTAAAGTTATCCGGGCTGTTTGGCCGTGGTCCATGGTTTATTTCCAAACCAAACGTTTCAACAGCTCCAATGGCTGCCATCATCAGCCATTGGAGCTGTTGATGTGTGGTGTGGGCTTGTGTACTGGCTGCCATCATCAGCCAGTACTGTGTGGTGTGGGCTTAACGTGAACACCCTACATTTAGGATTTTTAAAATTCCACTGATGATGGCAGCCATTGGAGCTGTTGCAACGTTTGGTTTGGAAATAAACCATGGACCACGGCCAAACAGCCCGGATAACTTTAATCATACACAGTTTCATTTATTTGCAACTCATCTTGGAAGTTAATTGTCATAATTGGCTGTGCAGTGTTAATATGTCAATAATTTTAATTTACACAATACGTACAATATGGTGAATAATAAATAACCAGGAGGTAGATGAGCTATTGAAGCATGAGGACATTGTAAGACTTGTAAAGGCTCAATGAATACAGTGGCTAGAACAGATGGATGATCAGTATATGCCAAAGAAAATCCTGAGAGCACATGGGTATAATGCCAGGACGAGGGTTGGATACAAATTAAACGGGAAAATTGTGTTCACATACTATCTTAAAAATCACAGTTTCTGTAAAACAAGCTTCTTGGCGACCCAGGATAAGATGGTTGGATGTTGTGCTGGAAGATCTCAGAAGAATGGATATGAGGAGTTACACTGAGATGGCAACGAATAGAAGACAGAGAAGATTGATTGGTGTTGGAAGCCAGGACTTATGTTGGGCTGTAGTGCTGAAGAAGAAGAAGAATATGTACAATTAATTTCCTGCAACAGTACTCATTTTTAATTTAATGAGGCCAAAAAAACAATTTTTATAAATGTTGAAATATATTTTTTCGTACTGTGAATAAGCCACCATCAAACTGTGAGAAGCTGTATGCTTCATTAAGTTTTGTAATAATAAACATAATAGAATTTGGTTTTGTTTTCAGGTATGACAGGATTGCATGTGCAGTATTTTAACAAGCTGGTCAGACTGAACACAAAACAGTCTGCATACGGTGTTGGTTCGTTTGAGTGTCCGATGTGTAACAATATTTATAAACACAAAAAGAGCTTGAGAAGACACATCACGTTTGAATGCGGCAAAGAACCGACCTTCAGTTGTAACGTGTGTGGCTACAGGGCGTATCAGAAAGTGCATCTGTTGCAGCACTATTACCGCAAACATCCGTCTGATTATAAACAAACCTCTCATTAGCACAAGTAACTTTATACAGAAACCATTGTTAACACAATTTGTTTTTATCGTTATTATGATAAATAGTAATTCTGAGTACAATTTATTTCTTTACAATTAAATTGCTATGTCTGTAATATCAACACGGTAAACAAGCTTGTTGACAACTTGTTTTTACAGAAACTGTGATTTTTAAGATAGTAAGTGAACGTAATTTTCCCAGTTAATTTGTAATCGACAAATCTATTGATTTTAATTTATCAAGTACAACAATGTAAATAAATTAAAATAAATATTTAATTTAAAAAGTACGTAAAACTTGTTATATGGGATATCAGCAAGTTATTAGTTCACAGTTTTCAAAACACACAACACTGTTTATAGATCATGTTCCATCAGTCATAGAGAAATTATATATAAAATGCACACAAGAAAAGAGATAGTTCAAACACATCATTTAGCTAGAATATTCCCTGCCTCTCACTAAATTTCCCACTTAGCCCTCCATAGCCAGGAAACACATGAGTAGTATAAGTCGGTGGTGACAGAGGGTGGTTTGGGACATCAACCTAAAGAAGAAAAGAAAATATCGAAAGTAAAAAAAAATTGTCAGTAAAAAGGTAGTCAGTCAGTTAAATAGTGATTTAAGTGTTAAATTTTAGATATCTAATAACCTAACCCTTATGATTTCATATGCACCTTATTCATTATAACAAAATCAATACCAAATAATGAGGTATTTTTCTTTTAATTTCTAAAGTTTAGTTTAATAAAATCTAACAACTCCCCATCTCCAAAGGAAATTATGGTCATGCTGCTGGTATAAGTCTCTTTTCTTTGTCTTTTGAATATTTTCCTCCATGGTTGATGAAACTGTTTATGACGAACTAGTGTAGTAGTGCCATGTGAGCACGCCCACAACTGTACGTACTATAGGTATGTGTGTACTCTGAAAACAGCAAATTTGCCAAGTCTGCCGACTTTGCCTGTAATAAATTTTAAGTAAGTATAACGAAGCTCGGTGCCCTCTACTCTTATCAATTTAATTTTAAAATGAAGTATTTTATATTTAATTTATTTTTTTAGATATTTTTTAAACAAATGTTTTATGTGGTATAATAGATATATTTAAAATTAAAATAAGTCTAATATAAATTTATTTATTCTATTATTTATAAAATTGTTATGTCTATAATAACAATAAATGCTATTACTTGTTATATCGTTATTTCATCATTGTACTTTTTGAAATTTAATTCACTGGAAGATTTGTCATCTTTAATTACAAGATTTTTTTTATAGTTTTGAAAACAACAGAACATATTTTTTATGTGTTTTGGATATTTAAATTATGTTTATGTAGAATATTTCAAGAACGAATGAAGGTCAGGCAACATTGTCTTCATCTTTCACCACAATATTAGTGGAGGCTGCTAAGTTGCAACATTGACTACAGTTTGCAATTGAAAACATTTGTATTACCTTTAAATAGTTATATGCGCAATGTATTGAACGTTTGGCAGAAGTTTAGATTTTCTTTTTTTGCAAGCTTCTAATAATTTTTTTTTTTAATTTTATTATAAGTAGTGTAAAATACATTTCATTAAGAATAAGAATAAATTTTTAAAAATCAGTTTTGTGTTGTTTTTTATCAATAAAATAAGCAATTGAAAAGGAGAGTACATTGTAACCCAAGGTTCAAGACTTGGTACAGCTTGGGCAGCACTTGATAATTTTGAAATACAATAAAAATATAATGTGTAAGAATGATACAAATATTTATATAAACTGATGCAAAATGAATAAATAAGAAGCAAGTTACTTACAAGATACGTGAGGAAAATAAGATTGTGCGTGTTTATGTATTTGCAATAAAATAAATAAGTAATTGCCATTAATAATAAATTTATCTGAAAACAAAACTGATTTCAAATTAAATTAAACATCCGGAATAAAAGTATGAACGTGGTATGTTGTGCCTGGGGTCATGATCCAAGGTACATCTTCCAAGGACTTTTAAATCATAAATTTCATAATTGTAAGTTATAATCTAAGATAGTTTGACACATCAGCCACTTGTAAGAGATTTGGAAATTATTATAACATGTATATTTGGATTCCTAAATTCTCAATTCAGCTAGTATTCACAATCCCAAATCCTGTGCCTTTCAAAATTATTTTTTCATCCAGTCATTTTTAATCTGACATCCTATTCTGGACAGTATAGTTTAGACAAAGAACAAAATGGCTCCTGTGTAGGTGTATAAAATCAGAAACTATAGACCATTAGTTTTTATATCCCCCCCCCCACGTGGCAGACAGATGTTTCCCCCAATTATACAAAGTAGAAGCGGCCTAAGTTACAACACCTTCCCCTACTGTTTTTGATAGTCATGTTGAATATCTAACAATGAATAAGTTTTGTGTAAAGAGTTGAGTAATACTTTTATAAAGCAATATACTTGCAAAACAAAAAGTATATCAACCATGAGTACATATTCACATGTAACAACAGCCACTTCCTATAGCATTACACGTAGCCTCATTGTCAGCTTCTCTATCATAGGCAGAGAAGTTTTTTTTATAGTTTTCAAAACAACAGAACATATTTTTTTACGTATTTTGGATATTTAAATTATTTTTATGGAGAATATTTGAAGAACTAATGAAGCTCAGGCAATAATACCCAGTTGGCTATTGCTAAGCTTGCAACACACGGTAAAACCATAAGCAATGATAGTTCTTGTATTCACCAAGAGTAATTAGTCTCTCCAACATAGGACGTACTTTTCAAAACATCTGCCATCCTCTACTATAGGGAACGCAACATCAGGAAGTCCAAATTCTACTAGCCACCACAGTGTCAGGTGGCCACAGCATATTTGTAATTGAATGGGCAAAGCGAGTGCTCAGTTTTGACTTAGATATATTAAAATATATTAAATTAAAATTAATATTAAATTAAAATATATTAAATAAATTCTCAGCTTTCTTAAATTAAATTAAAATGAGATTGTTATATTAAAATACATGTTATAACCTTCATATCTTCCAAGAGTGCATACCTGGATGAGTGTGAGGTGTTCCACGTACTCCACCAAAACTGTGACAACAAACATTTTAGATAATTAATATTATGTTACTTGGAAGTGGAATGTGACTGGTCCTGTGGGCTTGCCACCGCTGCACCTGACTATGTCAGGCACTTATAATGAGCTGTGTTAGTTAATGTTTATTTGCATTAGGTGCTATATTCTATTAGTGTCTACCGCATAAAATAGTCTTGACATGAAGTGCTGCCCTCTTAATTGACCAGGTGTATCAACTGTCCAGTTGATTATTATAAACAGTTTTTATGATTGACATACACACACACTTTATAAAATTGCTTTTTTTTCTTCTTGCACACACACACACACACACACACACACACACACTTCTTTTTTTGCTTGCTTGTGTCAAAATTGTTTATTTTTATTTTTATTTAAATAGTATTTAAAGAATGAATTGAGTTATAAATAAAAATAAGAAACAGATATAAATAAGAGAATGAATATAACATTAATGGTGGATTAAAATCGTATTCACAAAACCAAAAGTATTTGTTTCCTCTTGTTTTTATGTTAGATTTAACAGGTGTCCAATTACACTACTGAATATTTATGATAACAGGATGTTACTGTGGGGTTAGTATCATAATATTTTAAAATAATAAAAATGTTCAGAAATTTTATGAAACTGAATGAAACACAAGAAGATTGAAGAAAATTTATGACTTTATTAAAGGTTATCTAATAAAAAAAAGAAATATAGACATATTGGATTTAGTAGTAATCCAATACCAATATCTAATACTACTAACCTTATAAAATAGTTTTAACTTTCTTATTATTTATAAAACTTTTGTAGATATACACAAAAATTAATAACTGCCAAAGGGGTGAGAAAACCCGTCATCTGGGCAAAGGAAGGAGTCTGAAACATTTGTCAAAAATCTTTCAACAAGTTTTTATTTTCTGTTTCTGCCTTTTTTAATTTGTCTGGTATATGAGGCATTTTGGAACCACTGTGTTGTAATTATTTTCTTCTACATGAGGTGTAAATCTAATTCCCAGGTTGGAGAACGTATGATTTCCTCATGGTTTCCTTCCTTTAGACCAATTGTTTTTCACAACACAGGCAGTTAGTCCACACAGTCGTAAGAAGATTTACTGTCTCAAGGCTCCCACAAACCTACAAGGCTGTTGACTATCTCATGGGGTTAAATTAGTTGTCATCACTTGATACCCAGTGTTCTGCAGTGAGGAGACTCACTTTCATTCAAAGTAGTTCTACACAGTAAACTAACTAGTGATCTACAGAACCACTCATATGACAGAAGTTGCTCTCTCTGATCAGAAGTATACAGTATTTAATTTTATAAATAGATTTTCACAATTTAGGGCGGATAATGAAATTATAAAAGTGTGTGAGGTTTGGGCACAGAGTTCATGCAGTTTTTTTAATTTAAAAAACTATCCATTTATTCTTGTGTGCGCGTGTTGTTCCCAAGATAAAACACTCCTGCTAACGTTTTCATATTCTTCAAACCAATGGTGGATCACACTTTGTGGTATAGCCTTGAGCAGTTTTTTATGAAATGTTTTCATTTCATCTTTTTTTTTTATCTTGAGAAGAGAAATAGTCACATGAAGCCACATCTGGTGAATATGGTGTGGTTACAGTATTACTATGGTTTTATTATTTGGCAAACATCTTGAAAATATTTAAGCAAACACAAACACTTGGAAGTTTCACAAACAACATTTGTAAACTGTGACAATTGTTTCAGCCAATTAGGCTATTCTCAAAGAGCTGGTACGAACAAATAAATACAATGTATGTGTTACAGATAAAACAAGAGTGTGTATAAAAGAATCGTGGAGAAACTGGTATAAGAAAAGTGAAGAGACTGAAAAACACCAAGTATAATAAGAATGTAAATCCTAAAATTAATTAAACTAAATGACTGCATTTAACAAAGCTTTCATTGTGAAACTACCAAGCATCTGTGTTTACTTAAATCTTTTTAAGTAATATGTTTCACCCAGGTGCCCAACAAGTCTTCAATTTTAATACCATGAAAAAGTCTTAAACAGACAGAGGTGCATTAAATGCTATGAAAGATGGTGGATTATCGTGGAACAGTTTCCACAAATTGTCTTTCTATATATCTGGAGGTTTTTTTCAAGATCTTCACACAAGCAATAAAAAAAATTCTCAAATAGTACACTTTTTAATAGTAGTACTCTAATCTTTACTAACAAAAATAATTTATGAAACACAGAACCACAGTATTCGTTTACAGTCATAAACTGATTCACAACTGTCTTGGATGCATTTTTGTACCATTTGTAAACCACTCGTTCATGCATGCGACGCACCAGACAAGTGTGGTGCAAGTTATTTGATCCTGTGTATTTAAAATATTGAAAAGTCTCCAACAAATCAAAATCCAAATGACTCGGTTAGTCCAAACTGTGCGTCCGGTATTGCTAAACGTTTTGTGAGTTGTTGTGAACTGGTTGTTTTGTATTAGGCAATACAGGCAACATAGGTAATTTAAAAAATTGCATGAACTTTCTGATGAAACCTCCAATGTAATTGATAGTTTGGAATAGTAAAATACAGAACATACTTCACTGGCTCAGAGTATCTGATGACATCAGTCTTATTTGACAGCAGTATGCACTTGCTATGTCACAGCATTATCATAGTACTTATGTAAGTGGATTATAACTGCAAGGACATTGAAGCTGCTAACCTGAAGTTTCTGAGAAGTATTCAGTTCTTACTCGCTCTTTGATAGGAAAAGAAACAAGGGAATTAGATAGGAGTTGGAAAATAATGAAGATGATTTCTGAGCCTGTAAATGAGATAATTAAGGAGTATAGAAAGAGATGCTATTCATACTCGAGCCAAATATCAGCTAATAGGATATGACTAACAGGTTTAAAATACAAAATGTGTAGATAGAGATTTTGGCAGACCAAGAAAGAGACAGGATCCACAACAGACCACCTAGAGCTTAGTTCTCAGAGCCTCAGATGATGATGGCGATGTTAAGTCTCAAGAATTATAACTTATTCACCGTTAAATACTCCAGAATTTTAGGGTATTACAATCAGTAACATGAACATTATTTTCTACACAGATAATATTGCAGTTGCACCATGACATGCATCTAATTTTCTAGCATCAAAAAATTGTGTGTTACTACTACACTACTGTCAAATAAATTTCACTGTTATTTTTAAGTAATATTTCTTTTAATATGAAATTTTTGCATTTCAGCTCACCTGTCAATCTCTATCTGTGATAAACAGACAGCAAACAACAACCGAGCATTCGTTTGCAACAAGTGTGGTCGTTCGTACAAATGGAAAGATTCATTGCAAAGTCACCAAAAATTCGAGTGCGGCAAACTGCCACAGTTTACATGTTTCTTTTGTCCGTACAAAAGTAAAATTAAATCCAACTTGAAGAGACATTTGTACACTCGACATTACCAAATTAATTAAATGTGAAAATGACTCCACAAGTTAATATACTTCAGAGTAGTTAGAAATTAAAAAAAAATATATAATATTCACTTGCAGTTTGTAGTATTCGAACTTAATAACTTTCAAAGAATGTGTATAAATAATCAATTGACATCTGTGTACTTTGCATATGAACAGCAGAGTAAAAATGTGCATTTGTTATGTGTTTACAATTTTGTTTGCTGTCTTTATAAATTATGTGTTACCAGTTGTATTTCCTAACCAATTGTAAACATACTCAGGGCATGATTATGTTTTATATATATGTACCTATTGTTATGTCATTAAGTGGTTGCAAAGAACCAAATTATGTTATAATAATGAGCTTTAAGTATACTGTTGTAAGTAAATGTAATATCATATTTGAAACTGATAAATATATATTATATCAATAAAGTGTATACCGGTAGTTTTTGAAAAGTTTTATTAAAATGCAGATGAAATATTATTCAACAATATGTGAGTTTCTTATGTACTTGACCATTTTAGCGAGGGTGTATATAGTGTACTTGACCAATATAGCATAAGACGTTGTATAATAAGTTGTGTTGGGTTGTATATTAAGTAACAACTAGAAATATACAAACACATAAAACCGACATCCTAAACGAACAGACACAATTCAAATCACACATATTATTCGAACATATCACAGCCCACACACACAGCATAGATCCTTCAAAAGATGGCGCCGTCGCTAAGAACAAGACGGACAGCGCGCTCCCAGTGGCAGTCTCTGACGAAGCTTGTAATAAGTGAAAACTGGTTCAGGCTATAAGGTAAAACTTTTACATTTTTACCAATAAAAAACTTTGTGTTCCGAGTCGGTAGTGATAAATTTACAATATACAGACTGCAACAAATTTTATATTAAATATAATTATTTCACTACGACTCGGAACACAAAACTTTTTATGGGTAAAAACGTAAAAGTTTTACCTTATAACCTGAACCGGTTTTCACTTTTAAATAGCTTCTTCAGAGGTTGCCGCTGGTGGCACTGTCCATCTGAAGAGTTACCAGCGGCCACCTCTGAAGAAGCTTTTTAAAAGTGAAAACCAGTTCAGGTTATAAGGTAAAACTTTTATGTTTTTACCCATAAAAAGTTTTTTCTTCCGAGTCGTAGTGAAATAATTATATTTAGCCTAGTTAAGTAACGGACACATCATGGACAACGAAATCCAAGAATTTTATATTGATCAGAAAAAAAAACATTACTTTGACACATACAAGAGAACCAAATCTTTATAAATCCAATTTAGCCACACATCAGCAACATGGAACTGATAAAACATATATCACACAGGCGCACTATAATGAATGTATGGGAAAACTTATAGATATATATTATAAAGATAAAACACTAAATATTGGAAACACTCAAAAAACATAATTATACACCTCATCTGTTTACAATAACACCCACATAACCAACCAAAAGCTAAAGTAACTGAAACCAACAGCAGTAACCTACCACAGGACACACAGGTATCTCATAAACCTTAAGCAAAAACAGTTTGGCTGACGATGGGTAAACTCCTTGATGCCCAAAACATGTTCCAAGTAAGAAAAACACAAATCTTTAAACTAATATTATGTTAAGTAATTTACTTACTAAACAAATAACTGTAGCAACAAGTGTTTGAATATATGTATTGTATAATGAACACAAAAACTTTTTTCCATACTCGAAATAGCAACATTTACGTAGAATTTTTTTTTTTATTTATTTAAACACACTGACAGCAAGAGTGGGAGACAAAGGAACAGGAAATAGAAGGAAAAGCCGTGTTCACCACAGGAGAATTTTAGTAAAAATACTCTAATTATTCTTGCACATGTAGTTCATGACAAATGTGGCAGGCAGCTGAGCCAGACAAGTATGGTTGATGGTCAGCACCCACTGTTTTTTTGGTAACTATAAATTAGTAGCATTTCTTAGTGTTTAAATTTGTATTTATAGAGTTGTCATATTTTAAATCAATAAATTATATTTATTTTTTTTATTTATTTATTTTTTTTTATTGGCCATGTGAGGCCACATGCCAATTTCAATTCTTTATTCCTTGTTCTTTCCATACTGCAATTGAAATTGTATAGAGTGCAAAAGTAGGAATTAAATTCCGAGATAAGATCGGATTGTTAGTCTGAAATGATTGTTTTTCGTCGTTTACTCCAGTAGGTTCTTCCGCTCTCTCTGCCGTTGAAAACTGAGATGCCTCATCTACCTTTGAGACCGTTGACCGGGTTTCACCTGTAACCCTAGGCAGGGGCCCTTACTGGGTGCTATCATCCGGAGCCAGATGAACCCAGGTTTTAGAAGAGGTCTGCTCCTCTAAGTCTCTTCCACCATTCTGTCCGTGGAATTTGATTTTATTATATAGGAAAACCAAATAAAAATTTGTTGTCATCTTCATCCTTGATGACTATGGCTAACAGCCTGTTCCAGTCTCAATGGAATTCATCTACCCATTGGTTACAGGGCCTTCCTACACTTCTCTTCTCGTTGAATGATAGTCAGAGACTCTTCGTGGCAATCTAGTTGAATCCATTTCCTCCACATGTAAACACCACTCAGTTTTGTACCAGGAGTTTTATTATTTAAGCTTTCAGCTGTGTCTATTTCCATTCTAATATGATAATTTCAGATAAGGTCTCCCCCTGGTAAAACCATTTACTGCCTTCAGGAACCTCATTTCTGCCCCTTGTATTGTAGACATATCTTTTGCTTTCTAATTCAAGTTCCACTATCATATAGCAGTTGAAGTATGTCCAGTACAGTATAATATTTAAATTATATCTCTTTTCTTGTTTAAGTATTTAATGATACATCCACAAACTGACTGGAAAAGACTAATTTTCCTCTGAATCTCTTTATCATCTTGGTATGTAATGCTGTATCCTTGATACATGAACCTGACACCTATCCTATATAACAGTAAAAAAATTGGTAATATTTATTGTAGTATTTGTGCAGCCATTGTTTGTCTTTTTAAGCAGTATTTTATGAAAAAAGATTATATATACAGGAACTTTTCATTCAGAGGATTAGTTCAAATGTTAATACAAGCTAATAAATTTTAAACATAATTAACTACAGTGCCATTTCATAAAGAAAGAAAAAGTATGAAAATAGACAAAAATGTATACAAAACTGAAGGCTGAAAAGTCTTAGTTACTTGCTTCAGCCACTTCTTTTTGTCGTATCAAATGACAATGATTTCATAATGAACATCATTGTGTACTTCTTAGAATTTCATTTCAGCAGCTTGAATTTTGTTTTCTCTTTTTTTCCCTAGTGTCCAGGCATACAGGAATATGACAAAGCTACTGTTTTGTGAAAATTACTGGAAAATGTTGAGGATATCCTTTCTAGGCTTATTTTTTATGTTTGCGTTGACTGTTTTGCCGATGCTTCTCAATTTTTCTATCAAATGCTTAATTTATTTTTGTTA
Source organism: Magicicada septendecula (assembly GCA_034769895.1). Classification (NCBI taxonomy): domain Eukaryota; kingdom Metazoa; phylum Arthropoda; class Insecta; order Hemiptera; family Cicadidae; genus Magicicada; species Magicicada septendecula. The sequence goes on from CM068368.1 coordinate 12,987,549, forward strand.
TTGTTAAAGTTGGTGAATAAGTAACAAAAACTGAATTTGTTACGTGTGTTTTGTACAAAATGTAGTTCTTTGTTAATTTTGGCAAACTAGTTATTTTTTTTATTACTAACAAGTGTTTTAATTCAAATATTATCTGTTTCCTAAAGCACTGAAGAATATAGCGGATGTAATGCATGAAGATGGTGTTAATTTTAATGTTTGTGCTAACAATTAGATGTTGGTTGAGAATCTGTACTGATTAGTAGACACTTTGTAATGGTACAATGAAAGATTTGGATGTAACATTGGCTTTTATAAATATTACTAACATTTATAAAAAAAGCATTAATATTTTGATAGTTGTTTTCAGTGACAGATAACTTGTCATAATAGATATAACCCACTGTTTTAGTTGAATTTTAATTTCTATAATTATTGAATTTGTGTTTTATTTATTAACAAGTGTGCTATATTTATTTATTTCAGTGTGCATGTCAGTAGAATTTCCTGGGGAGTTTATGTGTAACAAATGTGGCCGCTCCTACAAACGGTTAGAAACTTTGAAAAATCATCAAGCGAACCAGTGCAGCAAGCCGAGAGAATTTTACTGCCAGTACTGTCCGTACAAAAGCAAACTGAAGTCGAATCTCAAGAGACATTTGTACAACCGACACAATAAAATTATGTAATGTGTACTGTGATCAATAAATATGACAAGTTTTATACCAAACATTTTGTAAAATTTGAACTGTGTAATGAGCTGCTGCCCATACATTGACTGTATTGTATTGTGAACGACACAAATACAATTGTTGATTTCAGATTGCAGTTTTATTATATAAAACAACCAAAAAAATAACCTCATTAACGTTTTTGAGATGTCTAGCATAGGACCGATCGCATCATAGAGTACAATCCACATACTCGATCAAACATTTGTGTATCAGATGAGCAGCTGGTTTTATTGGAACATTGAATGGTGAGTTATGTGGCAACTCTGGGTATATACGTTATGTCAGTTTTATTCTTTGTATTTAACAGACTTATACTCTGTTTGTGTCATAATAATTGATGCCAATCACAAACATACAATACACAGTTGCATTAGTGTGTCGAGTTATGGCTAGACATATTGTGCCTACAGTAAGTTCTTTGGTTCTGGACTGGAAACAATCATGTTTTGTCTGTGTATTACTGCAAAGCTAAAGTTACATTGCATAGACAAGTACCTATATTAATGTTTGGTACTAAATACGTCATGTACATGTACATGTAACTGTTTATGTAATTTACAATTTAATAATTTGATAACACTTTATATGTGAAACAATTATATAAAATAAATAGTATGACAGATTAAGTAGATCAGATGAGAGGCAACTAAATATATTTGAAAGGATGATCCTCAGGCAAATTGTTGCTCCACTGTTAGAGGGGGAGCCTGGAGGAAAAGATATAATTTACAGCTCTATAATTTGTTTGATGAACCTGATGTGGTCACCTTTATTAAATTAAAAAGATTAGAATGGGCTGGACACATCATATGTGCTTGTGAAAGCAGAGTTATTAAGAAGATGTTTAATGCAAAGCCAGAAGGTAAAAGGAAAGTTGGAAGGCAAAAACTGAGATGGAGGGATGGGATGAATCAGGGACATCGATACTCTTGGAATTACAAACTGGAAGAATATGGCTAGAGAATAGAATAGAGAAGAATGGTGAAATCTTCTGAAGAAGCCCAGGGCCCACAAAGGGCTGTCAGCCAATGATGACGATGGCAAATTAAGTGTCAGTCTAGCGGTTTGGTAATCAATTTATTAAATTTTTAATTTAATTTACTTAAATCTTCTTCTGTTATATTCATACAGAGTGTTTAGCAGTACTAGAACTGTCATTTTAAAAACAAAATGGTAAAAAACAATGGTTTAAAATTCATGTATTGGAATATTGAATAATGACAAAAATTTATTAATACGATTATTTTTGAACCGGGGGGTGTATGTAGCCTACTTTGCTGTGTTGAGCCTTTAAAAATAAGAGTAGTGACATTTTTTCTTCAGTGAATTGTTTTAAGCTATGTGTTTGCTGTCAACTTATTCAAGAGAGAATACAGTAAAATCTCCGTTTAACAGACACTCAAAAAAATGACATCTCTGAAATTACCATGTATCTTATCTTTGTTTTTTAATGGGCATGACTCCCAAAAGCAGACATTCTGAAAAACATACACAGACAGTCCACCGAGCAAAATATATGACCTTTTTTCTGTACAGCGGGCAGCTCAGGCATCGACAAAACCCTTCAAACATCAATTACTGCAATGCTTATAACAGCAGGAAACTTTTGCTTCTTCTGACTGCGAGACTGTGTTAAGCCTCCTTCTTTCAAACAGCTGTTGATTTTTTATTTTATTCAAATAAATGTATATAAATATAATAAACTGCTGATGAGACGACAGATTTCCATAGTTTCCAAACAGCAGTATTTATGCCCGTGTGAATTATGTAAATTACCATAATTCCTAAGCGTAATGGTCACTGAAAACTTATTGTTTACTTTAAATCTAAGGAACAAATTTAAAAATAAAAGAGAAACTCAAGTCCTGCCACGTTTACCACATTAAGACGTATTTTTTTGGTATGTTTCAATGTTTGCTAGCAAAATTGCTAGAGAGGGCAGATAGATAAGATTAAGAATTATATTTCATAGTACTAATTGGTTGTTTTAAAATAAGGGTGTGTGACTGACCCACGTGTGTGGAGAGGAAGAGGGTAGTTTAAAGGGATGCGCGCGCACACACACACACACACACACACACACACACACACACACACACACTGAAACACAAGGAATTTACTAGAAAAATATGTAACTGTACAGATGGTGAGACAGAGTTTAGGGGGTGGGGAAGGGTCATTAATTTTTAGTTTGTTGTGGGTGAGCAGGGTGGGGGAGAGGGGTGAAGGGTTGGGTATTACATATTTTCTGCCTATTCCTGATCTGACGATGAGCTGTGAAGCTTGAAAGCGCTAATCGGAATAATTTTTATATAGTGGTGTGCAATATTATCATGTACGATTTAGAAATGCTACATTTTTGTTTTATTTCACATGCATCTGCAATATGAGCAATCACTTGCGGTCTGTTCACAATCCACTCCTTCCTTCCTTCCTATAAATCCTTATATCTCCTGTTGTTGGTTCTTTTTACTATACAATACCGGTACATAAAGCTTGCTTTGGTACAGCGTAAGAGTTAATTCATCACTTGTCATTTATCAGTGGCATAATTAGGAGCTGCTCCTGCTCCAAGGAGAAGAGGGATGAAAGTTGGAGTCCCCTTTATTTTATTAATTTACCAATATTGTAGTTCCTTTTATGTCTACAATTATTTTTAAGCCTTATTTTAAAACAAACAACTGGCTTAGAAATAGGCGTATTGTGATCCCCTGATCACAATTTATATAATGATAATAATAATAATAATAATCTTTTAACAACTTGATACATAAATTTTTAGAAAACTTGATTTTACTTGTGTTCCGGACCCCCCTCCCACAGTCGCCCATTGATACTGCTTTCTGAAAAGCATACAATTTTCCCTTTCCTGATGCTGTCTGTGTAATAGGAAGATTATACTGTATAGTCAATCTTTGAACCTAATCGCCAATTTTTCTGTACACATAATGCAACTGAGTGTAATTAAGAATGTGAAATTTTAATGTTGAGAGGACAAATCATATTTATGAAACAAACTTAAGACTTCCAACTATTCAGAATCACTAATCACATTCAGGTGTACACAACAAAAATGTGTGTGTGTGTGTTGCCATGTCCCCACAAAGTGTTCCATTCTTCCTTGTCTTTAGCTAGTTAAGTCACTTGCATTCTGCATTTGTCCAATTTTCCTCAGCTTTCTTTGAATTATTCTTGTGTACATGTCATCATTTACTTCTTTTTGATGGATGACCACTTTAATATGAGTAATTCTTCTGATGTCTTCTTCAGGTTGCCTCAGTGTATGGTATACCTATCATGATTGCTTTCTGGTTTTCTCTTCCTTAATGGTAATTTGCTATAATTCTGTATTAGTTATTACTTCCATATTCCTTAAGGAATGGAAGTATGGTGATGGCAAAAAAAATTGTGTTCGAGATTATTGCAGATTCTGATTCTACTACACTCAAAACATGAAAAAAAGTCGTTTTCCGAAAAGTGTCTGTGTGTGTGTCTGTCTGTGTGTGTGTCTGTAGATTTTTTTTCTATGGCAAACGATAACTGCCGCAAATTCAAACAGAATCAAATAATTTTTTGCATACAGCCCTGATTTGTAGAGTACTCACGACCTATTGTTTTTGGTGAAGATCGGTTGAGGGAAAGGGGTAGTTTACCTGCAATGGTTTTTTTTTATCAAGGGAAATTTTTTTTTTTGGCAAACGATAACAGCCGCAAATTCAAACAGAATCAAATAATGTTTCGCATACAGCCCTGAACTGTAGAGTTCTCAAGACCTATTGTTTTTGGTGAAGATCGGTTAAGGGAAAGGGGTAGTTTACCTACAACGTTTTTTTAACAAGGGTATTTTCTATGGCAAACGATAACAGCCGCAAATTCAAACAGAATCAAATAATTTTCTGCATACAGCCCTGATTTGTAGAGTACACAAGACCTATTGTTTTTGGTGAAGATCGGTTGAGGGGAAGGGGTAGTTTACCTGCAACGTTTTTTTATCAAGCGTATTTTCTATGGCAAACGATAACAGCCGCAAATTCAAACATAATCAAATAATTTTTTGCATACGTCAGTGAATTGTAGAGGACTCTAGGAATTTTGATTTTGGTGAAGATCGGTTAAGGGGAAGGGGTAGTTTACCTGCAACCTTTTACGTTTTAACAAGAGTAAAGTACTTGAAAATTCATTTAAACTTTTTCAAACAATGGTAATTGTTAAAAATAAAATAATTTTGTTGCCAGGCAATAAAATTATAGTTTTTTCATTTATGTATTTTTTTCTCAGTTATGTACTGTTTACGTTTCCATTTTATTATTATGACTACTGCAATGAAAAGGCAGGGAAGACACACACACACACACACACAGTTCGCGTTATTTTTGGCCTCATTCATGTTTATTTTCTTACATTTGCATGGTTTTTAAATGGAAAGTGCCGAACCCATACCAACATAACGCATGCAAGCCGAAAAAGTGTCCAGCGTGGATAGCGATTTCCTTCCTGTGGATCGCTGGGCAGTGTAACTGCACGTGTTTACAGAGGAACGATTCATAGACAGACTTTTCGTCTTTAGGGAATATTTAGGTAATATTTCATTTCAAAAATGATTTTAAATATAAATCTTAGAATATGGAAGTCGTGTATGGTTCTCCATACCGATATTTTTGTGTGCTACACCTAGAATTGTTTTACTTCCCAGAGGTACCTGTTGATAAAAGTTTATTTTTTTTTACTGCAAGTCTTAGATAATTGCTAACCTCAACATCTGCGAAATAGTAATAATTTCATTTTACTTTTAAATTTTCAGATCACATTCAATTTATTTAACTGCATTGACTTTTTACATTAATTATTATTCTGTTGCTTGTCTCACTTTTGCCAAGCAATTTGGATTTCTTCTTCCATTCCGTGTGCTGTACATACAACACTATTCAAGCAACAGAATTCTGCTCCATATACAAGTTGTCTCAAAAACAAAAATTGTGCTTGTTTCAACATTGACCTGATATAACACCAATAATTTTTTAATGAGAACAGGTCAAACATATTACTAAAATCACAAAGCCAGTTTTGAAATTAGCTGTTCAAATAAAATGCACTAAAAATAACATGATTTGTGATGTTTACAATTCCATCTTCTGACATGTCAGTAGTACTGTACCAGAACGATCATCGGTTCTAACACTTGTGGCAACTCAAAGATTCTATAGTTGTCTGTGTTAATTTGGATTGGTCATGTTTAAATATTATGGTAAAAAGTACAGATATAATTTTTACAATACAGATATATTACAAACAATAACGATCAATGTAAGCTTTCTTGGAGTGAATACCAAACATTAGTGTGATGTGAGTACTTCAGCTTGCCGGACTGTAAGGCCGTGTTCCATGGTTGTTTTGTCCAAACATTTTGGCCGTGCTTTCGATGGCCATCTACAGTGCAAAAGAGTGCAACACACTGACCCAGGTTTTGCAGTCAGTGACCACTGAACTATGGTTAAATAACAGTATGACTGTGAATGTGGTGACTCCACAAAACCCTCACCCTCAGCTTTGAAAGGTGAACTAGGTATTAGCACCAAATAGACAGGTATTGCTTTCCAAAGAGATTTTTAGTAACAAGGAATAGAAATATTTTGTGACAGCGATTGATTAGAATTTAGTACATCTGGTCTAGGGGTGAGGTCCAATTCTTCTTTGCTTCAGACATTTTGACTGTGCCTGTGGCAGTCATCTTCAGTTTTGGGGCTGACTAGAGCTCTGTGTCTGTACCCAATAAAATAACATAAAGACTTAATTGGCACCAATATCGAAATGCCACAGCCCGTCGAATGTCTGAAACAACAAGGAGAATTAGACTTCTGCCCTACAGTCCACAGATACTAAATTTTAATAAATGCTCAGTGGCCTTATGAAAGCTTGAAAGCTTTAGATCCGTGCTTTTCGGTATCCACAAAACAAGCTTGAAAGCTTGTGTTATTAGCTTGAGCTTTAATGTCACTCTTTGTGCAGTATTCACATATTTGTTTATAACATTGCTAATATTTGTTAGTATTTCTAGAAACAATTTGTAGTAAAGAGTTTGCAGAAATGATACATGTGAAAGTGTTGTGTACGAAGGTAGGGTGAAACCTTCCGTGCCTGAATAGGAAAACAACACTTTTCTGGATTAATTTGCATTTATTTCTCAACATAGTCTCTACTTAGTTCTATACAATTTTTCCAACGATGTTCTAAAGCGATTATATCATACTGGTAAGCCGATTTGTTGAGGTCCTCAAAGTAGCCATTTACAGCATCTCTGACTTGATTTTTGTCAGTATATTGTTTACCACCAAGTCATTTTTGAGGTTAGAAAAGAGGTAGAAGTGACTTGGGGCTAAATAGTGCAAGTGTGGTGGCTGAGTAAGCAATTCAAACTTCAATTCTTTGATTTTAGCCATTACAATAATTGGTTGAAACCTCCTTTCAAGGTGTTTCTGGTCAAGTGTCAGCAAACGCAGCACCCATCTAGCACACAGCTTTGTCATACACAGATGTTCGTGTAAGATATTGGGCACAGGTTCTGTTGATATACCAGCAGTCTCAGCTATCTCGTTCACTTTTATTCTACAGCCTACCAAAACGATTTTATGGTTTTTTTGTGGAACAGTCACTTCAATTGTACATCCAACACGTGGATCATCAGTTGTGCCTGTTGGATCATTTAAATACAGTACCCACAGTTCAATCGTTGTATTTGATGTATAAGAGGCTCCCAACTTTGAATACAGCTCCGTTTTCATATCGATTACAGTTAAATCTATGAAAACAAAATTTAATCACAACATAGTATCTGTCCAATGATGTTCGAGGTGCTTACAGCGATGGACTGTGTTACTAATAATAAACAACTAATTGACTTGAGATCATCGAAACTAGACCTATAAAGAATGACATCATACAACAGGGTCAAAATAAATTACTCACCTACACAGCTGTACTGTTGTCTGTTACATAAATAAGTCATGTTTCTCTTAAAAACTACATAGACCTATACAGACAGGTTATTAGAGTCAAGACTTATTTTGCCATGTTGGATACTGTCACTGACCACTGACACTGTGTTTCACCGTGTTGATGAGAATGTGAGATGGAAATTTAGTGTAACCCTCTTAATAAAGGATATTGATGTACTACAGAAATAGATGGCCTCTACATCATCTGAGAATAATTTCAGCTTTCCAAAAACTGTCTTTAATTACAGCTCACAGGGAAAGATATGTTTATTGGTGTAACCAAGGAGGCTTACAGAAGGTTACAAGCTACCTCGAGTATGTCACAAATACGATCTTACAGATAAAATATAAAAAACTGTCGCTGTTTCATAGGGTAGGTTTGTAGAATAGTATAGGTCTAGATGAGTTTCTCATAGTTGGCATTCAGGTAATACGGTAACATTTATGGAACTGCCCGTCCTAAGGCTTAGTCTCAACTACAGGCAGATGTATAATGTAAGTAATGGGAAACGTAAAAGTCAGGAAGTGCTACAAATGGTTTGCAATTTTTCATATCAATCACCAGCCGTTACTTGTTCTTGTGCTTAAGTAACTCTTGTGTGTGTGTTAGCTATGATGTGTAAGTTTTTCTGTTTAACAATAATCTTTTTAATGACAACACATTTTTGTTTTAATTTTATGCCATATGTTATGTAAGTATATTGGCTGTGAATAAAAACAAAAGACAGGCATTTTTAATGGCTATTGTCCATAAGCACTTTTCATAGATGACTCCCCATTGAATTACTGACTACATCCTTAATTTACTACCGGTAGTGATCGTTAGGTTAGGTTAGTTTATGTTTGGCGTTGTTACAACTCAACAACAATTGGGCTGATGATGACAATGAATATTGTCAAAACATTGATGCAAATAATATTGAAATTTGTGTTATACTTATTGACCCATCCTCGCTAAACCTTCCACCATTAAAATTACTCACTACATTAAGCTGTAACAGACCTATAACCGAAATTGAACTTGAACTAATGAAAATGTGTCAAAATCAAAACGATTGAAGTCTGATTGTCTTTGGTGGCAGGAGCTAAATTTAAATCACTAAAATGTCCATAAATTTTTAATACATAATTTGAATCATTTCATTGCTGACTCTTTAATGCGTTGTCACAGTAGTGCTCAATGTCACGTTACATTTCCTATGAGTAAGTACTTAGCTAAAGTGGCATCATGTGATACATTAGCCCTCTTACGGCCTTAGTCAATGCGATTATTTTCTGTTTCCAAAAGCTCATGTTCCAGTTCACTGGAGAACATGCAAAAGATTGTGAGGATCAGCTAAAGGCATTGACAGTTGAAGATTTCTAATACTGTTCCAATCATCAATACAGTAGAAAAACATCTCCATAAGTGTGTGGCTTCATAAGGGGACTTCTTTGAAGATGATAAAACAGCAAGTAGATAAAACAAATAACATGATAAGTAGAAATTTTTTTTAACGTATGTTCAGGTGTGTTTCATGATATTTATTACAGTTGCAGCGAGGGGAACTGGTCCTCTTGTCTGCTGCACCACTGGAGCTGGAGATGGGGTAGTGTCTGTACATAAATTTAAAACGTTTCAAATTGTCATGTCATTGCAACAGTGATAGTGGTTAAAAGTATACTCAAGACAAGGCAACGACATTTAATTTCAAGAAGGATTTGCAGTTAGCGTGCCTATAATTAATTTTATATCATCACTTTTATTACATTTTAAACAAACCTTGTGATGTAGCCACAGTGTTATATTTATGTTTGGTTAAGTCGATGCAGTCTGACCAACACTAAGCTATAAACCCTGTAAAACTGTAATAGGCATTAGGTATCTCGTTTACTAGCGGTAAGTCAATAATTATTACTACTACTACTACTAAAACACCCTACAAAAAAGTACACCATTTCAGTGTGCTAAAACATGAATTGGAAAGTTAAAATTGTAAACAGTATTTATGAATGCTTTATAATACAGATGTTGAATTTTGACTGTCAACTGGTAGAAATAATAAAAGTAACAATGATTGAACCATGACAATCTAGGCTGCCTTAAAAATTATCAACAACTTTATGATTTAACGCATTGCGCACTATGGATGAGTGCAACTCGTCTGTGTGATTCCACTCTCAGATCCTAAGGACAAACATAACTAACGAATATGGCAACTTTACACTGTGCTTAATGGCTCTTGTACGCCTGTCAGTTTGTTTGGTATGAACAGTAATATTTTAGTTCTGCCATAACACATGCATTTCGAGCCAAAACATTTTGTGTTCTGTACTCTGCGTTGTCACATGCCCTGAGTGTTTTGTTAGTTTCATGATTTTTTATAATAGATTCATGTAAATATCTTATCAGTGATGAAATTTATGAACTTTTAATAATACTGATGTACAGTATTGATGTCAGATGAGGATGTGCAGAAATGTTGCTAAAAAAAATTTAAGACTTGACAACGGTGTAAGTTGGATGCCTGCAGTGGAATACATTGGACACACATTATACCATATAAAAGAGGACAATGTAAGCTATCAGGCAGTGTATGTACATTAGAAATAAGTGAAAAGTTGTTTTCTTTAAACTAAGTCCAAATTTATATAAAAATACTCAGTAGGCAGCCATCCAAGGCAGAGATTTAAAAATGACATTAGTTTTTACATTAACTGTGTAAGACATTTCATCCCATTCTGCAATGAGATATCTTCACCAGACCTCTTATTGTGATCAGAGTATAATGTTAGGGCTCAGTGTCTAAAATATATATACATATTCCCTAAACCTTTTTAAATATTTGGTATAAGTAAACACTACTGTTGATAACAATGATCCTGGTTATATAATTATGTTTGATTTATCTAGTTTTTGTAGATGTAAATGTGTTTATAGGTTTGCAGCTAAGTGCTAGCGTTCCGAAGAGATTTGAAAATGACATTAGTTTTTACATTATCTATGTAAGACATTTCATCCCATTGTGCAATCAGGTATCTTTACCGGACTGCTAATTGTGGTCACAGTATAATGTTAGAAATAGGGGTGGGGTCAGACATTTAACTCAGTCAGCAGTCACATGAACTGAATGAACTAGCCAGGACTTAAGGTCCTCCATAACACTGTTTTATAATTTAGCTCACAAATTACCTGAGTAATCCGGTATGTTGATATAATTATTATTAAACCTTCTGAACCTGATTCTAAAGAAGCATTCTATCTTTAATTACAACCAGCCTAGAAAATATAATGTTGTAGAGAGAGAGAGAGAGAGATTGACTTCTCTCGCAGTAGTCATTAGAGTATCTGGCGCATCACACTCTCATAACTAATAGGCCAATTTGACTCAAGGCACTAAGAATGCCTCACCGTACGTCCTCTTAACAAACAGGTTTTTATTTACACTTTGGCAAGCTTGGTTTATGTATACATATTCAAGGAGTTTCACTTGAGAAAACAGTTGTGGTCACGTAACAATCGGTAAAGAAGAGTGAGGTTTTTACTGCATGGTGCTCTTCTCTGCTACTGTAGCATGTCATGTCTTCAAGGTACTGGACATATGTATTACTGTATTATGTATAAATCACTTTCACTCTATTTATTATTTAAGCAACCATTTTTTTAGCATGTTAATCCTGTTTGTAATGAAAATAAGAAAAATGAGTATGAATTGGAATGTGATTGATTTTATTTTTTAGTGTATATGTGTGTGTATTGAGCAATGTATTCATCATCAGCACAAACTGAAAATGTTTCACTCCTATACTCTCAATCCTGTATTAGTGTTTAAGTATGGTGAAACACACACACACACACACACACACACACACACATACACATTTATTTATTATTAATACACTTGGTTTTTTAAAAATTAACATTTCGTTTTTTTGTGTCAACTCTTTGTCAAAGTGTGAATTCTTCCTTTCTTTGTGTGTCATGCTTCTGTACTAACCTTTCTTATGTCTGAACTGTGTAATCACTGGATTCTTGTATCACTTGTGGATTCATTGAACCACACCAACTTATAGTATATAATTATTTATTTTATGAACAGTTCTTCAACTATTAACTATTTCTGCAAGTAAAATTATACTGTATTATCACCTTACACATGTTTCACTGAATAAATCAGCATCATCAGAGGTTTATAAATAAATAAACAAACAATGGAATCGATTCGATTTCAATATTCAATAATTGAAATTGAATCAGTTCAATTGTTTGTTTATTTATTTATAAACCTTTGATGATGCTTATTTATTCAGTGAAACATGCGTAAGTTGATAATACAATATAATTTTACTTGCAGAAATAGTTAATATCTGAAGAACTGTTCATAATATAAAAACTTGCAAGAATTACTTAAGAGTTACCTATAGAATAAAGATGAATTACTTATTTATATTGTTAAATCTAACTCCAATTTTCAAAGTCTCTTACAAATATCACAAACAAATTATAGTAATTACATTAATTATTATGTTACATTAAATTCATTATTAGTTATCACAAATATAATTAGTTTTCTGTAAGTGTAAAATTGCTTTGTCCAGAGCGTCTTTCAAATACATGTATCCACATTACCAGAGACTTGAAGTGAAGATATAATCAGTATGTATTCTCAAGAAGTGTTTTATAAAATAATTGTATGAATCGTTTATTACACAAAACTGTTTTGTTCTTTCAAAATACACTATTTTTATCACAGTTTTTTAAATAGTATTCACAGTATTATAAATATTTCAGTTTCTTGTGATATAAAGAGATTGTTTAAATAAACCAACTTGAAAAGAAATAGAAGTAATGATAAGTAAAACTGTTTCTGTCTGCCTTCAATCAACCCCCCGAATACTGATACTGAATATCGCCACATTATTTGTCCAACTGCTATTTTACTTTGTATTCCATAAGATATTCTAATATCTTCACCATTATCAGATTCTAATCCTCTAGTACCAAACAACTAGAAGGTGACAGATAATACTGATGTACTTTTTGTAAGTGGATTTTTATCTTCACTTTGTTTTTGTTTCTGTAATGTTAAGATGTCACCCCGAAATATCTTGTTAAACAAATAAAAAAATATCCAACAAGCTTTGACAAGCAACACCAAGAAAGTGAAATAACATGAATATTCTGTGTCTAAAGCTTTCACAGCTGACACCAACAGTGTTGAGAATAAACTCCGGTCTATTGGGCGACGGTCCACTAATGTTATTAATTTCATATGTTTCGGCCTTACTTCTGAAGACTATCTTCAGTGCATAAAACGATCCGCACAACTGACACGATTTTTGTCAGTGACTGCAGTACTGTGGCAAAGAATGCTGTAGAGAGCCACAGCCACAAGCTTTTAGACTCACATTTTGTTCAAGGAAAGAATACATGTTCTTTATATTTTCGTTTCTCACAAGTCTATTATGTGACATCCTGCAGCAGACGTATTGCAGTTTGTTTCAGCCTATTTTCAACAGACAAGATTTACTCTTTACTTAATAGTACACCGAGTATTTACTCAAGATGCTTACGTTTTGATGTTGATGGAGAGTTGGCTTCAGGTTAGGTTGTAGGCAGTGACCTCAGCCATTGAAACTTATGTCCGTGAATAATAAAATCAGTATGTACGTAGATTACATTTATTTTGTTGAAAATAGATATTGCAAATCATTATTGATTGCTAAAAAACTGTTTCTGACTGAGAGGAGTGCATTATATTTGGTTGGGTAGGCATAAAAATAATAACAATATTGCTAATCAAAAAAGAGACAAAGTTTTTGGAACAGTTATCAGAGCTGCTGAATATGGAGCCAGGAGGGGCTTTAAACATATCCTAACGAATCTAACTTCTTGTTCACAGCTAACAAAATGAATAGGCTATAAATAGCATAGTAGGAGGCTGGTTGTCCAGAGACTGTCATAGTTTATCCACACGGTGTCACAGCTATATATATCGCAAACGTATGTAGTGCATGACGTGAGAAGTGTTTGTATTCTGTTCGGAGTATATCTGTATATGTTTATTTATAAAGTTGTGTTTGTATCCTAGCTGTGTATGCTTTTAGGACAGACTGGATGCGATGGTTAAATATGAGCGACACCTAAGAACATGATTGTGATCTTGTATAATTTAAGTCAATTCTTCAGTCTCCTATCTTGTTTATTATCAATATGTTTGCTAAAGGTAATAATTTTTCTTAAACCTTGAAACAAAATTTAAATACAATCAATGTACACCTTTGTTTCTTACAGCAGGAAATTAATATCCTGCTATTATCACTGGGTACATTGTTAGATATTAATTCCCGAACCAGATGTTTTGGCAACATTGAACAGAGTTCTTTTGTTTAGGGGGGGAAGCGGACTAGTAACTTTCCTGATGTTACCCAGAACTTACCACCTACTTGCAGTCAACACTGGCCACTGCCAGTCAAAAGACACACTTAGGCACTATATTAGATTATGTATATAAACAGCTGAGAGTCAACCATTTATGTGATAGCTTTAAAACAGATACAGAGTAACCACCATTGCAGACCTTTCGGCCAGAGAAACGTCCCAGAATAGGGACTTTACCCTTCAGATTCAGAATACCGTCTAAACAAAAGCAACGATTAATCAATGTTTTGTTAAAAACTGCACACATCTGATGTAGATGTAGACACGTTTGTGTGTTGACAATGTAGAAACAGTATTTCTGTAATGAGGGTCACTATTTTGAACTTAATTAATTCTGTTCAACACACCATTCTTGTGCATACGTACATGTGCATGCAAACACATTTTCAGTTCCTGCATTTACATTTTACGAAACTGTCATTTCATTTCTGTATGTTGTTTCTTTGCAGAGTATAAATCCTTTCTTACTTTGTGTTTCATTTTTCAGTAATAATTTCCCTTCTTCTATCTGAACTGTATCTATAACTAAATAACTATGATTTCAATAAACAATGTTAACTTGAACCAGTAATTTACTTTATGCATATTGTCAATGTGTACTCTTAAATTCAGTTTCCTTGCAAGTGTGCAATTTAATGAAGAAATTTGTGTTAGTGGTTGAAATCACAAGCAGAATGATCACTGTTGCACACCACTATATAAAAATTATCCCGATTAGCGCTTTCAAGCTTCACAGCTCATCGTCAGATCAGAATTGACAGAAATTATGTGAAAACAAACCCTATTCATTATCCCCTATTCTTGCTGAAATATACATGAATGATTTTGAAAACCAATTAATAAGTTCCACTAAGTATAAAGACAATATAAAATTATGGTCTAGATACGTTGATGATGTATTAGTAATTTGGGAAGGAAGCATAGAAGAAGTGCATGAGTTTATAAATGAGGTAAATAATAAGGATAAAAACTTACAATTTAAAGAAGAGATAGGACGTAAGAAAATAAATTACTTAGATTTAAACATAGAAATTAAAGATAATGAGAAACTACAGTTTGGGATATTTAGGAAAGAGTCGTATTCTGATATAATTATACCAAGAGAGTCTTACCACCCTTATAGATATAAAATGGCGGCAATCAATTCATTTTGTTACAGAGCTCAGAAGTGTTTAAAAGAGACCGAATCAAACGATAGGGAGTTAAAAACGATACAGGGAATTGTAAGGAATAATAATTATAACACCAACATAGTGGATAAAGTTATGAAAAGGGTTAACATACAAAAAGCTAAAATAGAACCAGAACAAAAGAATTATGCAGGGTCATTGACATACATAGGTTCACATACTAGAAAAATTATAAAATGTTTTAATAAATACGGAGTAGATATAGCTATTAAAAAATGTGAAACGGTATTTGATAAGATAAGGAATAAGAATATAGAAAAAATTCCAGTATTACAGAAAAGCGGAATTTATAAATTAAAATGTAAAGACTGCAACAAAGTGTACCTAGGTGAGACAGGACGAAAATTCGTATGCAGGTTGTCTGACCACAAACGTGGAGAAGGTAATAGAACAACGAATTCGTTATATGCAAGACATTTCATAGAAGACAACAATAAGTTTGTTAATCCTTTGGAAGACTACAAAATTGTAAAAGTAGTAAATAACACAGTTGAAAGGAAGCTTAGAGAGGAGTTAGAAATATTGAACGAAAGAGAAAAAGGGTTAGACAATTTAATTAATATTAAAATTAAATTTGATAATGAAGAAATATTTTATAACATAATTAAGAAGTAAATGATAGAGGACAGATAGATAAGATTAAGAATTATATTGCATAGTACTAATTGGATGTTTTAAAATAAGGGTGTGTGACTGACCCACGTGTGTGGAGAGGAAGAGGGTAAGTTTAAAAGGATGCACACACACACACACACACTGAAACACAAGGAATTTGCTAGAAAAATATGTAACTGTACAGATGGTGGGACAAGTGTTTAGGGGGTGGGGAAGGGACATTTATATTATAGCTTATTTGTTGTGTGTGAGCAGGGTGGGGTGAGAGGGGTGAAGGGTTTGTTTTCACATAATTTCTGTCAATTCAGATCTGACGATGAGCTGTGAAGCTTGAAAGCGCTAATAGGGATAATTTTTATATAGTGGTGTGCAACAGTGATCATTCTGCAAGTGTGCAATTGTGAGAAAAATAATTAGATCCTTCTGCAAGTATAGGAATTGTTTTTGTTCAACATTTATTTCATAGAATCGTTTCCTGCACTATAATTGAAAGTTATCCATGGTCTTTACAGCCCAGTGTGGGTCTTGGCCTGCTTAACGATTTTCTTCTATTCCACCCTCTCAACACACAACCTTCTCTAGCCTGTTACATTTATACTTCTCAAATTATTCTCTGAATCATCCAACCATCTTTTCCTAAGTCTTCCTCTAATTCTTCTACCGATTAGTTTCCAGCCTATGATTCTTTTACTTGTTCTGCTGTCATCCACTCGCCTTACATGACCTAGCCATTCTAACCCTCTCCCTTTGATGAACCAGATTATGGCAACACCATGTATTAATTGATCCAGTTCATAATTCATGCTGCTGCTTTAAGATATATCCTCCAGGACCCATCTTCAGTTTGCCAGGGGACAAAGGTCTTTCCAACAGTTTATGCTGAAATATTCTAAGCTGCTGTTTATCTACATTAGTTAATGCCCAGGCCTCATATCCATATTGCACTAGTGGTTGAATAAGACTTCTGTAGATAGTTACTTTTAAATGTTTGCTTAGTATCCTGGATATGAGCAACTTTTCATAGTATTAATAACATCTATTTCCACTTACAGTATGGCACTTTATACAAGAGTTAGTCTGGATAATCAGTGATCATAAGTAAGAAAATTGTTGAACGTGTTCGAAAGTATAATTTCCATCTGTTAGGTCAGCACTCTCGTTTGTCATGTTTCTTTGTAGTAGCTCTTAGGCAGCCATTTTCTTCTCCATAGTGTCCAAGTAGTGTTATGCTGCTGTAGCTTATTCCCTTCACCTCTTTCTTCTGTGTAGATGCCTTAACATTAAACAGTTGAAATCCAAAGTCATAAGTGGAGATATTTCTAATAATGTCTACTTATCAGAGTGTATCAGTATTTTTCCCAACCATGGCTTTTATTTCTTTAAACAGTAAGATAAAAACCAAAAACCATTATTATCTAATCTTACAATGAAAACAACATGTAGGCCTATTTTCGCTTTACATATTACGGAATAGAATAATTTACAGTTAGTACACTTCTTCTTCACATCATAGTGTATCGATATTATCACATATTCAAAACATTGGCCATAAATAAATTATATAATAATTCTAATAAATTCTCCAAACTAAAAAAATATGTAAAAGACAGATTTATTCAACATCTGAACTCATTTATAAAACCAGAAATCAATAAAACTAAATGTAGCTACACACTGAATTAAGAAGAATCATACTTTAACTTTAAATAACAACATTATTGAAACATTATTTTGCCAAACATTATGCCACTGACTTGTTATAATATTATTATATACATACCACCATAGTCAGTAAAATTCCATTTTTTAAAACATTGAATAAGGCCTTTTCGAAATATTAAAATTTCATCATCAGTTCATACACTGTAATGTTCCTGTTGTGATGTTTTCCTTCAAATGTATAACTGTTGTTAATTGTGTGTATTACCTCTTACTGTTCTTCATTTTGAAAGTTGAACTGATTCAACTTTCAAAATGAAGAACAGTAAGAGGTAATACACACAATTAACAACAGTTATACATTTGAAGGAAAACATCACAACAGGAACATTACAGTGTATGAACTGATGATGAAATTTTAATATTTCGAAAAGGCCTTATTCATTGTTTTAAAAAATGGAATTTTACTGACTATGGTGGTATGTATATAATAATATTATTGAAACATATTTCCAAAGGTCCTAAAATGAACCTTTGGAGAATATATAAATTTTAAAACCAAAACAAATAATAAATTAATAGATCAACAAACCCAAATTAATACTGAAAACTACAACTTTTTTAAATTATTAATTTAGTAAAATAATCTATACTTCTATGTAACTATAAAACATAATTTAGATATCATCTGCGAAACAGATGTTATAAGAATGATTTCAAATTTATTTAATGATTTATTTATTCAGAATACTCCTGATGATGACAGTAATTGAAAACTGTTGAAACATTGTAACATTGAAACATATATATTTTTATAAAAATATAAAGTTCTATTTATTATTATTAATTTAAATAACAAGAATAATGTGAGTGAATACAAATACTATTTTTTGTATAGTTTATTTTCTTACTTCTTACTTTCTGAATCTGTGAGTTTCTATTTTTACAAATGTTGAGTTGTAATGCTCTTATGTTCCCTTCATAGTCTAATGAAGTCAATCTTGTCTCTTCTGTCTCCTCCTGCAAATCTCTCTTCTTGGTCTGCCTCTCTCTTCTTTTTCTGCTCATTGGGCTCTCCTCACTTCTTCCTTGTTCTTTACACAACCAAACTATCTAAATTTAGCATACCTCTTCTCTTTCTTCTCATGTACCTTTCAATTTCAATCTTTGTCTAAAAATGCTGTTTTCTTGCCCTATTCATTCTGGTTATATTCTTGAATTTACTTGAACTATCTCTTTTTTTCTAGTTCTTAGGTTATTCATAGAATGCTGAACTGTATATTGGCCATGGAGTAATTGCTTCCTTTTTATAATTCTGATAAAATGTAAGTTCCAGTCACGGAAGTTATGTTTATCATTTTAATTTGTCTGCCATTATGAACAACAAATAATATAATAAATCTTCAAGATAGTTTACACCCACTAATAACATCTTTTTTTGTGTTATGTAGCATATTCAGTGTTAAAGGAGAGACTAACAATGCCACACCACTAATTAGGTGAAAACTTTTGTGTTAATAGCGATCTTAATAATATAATTTTGTTGTCAACTAAAAGTATTTACAATTATTAAATTTAAATTATGTAGCTTACATTTTGTAAGTGTGTGTGTGTGTGTGTGTGTGTGTGTGTGTGTGTGTGTGTGTGTGTGTGTGTGTGTGTGTGTGTGTGTGTGTGTGTGTGTGTGTGTGTGTGTGTGTGTGTTTACCTTCTCACACTATTCTTGTTTAATTATTTAATAATAAATAAGTAATATTTGCTTTTACAAAAATATATTTTTGTATTTTTTAAATGTTTAGATTGTTTCAACAAATAGATTCTGATGATGACAGTTTATACATACTGTTAAACACTGTAAATATTTTAAAAATTCAAAAATATATTCTTAATAAACCAAGTATTGTTTATATATTGTTAAAAAAAATAATGTATATTGTATGCACGTATGTTATAAACTCTCTCTCCACACACACACTTGATAAATATACTTGTGCAACAAGTACTGAGATTTTTCTATCAATCATATCACTATAGAAATAAAACCAAATGGAATAAGATACATAATATTTTTTGTTTTGTGTAGTTTTTTATTAATGAAATTTTATCGTGTGTTTTTTAAGAATGTTATTTTTTGGTTACACTCAATTAGAGCCAACTAAATTTTTTCTTGGGGTAAGTTATAGTCAGTTGTGGTATTTTGTCACTCTCATTATGGAATAATTTTCATTATGTTTTTCTTAATCATATTACTTCATTACATTAATTTTGTTTTACTTTTATTTTTAGTTTATCTGTTCAGTATGTATTTCAGATCTTTTCTCGTTTTTGTTGCTGTCATGCTTTCATAACTGTGTTGTATGGATGTAGGTAAGGTTAGGAAAAAAATAATAATTTCTCTGAGTACTAAAACTATTTTAACCTGTGTTATTTTTTTCGGTGTCCCTAATTAATATTTTATTCTCTTTGCAGAGCAACGAAGATTATTGGCCTACGTTCCAATCGATCCAGAACGACCGTTTCCGTGTCTTCAGTGTGGAAGATTGTACAAATGGAGAAGTTCGCTAAAGAGCCATATACAAAACGAATGCGGGAAAGAACCACAGTTTCAGTGTCCAGAGTGTCCGTACCGTTGTAAAGTGCGTTCAAATCTTGTTAAGCACATTCGAAACACACACAGATATATCAAGGACATTAAAGAAGCGCGGCAACATTTCAGCCTGTAATGTTGGTCAACTTTACGCGTTTACTAGTTATATTAAAAAAAGTGCAGTTTTAAATGAAAAACATACTGTTATGTAATTTTTTTATTTAGCAAATGGACTGACTCAGCATTTTCTAAATGCTGAGTGTGTTTGTTTTTTATTTTAATTAAGCTGTATGATAACAAAATGTTCTCATGCTGGAGTCTTTTAATTAAGATACAAAGTTTAGTTGTTATTTTTAATAAATTTATATATAAAGGAGGCATATTATAATTTATTTATATGACTATTGTTATTAAATTTTAATTCCAATTTATTTCCTTTAGCAGTATGACTATTATCACAAAAATATTAGTAAAAATTTTTTTTGCGAACATAAAATTATAGTAATAAGTGAAAGTAGGCTTTTACAGCCAGTATTTTCCAGGCTGTTAGGCTATGGTCTATGTACACTTAGATGTATTGTCCATACCAGCGATGGGCATCTTCAGTGGTGCGGGAACACAGATTACAAACATCCACATAGGAATAATGATAATGACTAATCACCACCCTATAAAAAATGTGTAACCAGACGTGCCTCAAGGGATAGAATGGTCTTTATTCGTAATTATATATGGGTGTTTGTGATCTGTTCCTGCCCCACAGAAGATGTCAGTCATGGGTACAGATGAAACATCTGGAAGCACGGGCGTAACTTGGGGCCTGACTTGGGGGGGGGGGGTAAAGCGTCATAAATTCAAGTGTGTAGTGAGACCATCTATATAATAAAATTATTAAAATATATTATGTACTAAATTAGAAAGTTTAGTAATAATTCTTAGTTCGTAAACGAGGGACAATTTCATTGTTTAATGATCAACAAACCTTTCTTCATAAGTTGTACTTCCAGCTATGTTTACCTAGAACAAATATACTGTAGGCCTATAAACATAAACAATTTCAGTTCTTCCAATTCTTATACCCAGTTTTCGTAAACGCATCCTCTCCCTTAGGCACACTGTCACAAAATGCTCGGGAGTAGTAGCAGTAAGCCGAATCAGTCACAACACAAAGAAATTTTCAAATTGCCAGTCAGGCTATTTTCAAAGAAATTAAGCAGTGTTACTTCTTTGCGTTTCTTATCTCCCATTTCTTAGAACTTAGGAACTTAGGTGTTCCAAGAAAAGTCTTTTTTTGTGTAAAAGGCAGGCATTGTATTCCAGTTAATTAGGTCTCTAGCATTTTTTTTCGAACAGAAATATTATTTTGACGTATATCATTCAAATATGTCAAACATTCCTCTTACAAGTTTCTTCGAAAGAAATAAGAATAATAAATTTATGGCAACTAGTTGTCTGATAACAGTATAGATGTTGATAAATAGTGCTTATTGTGCTCGAGAGCATAGAAATTGTCTCCTGTTTGACTATTTGTTAGTTTTTATTTATAACAACAGGAAACAAAATTTTAGAATGCTCGGAACATTTGGGGGGGGAGTGCCCCCACTTGCCCCTCCCAAGTTACGCCTATGTCTGGAAGTGTATATATACTATTTGCATTCTTAGTTTACTCCTGATGTAAACAAACAGGCGTGGCACATCTAAAATGCTAGAGGCGTGTCACTCTGACAGAAGGAGTACAGACAGGGTACACATAACATTGATACTCTAGAAACACATGTAAATTGTACTAATTTGTCCTGACCAAAGTAAAATTCGTGTGACTATGTCAGATCGACAGTGAAATATTTTATAACATCAGTTAATGGATGTTTCTATTAACTGTTTAAATATCGCAACAAAACAAATAAGTAAAGTTCATTTAAAACGAAAATAGAATCTATGATAATTACCAGTGTACTGTATATTATCAGTTGGTGTCAGAGAGTAATTCAATGCCTTCCGTATCTGTGTTGGAACTCGTATCATCACTTGGGTCAGTATTATAATTGATAAGACTGTCCACAATGACATCAGTAACGTAGGCCACTTCCTAGAGCTTATTCTCTTCCTTGATTAAATGCTCGATACAATGACGTCACTTTTCTGCCGTTGTTTCATTTACCTCCTTCTCTGTCAGCTGTTTTATACCAGCCATCTTATATATGTTGTGTTGTGACGGGTAACATAGCCTTTCAACTGGCTCCATATTAATTCAGTAGGATTCAGAATACAGTGATAAGGAGGAAGTCTTAAAACAACAAGCCCTGTTTTAAGTGATAAGATAACTCGCACATGACTATATAGACATTCTGCACATGGTCGTAATATATTACTGTGTGAACAGTGTCAATGCCCCTGACCAACAGTGTTTCAGATTTACCACGTGCGTTTGTTTACATCAGAACTTAACTAAGACTGGAAATAGTATAAACAGTTTAGACCATGGGTTAATAACAAGGAAAACTGTAAGAGTATAAAATCATTTTGCCTAACACAAAGTTTTTCAGAATTTTTATCAACATTGTTGATGTAAACCAGTGCAGATATAATTCAAATGTGAAACATTTGTTAGACAACAATTTTATGTGTCCAGAAAACATATAAATACATATGTGTGGTATGAAAATAGTGCTGTGAAGAGGAGCAGACTGCATATATTTTATAATGTATTTGTAATTTGTATGAAAAAATATCAGTTTCTTTACTTTTTATTGTATTTTATTGCTGGATTACATATATTTTTTTAAATTATTCTTACACAAACTATAAGTTTTTTAAAACATTTTGTGACAACATCCTTGAATTAAATTTTGAAGAGGTAGTAAAACCGGGGTTTTCATGATATCTCCAAAATGACTCATTTTCACAAGATTTATTAAGAACACAAATTTATAATCAAACTGATTCCTAACGACATGAGATTTCTTAGCTTTGATTTGAATAACAATTAATTAAGAAATTTAATTAAGAAAGTTTTGTTAGTGGTTATAATCACACCACTGTGACACACCACTATAGAAAAATTATTCCGATTAGCTCTTTCAAGATTCACAGCTCATCGTCAGATCAGAAATAATTATTTAAGATAGAATATTTTTGAAATCAGTGCTTTCCCATAAATTGTCAAGCCCTATACTTCATGTTGATTTGTTCAAAAACTTTTGAGGCGCAAAGAATTTATAAAACCTATTTTAAAAATGATATGGGAAAAATCTTGAATTTCTCGTTTGTCCTAAGGAAAATGGGGGAGGGGGCCTAACACTCAAACTAGTCTCATCGCCCCCCTTCCCCCAAGGAGCAGCTTCTAGTGACACCACTTACACCACTAGCAATTGTGTTCTATAAATTCTTATCACTAGGTGCTGCGGTCAATAAAGATATTATTCGGGCATTTTACACCAGTTTTGTAAACATATGTGTAGAAAATGATCAGATTCGTAGAAATTGCACCTTGAACTCGTGCCACTGCTTGTTCAAGAATGTTCAACATAAAGAAACCATCATGATACCACAAACACTGTATTCGGTAACTCCCAGGTTTTGATTCCCTCTTCCCAAGAATGGAAAACCAAGAAGGCATAATGTTTCACAGTTGTTAAAGACTAAAATAATAATCCTTGATGGAACTGAAGGCAACATCAGAGAGTGCAAACCAGGATAGTTTTGAAGACTGAAAAAAAAAATTATGGCAAAAATGTTATGTTGAAGGGGACAAAATAAATATAGTTAAAGATATAATTTTTTAAATAAATAAAAGTTACATTAACTTGCCGATCAAACCCCTTATAAATCTTTTTAGTACAAAAGTTAACAGTACAATTTTATTTGAAAAGTTTTCATACCGTTCTAAACATTAATTTTGGTCATGTGTAAAAACAAGTAAATTAAAAAATAAGCATATGTACACGTTTCCTGTGATAAGTTGTAAGAAGGCATTATGTCGTATTGTGTAAGTTTTTATCATGTACAATGTTTATATATTAATATAAGTACTTATGAGTAATTATATTTTTAAAAAATAAAGATACTTAGGTTATTGAAATGTTGTTAGCTTTAAACTAAAACTACTGGTTTATCTGAAAACTTTATGTAAAGTGTATTGACATTGACATTTAAGTGTGTGTGTGTGTGTGTGTGTGTGTGTGTGTGTGTGTGTGTGTGCGTGCGTGCGTGCGGGCGTGTGTGTGTGTGTGTGTGTATGTGTGTGTGTGTGTGTGTGTGTGTGTGTGTGTGTGTGTGTGTGTGTGTGTGTGTGTGTGTGTGTGTGTGTGTGTGTGTGTGTGTGTGTGTGTGTGTGTGTGTGTGTGTGTGTGTGTGTGTGTGTGTGTGTGTGTGTGTGTGTGTGTGTGTAATTACAGCCATATAATACTATCTGGAAACTATAATTGAGTGTGACTGTTACTTTAAATACGAAACAGTGTATTTATATTAAAAGAAAGTGCCAAAGTTACATTTTTTTAAACCAAAGTTTACTTGTTACTGGTGGGTGGTTGTTTGTTTTAAAATGTACAGACGTAGCGACATGTGTTAATAAAAATGTGAGAAGCATAATTGTTTCAATGTTTTTAAATAGTAATAATTTTCATATCGGTATAATGTTTTTTCTTCTGAATGAAATTATACATATAGTAGTAAATGAGGAGTGTATCGTTTACATTCTGCGGTGCTTAGACATAAACCTATTTTTTAATTCTGGCTCTTCCGCCAGTCTTGATTGTTCTGGATCCAGTTTTTTTACAACATATCTTAAATTTTTTGACAACCCTGTTGGAGACGGAAATCCGTCCTCTTGGACGGAAATGGAGACCACTTGCCAATCTAGAGTTGGATGGCATGATGTTACAACAAATCTTCTAATATAAAGAAACAATAGATGTTGATATTATTTTCATAAAAATTATACTTGCTATTTTGTTGTTCTAATAATAATAATAATAATAATAATAATAATAAGCCACAATGGTGAAGTTATATGTCCATTTTTATGAAAATACAGAAAAAATAAAAATGTTACAGTGAAGTGATACTATCAGAGCACCTTGTGTACCCCGCTCTGTTATTTGTGTCTTTTAAGTCAGTAGTCAGTTGGTTAGACCAGCCTCTGTGGCAGGGATGAAAGATCAAATAAGAAGATGGAGAACATATGTAGTTAATTTTTTTGTAATTTCAGTCACTTTTTAAATAAAGAGCATTTTTTATGACACCATAAAAGTATACATTTGAAATGGTGGTTTGCTGAACTCAGTGTTTGTCTGCACCATAACCATCTGTTATCCTCAAGGACAGTTGATCCACAGTTCATAAGTCAAATGCCTGGGAAGTGTTTCCCCCAAGTTCTTCTCCTTTTCCTACCAAGAAAACCTTATCATAGTAGACCCATGACAGTACTTGTAGTTCATGAATGGTTGAGAGAATCCTTGCTTTTACTTATGAGAGAATCCAAATGGCACAGTGGTCACATCCAAAGCAGAGCATTGTGTATTTAAATCTATCTAAATTAGATCACTTTTCATATTGTGTGGACTGTATGCTCCTTCTCTAAACCCATAGGTGTATTTTGATGTCACTGGCTGAGTACATTGAATTAAAAGCAATATCGGCTTACGGTTGCCCATGTTTCCTTTGTTAAATTAACATATTACTGATATACGAAATTAATTTATTCTAACCCACATTGACAGTAAACCATGTCCAAGTATGAACCTCTACATAACAGAAAATATTAAAATTACAAACTCATGTCGTACATTTTTAACCTTTACGCATAAGGTGTGTTGGAACTTGCATTGCATTTTCTCAAATGTATCACTCTTGAAATTAATTTGTAGAGTAATTAACAAATGAATTCTGTTATTTCTACACTTTGTTAATCACAACAAGTAATGAAAAACAATAATAATAATAATAATAATAATTTTAATAATAAAAATAACTGTTAAGTAATACCATTGAAATATTTATTAGTTGTTAAAATGATAAAAGTTATCTGGAAAACCCTCTGTTAGACTACTTTTATCGTAGTAATTTTCCATTTTTGACATTTGAACCCCAAAAATCTGTGGGTGTCTGCTGAAATGGAAAGCAACAGTTGAAGTTTCTTGATGAAAGATAAGATAGTTAGGTCTTTCACCTAGATCCTTCAACCACCACTCTCACTTTCTGAGAATGATAACAGATTTGTGTGAAGGGTCAAAACGTCTTTTGCTTTTTCTTCTTCTTCTTCTTCTGTCAAGAGTTAGGCAAAACAGGCTTTTAACCTGTCCATCTCTTACAAGGTTTCACCACTTCACTTTTATTTCTTTGTTCATAATATACGTAGACAAATGGGGCCAAAACTTCTATGAAAGAAAATTAGTAGTCCAGTAGCAAGTTTTTCCAGATGAAGTTTACTCATTGTATGAGTGTTTTATTGTATGATTTGACATATTACACCTACGTTAGTCTGACCAAAAACAATAATGTGGTTTAAAATTTTGTTATATTATTGTATATATAATATATTAGAATTGTTGTAATTATACAGAATATTTATATTTAATGGTAACAGCATTCAAAGTAATGTGCTGTAAATATCTGTTAATTTTAACTGGTTGTTGAAACAGTATTTTTGATTGATGACAAACACACGTAAAATGCCTAAATGTTATTTTAGGAAAAACTACCTTCATAATTTTTGTTGTTAATGAATTACATTGTTTTGTAACTAATTATGTGTGTGTCTTGTTTTTATTGTATGTGACATGTAACTCTTCAATATCCTGTATCCACACATTCCTCTACATCTGACATGTCACTTATCATTTTCCTAAATCCACTCATTCCTCTGCATCTGTCATGTAACTCTTCATTCTCCTATATCCACATGTTTCCTCCACATCTGACCCATGATTTGGGAATTCTTCTATATCCACACATTTCCTTTACATCTGACACAACATTTATCATTGTTCTAAATCCACACATTTACTCCATCATTAGGTGTAATTAATCACTTCACTTATAATCCTTGATGGCTTGATCACTATCAAAAACAAGTCCATGAGACTACATTATTTTAATGTAGCAATTTCTAATAGAGACAGTGAAATAAAATAATTAAAGTAAAATAAAATAAACATAAAATAGACAAAATAAGAAATGTTGGGATAAAAAGGCGTGTCTGTTGTGATAATCAAAACCATCCTGCCAAAATCTTCCTTGGCTGTATTCATAACAGAGTAGTTATTTGTCTTTATTGGTTGAATAAATGGATGAGAAGCCATAACAACAAAAATAAATATATTTAACAACTGGTTTAGGAAAATTTGTTATATCAGTATCGGTATCTTGCATTTTGTGTCCAGGGATTTCTATTTTTACTTCCATATTTCTTAAGGAATGGAAGTATGGTGATGGCAAAAAAAATCGTGTTCGAGATTATTGCAGATTCTGATTCTACTACACTCAAAACATGAAAAAAAGTCGTTTTCCGAAAAGTGTCTGTGTGTGTGTCTGTGTGTCTGTGTGTCTGTCTGTCTGTCTGTCTGTCTGTCTGTAGATTTTTTTCTATGGCAAACGATAACTGCCGCAAATTCAAACAGAATCAAATAATTTTTTGCATACAGCCCTGATTTGCAGAGTACTCGCGACCTATTGTTTTTGGTGAAGATCGGTTGAGGGAAAGGGGTAGTTTACCTGCAACGGTTTTTTTTTAGCAAGGGTAATTTTGTTTGTTTGGCAAACGATAACAGCCGCAAATTCAAACAGAATCAAATAATGTTTCGCATACAGCCCTGAATTGTAGAGTTCTCAAGATCTGCTGATTTTGGTGAAGATCGGTTAAGGGAAAGGGGTAGTTTACCTGTAACGTTTTATGTTTTAACAAGGGTATTTCCTATGGCAAACGATAACAGCCGCAAATTCAAACAGAATCAAAAGATTATTTGCATACAGCCCTAAATTGTAGAGTTCTCAAGACCTATTGTTTTTGGTGAAGTTCGGTTGAGGGGAAGGGGTAGTTTACCTGCAACGTTTTTTTAACAAGGGTATTTTCTATGGCAAACGATAACAGCCGCAAATTCAAACAGAATCAAATAATGTTTTGCATACAGCCCTGATTTGTAGAGTACTCAAGACCTATTCTTTTTGGTGAAGATCGGTTAAAGGAAAGGGGTAGTTTACCTGTAACGTTTTATGTTTTAACAAGGGTATTTCCTATTGTGCCGCCCCTTGGCAAGACAACACAAAAATCGGGAACTAGTTTAATTATTTACCAGTAAACTAAACCAGCTGCCGTTGTTAGTAAAACTCTTACTAACAAATTACAAAACAAGTGTGATATAGGAAACTGACAAGGTTTGCATAAACTTATTCACTCACTAGGTATTAGCTAAAACATCTCTTTATTGCTATTGAAATATTAATCAAACATTATTCCTGATTTTAAAGAAAGTTATTTTAGTAAATAGTGCTTTTACTGCTTCAAAGATCTTAATTATATTATTCTTGTTATATATCAAAAATTTATTCATATAACTGTTAGTTTTAATACCACGGATCCGGGTCTCACTTTTCTCAAAATTATTAATTTATCAATATATACATTACGGTTACTATTACTCCTTACAAAATATACAAATCTGATAATTTGTTCATTACATTGCGAAAGTTCTTTAAAGTTCTTTGTTACTTCTTATTAAGGGAAATTTACAAAAGTTGTGGTTTGATATCACCTGAGGTTGTTGTTGTATTCTTGGGACATCTCCAGTTGTCTTCTACGGGTTGAGTACGTTGTTCTTGGTGTATCTACATCGGGTTGATTTTTAGTTTACTTGAAGCTCTCGAAGATAGGTTGTTTACTTGAAGTTCAAATGTTGTAATTTCACTTTTCTTAGTGCAGATTCTTGTAGTTCACATTTTCTTTATTTTAATTACAGTTATAGTTCTCACTTTGCAGTACTACAGTCTAGTAGTTAACTATGTTACACTTACATTTGATTTTGTTTTTAAGAGATGTGTTGGCTACCTTTTTCTATTTTATTTATATATTTTCTCACAAACTCTAGACACTACATTACTCACAATAACAAGATTTCACGCTGGATATACTTCTAGAGAACATACACATACGTATATGTGTACAACACCAAAACTCACGTCTACTCATTGTGACGTTCTACGGCCGAATGCGCGTACGGTTTAGGGGAGAGGGCTCAGTCAGCTAGTGCGTATTTACGCGCTAAGAAAATAGTTCGTACTTTTCCTATTATTATTTATTCATTAATTAGAAGATAAATACTTTATGTTTATTTTATTATGACTTAGGGATTTCTTTATTTCTCTAGTCGCATTTTTATTATTTAAGTAATTATTATTATTATTCACTACTTAATACTTTTCTTGGCGTGTTGGTACTGGAAGGTTTCAAGTTGATTCAGGAATCTGGGTATAGGTAAGGGTGTATGATACTCTTACTTATCAAAATTAAAAAATTTTAATCTGTGCGATTTTTAATACATTTAAAATCGTCACACTATGGCAAACGATAACAGCCGCAAATTCAAACAGAATCAAAAGATTATTTGCATACAGCCCTAAATTGTAGAGTTCTCAAGACCTATTGTTTTTGGTGAAGATCGGTTGAGGGAAAGGGGTAGTTTACCTGCAACGTTTTTTTAACAAGGGTATTTTCTATGGCAAACGATAACAGCCGCAAATTCAAACAGAATCAAATAATGTTTTGCATACAGCCCTGATTTGTAGAGTACTCAAGACCTATTGTTTTTGGTGAAGATCGGTTAAGGAGAAGGGGTAGTTTACCTGCAACGTTTTTTTATCAAGCGTATTTTCTATGGCAAACGATAACAGCCGCAAATGCAAACAGAATCAAATAATGTTTTGCATACGTCCCTGAATTGTAGAGGTCTCAATGACTTTCGATTTTGGTGAAGATCGGTTAAGGGGAAGGGGTAGTTTACCTGCAACCTTTTACGTTTTAACAAGAGTAAAGTACTTGAAAATTTATTTAAACTTTTTGAAACAATGGTAATTGTTAAAAATAAAATAATTTTGTTGCCAGGCAATAAAATTATAATTTTTTCATTTTAATGTAATATAATATTTTTCATTTAATACAGCAATAAAAAGGCAGGTAAGACACAGCCTGGCTGTTTGGCTGAAAATGATTTTAAATATAAATCTTAGAATATGGAAGTCATGTATGGTTCTCCATACCGATATTTTACTTCCATATTCCTTAAGGAATGGAAGTATGGTGATGGCAAAAAAAATCGTGTTCGAGATTATTGCAGATTCTGATTCTACTACACTCAAAACATGAAAAAAAGTCGTTTTCCGAAAAGTGTCTGTGTGTGTGTCTGTCTGTCTGTCTGTCTGTCTGTCTGTCTATGTGTCTGTCTGTCTGTGTGTCTGTAGATTTTTTTTCTATGGCAAACGATAACTGCCGCAAATTCAAACAGAATCAAATAATTTTTTGCAAGCAGCCCTGATTTGCAGAGTACTCGCGACCTATTGTTTTTGGTGCAGATCGGTTGAGGGAAAGGGGTAGTTTACCTGCAACGGTTTTTTTTTAGCAAGGGTAATTTTGTTTGTTTGGCAAACGATAACAGCCGCAAATTCAAACAGAATCAAATAATGTTTCGCATACAGCCCTGAATTGTAGAGTTCTCAAGATCTGTTGATTTTGGTGAAGATCGGTTGAGGGAAAGGGGTAGTTTACCGGCAACGTTTTTTTAACAAGGGTATTTTCTATGGCAAACGATAACAGCCGCAAATTCAAACAGAATCAAATAATGTTTTGCATACAGCCCTGATTTGTAGAGTACTCAAGACCTATTGTTTTTGGTGAAGATCGATTAAGGGAAAGGGGTAGTTTACCTGTAACGTTTTATGTTTTAACAAGGGTATTTCCTATGGCAAACGATAACAGCCGCAAATTCAAACAGAATCAAAAGATTATTTGCATACAGCCCTGATTTGTAGAGTACTCAAGACCTATTGTTTTTGGTGAAGATCGGTTAAGGGGAAGGGGTAGTTTACCTGCAACGTTTTTTTATCAAGCGTATTTTCTATGGCAAACGATAACAGCCGCAAATTCAAACAGAATCAAATAATTTTTAGCATACGTCCCTGAATTGTAGAGGTCTCAATGGCTTTCGATTTTGGTGAAGATCGGTTAAGGGGAAGGGGTAGTTTACCTGCAACCTTTTACGTTTTAACAAGAGTAAAGTACTTGAAAATTTATTTAAACTTTTTGAAACAATGGTAATTGTTAAAAATAAAATAATTTTGTTGCCAGGCAATAAAATTATAATTTTTTCATTTTAATGTAATATAATATTTTTCATTTAATACAGCAATAAAAAGGCAGGTAAGACACAGCCTGGCTGTTTGGCTGAAAATGATTTTAAATATAAATCTTAGAATATGGAAGTCATGTATGGTTCTCCATACCGATATTTACTTCCATATTCCTTAAGGAATGGAAGTATGGTGATGGCAAAAAAAATCGTGTTCGAGATTATTGCAGATTCTGATTCTACTACACTCAAAACATGAAAAAAAGTCGTTTTCCGACATGTGTGTGTGTGTGTGTGTGTGTGTGTGTGTGTGTGTGTGTGTGTGTGTGTGTGTGTGTGTGTGTGTGTGTGTGTGTGTGTGTGTGTGTGTGTGTGTGTGTGTGTGTGTGTGTGTGTGTGTAGATTTTTTTTTCTATGGCAAACGACAACTGCCCTCAAATTCAAATGGAATCAAATAATTTTTTGCATACAGCTCTGATTTGTAGAGTACTCACGACCTGTTGTTTTTGGTGAAGATCGGTTGAGGGAAAGGGGTAGTTTACCTGCAACGGTTTTTTTTATCAAGGGAAATTTTTTTTTTGGCAAACAATAACAGCCGCAAATTCAAACAGAATCAAATAATGTTTCGTATAAAGCCCTGAATTGTAGAGTTCTCAAGACCTATGGTTTTTGGTGAAGATCGGTTAAGGGAAAGGGGTAGTTTACCTGTAACGTTTTATGTTTTAACAAGGGTATTTCCTATGGCAAACGATAACAGCCGCAAATTCAAACAGAATCAAAAGATTATTTGTATACAGCCCTAAATTGCAGAGTTCTCAAGACCTATTGTTTTTGGTGAAGATCGGTTAGGGGAAAGGGGTAGTTTACCTGCAGCGTTTTTTTATCAAGGGTATTTTCTATGGCAAACGATAACAGCCGCAAATTCAAACAGAATCAAATATTTTTTTGCATACGTCCCTGAATTGTAGAGGTCTAAATGACTTTCGATTTTGGTGAAGATCGGTTAAGGGGAAGGGGTAGTTTACCTGCAACCTTTTACGGTTTAACAAGAGTAAAGTACTTGAAAATTTATTTAAACTTTTTGAAACAATGGTAATTGTTAAAAATAAAATAATTTTGTTGCCAGGCAATAAAATTATAATTTTTTCATTTTAATGTAATATAATATTTTTCATTTAATACAGCAATAAAAAGGCAGGTAAGACACAGCCTGGCTGTTTGGCTGAAAATGGTTTTAAATATAAATCTTAGAATATGGAAGTCATGTATGGTTCTCCATACCGATATTTACTTCCCTATTCCTTAAGGAATAGAAGTATGGTGATGGCAAAAAAAATCGTGTTCGAGATTATTGCAGATTCTGATTGTACTACACTCAAAACATGAAAAAAAGTCGTTTTCCGAAAAGTGTGTGTGTGTGTGTGTGTGTGTGTGTGTGTGTGTGTGTGTGTGTGTGTGTAGATTTTTTTTCTATGGCAAACGATAACTGCCGCAAATTCAAACAGAATTAAATAATTTTTTGTATACAGCTCTGATTTGTAGAGTACTCGTGACCTATTGTTTTTAGTGAAAATCGGTTGAGGGAAAGGGGTAGTTTACCTGCAACGGTTTTTTTTTATCAAGGGAAAATTTTTTTTTTCGCAAACGATAACAGCCGCAAATTCAAACAGAATCAAATAATGTTTCGTATACAGCCGTGAATTGTAGAGTTCTCAGGACCTATTGTTTTTGTTGAAGATCGGTTAAGGGAAAGGGGTAGTTTACCTGTAACGTTTTATGTTTTAACAAAGGTATTTCCTATGGCAAACGATAACAGCCGCAAATTCAAACAGAATCAAAAGATTATTTGCATACAGCCCTAGAGTTCTCAAGACCTATTGTTTTTGGTGAAGATCGGTTGAGGGAAAGGGGTAGTTTACCTGCAACGTTTTTTTAACAAGGGTATTTTCTATGGCAAACGATAACAGCCGCAAATTCAAACAGAATCAAATAATTTTTTGCATACAGCCCTGATTTGTAGAGTACTCAAGACTTATTGTTTTTGGTGAAGATCGTTTAAGGGGAAGGGGTAGTTTACCTGCAACGTTATTTTATCAAGCGTATTTTCTATGGCAAACGATAACAGCCGCAAATTCAAACAGAATCAAGTAATTTTTTGCATACGTCCCTGAATTGTAGAGATCTCAAGGACTTTCGATTTTGGTGAAGATCGGTTAAGGGGAAGGGGTAGTTTACCTGCAACCTTTTACGTTTTAACAAGAGTAAAGTACTTGAAAATTCATTTAAACTTTTTGAAACAATGGTAATTGTTAAAAATAAAATAATTTTGTTGCCAGGCAATAAAATTATAATTTTTTCATTTATTGTAAATTATGTACGAGTTAATATCTTTATATATATAATTCTTCTGTACGTGTGTATGTCACTGAACTCCTCCATGTATAAAATAAGATATCGTTCATGGCAGGTAAGCATATCTCAGTTATGTAATGTTTACGTTTCCATTTTATTATTATGCCTACATCAATAAAAAGGCAGGTAAGACACACACACACACACACACACACACACACACACACACACACACACACACACAATTCACGTTATTTCTGGCCTCACTCATGTTTATTTTCTTACATTTGCACGCTTTTTAAATGGAAAGTGCCGAAACCCACACCAACATAACGCGTGCAAGCCGAAAAAATGGACATCAATTTGCTTACTGGCGAAGCTAGTAGTTAATGAATGGGTGGGCAAAAATCTTTTCTTAAATTTTTTTTAAGGAATCACTAAAAGGACGGTGGTTCAAATCGGACGCTGAGGTAGAGTTTGCTGTAACCGAATGGTTCCACAAACGGCCGTAAGAATTTTACTAGCAGGGAATCTACAGGTTAGCGCAACAGTGGAACTCATGTCTTAATGTTATTGGAGACTTCTTTTAAAATCGTTTAATAAAAAATGCTTTACAGCTCTATACGTGTTTCTATTGAACAATCCTTGTATTAGTCATACACAATAATACAACTGATTGAACTTCAAATTTTTAAACTTTATTAGTTTCTATATATATGTTTAATGTTACAAATAATTCAAATAACAATCTTGATCATCTGTTAGTTCAGCGGAATAACAGTCACACTTTTAATAACCGCATAAAATAAACACTTAGAAACAACACAGGCGCTTTAACTTAACTGTTTGGACCACAGAAGTGAGGCATGCCTCAACGCTCTATGTGTACAGCGCGGGACAATCCCCCCTCCCTTCACTTCCCTATCACACCACTACATTGCTTACATACGATGTATACAAAAAACGCTGAGGCAAGTTCAGGTTGCCTCATTCGCTTTAAACGAACTATGCCGAATCTCACCTGTCACCATCTAGCGGTCGCTCAATAAAGCACGTTTCGGTTTAATAAATTTGACAGTCGCAGTAACAATGTATAATCTTTACGTTATGTAGTTCATACGTATTTATAATTTTTATTCTACAGAATTTCTTAGGGTAGGCATTGCCTCAATTGCCTCCATGTAACTTCGCCAGTGATATATATGTGTACAACGGTATTGGCAACAAAGAAGTAGTTTTTGTTAAAATTCCTTCCCGGGATATTTGGCCGTAGTCCAATGTTTTCTACAAAACCAGACATTTCGGCAATGCCATAGACTTCCATCATCAGTGAAAATCGAGTGCGATAACGTGAGGTGGTATACGTTAGTGACCACAGTACAGTGGTTAAGGCTGAAGCAGTAAGTAGAAAGAAGTAGTTTCTATGGTAATATTTCATTTCGAAAATGATTTTAAATATAAATCTTAGAATATGGAAGTCATGTATGGTTCTCCATACCGATATTTAAGACTTGGTTTGGTAGTCTAGTAACTGACATTGTCTGTCACTTCTCTATGATTTTTACTACAGTCTTATTTGCTCCCATAATTGATACACCACTTTTTTATATATCCAATCTCTTATAGCTATTATACATATTTATCTCAGTTGATATGCCTGTCTTTGTTCAGTACATTCTCATATACAGGAAGTCTTTGACTTATGAACATAATGTATCGCCAAAAACGTGTTCAAAAACTCGAATTGTCTGAAAGTCAAGTACTTTACAGGACATACAGTAGACTGTATTTACTGTAAGTGTACTGTGCATGTAAGTTAGTAGGATCGGGTCTATGAAGTGTAATACACTGTGCTGTAATGAAATCGGATGTTGTTCTTGCTTAA
Organism: Magicicada septendecula; assembly: GCA_034769895.1. Lineage (NCBI taxonomy): Eukaryota > Metazoa > Arthropoda > Insecta > Hemiptera > Cicadidae > Magicicada > Magicicada septendecula. The sequence continues at coordinate 13,023,299 of CM068368.1, forward strand.
ATTTACATCATGTGACCATCGTCATCATGTACGAGGGGGGACCCAAAAGTAACGAGAATTTTTCTCTTGCAGTTGGTAGAACGCTAGTTCCGACTTCTCCCGCTAGGTGCCTTCACTAGACACCATTTTGTATCAGTTGCCCTAGCGGCATTGTTGTGGAAACATTAGCGCGGTCAGTGTGATTTTGAGCCGACAAGAAAGCACACGCGGAACGAATTTTGCTGCAACACGTTTCATCTTCAGATCTTCAGTCAAAATTCGTTGGGATGAACTCCAGGATATTCCAGTCATTTCCTCCAATTCATCGATTGTTCTACGACGATCAAACATGATCGCAACACGGATTTTTTCAATGTTTTCGTCCGTTTTGGAAGTCGAGGGACGTCCCGGTCGTGGTTCGTCTTCAATTGACGTTTGACCACTTTTAAAACGAGAAAACCACTCGTAAATCCTTGCCTGGCTCAAAGCTTCCTCCCCATAAGCCATCCGAAGCATTGCGACAGTTTCTGCTGCTGATTTCCCTAACAGGAAACAGAACCTGATGTTAGCATGTTGGTATTTAATGTCTGCCATTGACAAATCGCCGAAAACATGAAACAGCGCTTACAAAAAATAGTCACACTGACCACGCTAATGTTTCCACAACAATGCCGCTAGGGCAACTGATACAAAATGGTGTCTAGTGAAGGCACCTAGTGAGAGAAGTCGGAACTAGCGTTCTACCAACTGCCAGAGAAAAATTCTCGTTACTTTTGGGTCCCCCCTCGTACATCATCTTAATGGAAAAAGCAAATATGTGTGCAAATATGTGTCTTAATGCTTATTCACTTCCTCACACCTCTGTCAGTGATTGAAAGTACGAAACTTGGATAAGGTGTATCAATTTTGAATGTCCAGAAGTGCGATATGTGTGAAAGTCGAATGTCCGAAACTAAAGGACCTCCAGTATTTTACTGTTTAATTTTTTTTTTTTAATATTATACAAATCACTGTCGGAAACTGCTTTTTGTTAGCAACTTTGGTGGATCTTCCATCCACAGGGACTGTGCTATTGGGTGTTTATATTTCTTCAAGTTCAACACGCACCTATATGGAATATCCTACTGCTGTTGACTTTTCAGTTTAGTATCAGTTATACTTGCTGCTGTGTACATGTGGCCCGACAAGGGCAGTCAGAGTGAGGGGGTTACTTAGCAGACTTGCTAGAAACATTGTCTCAGACCCTTCGTAACTTAGTGTCTGTTGGTTGAATTATCAATTGAATGAACTTATATAACACACATCAAATGCTGCAGGGAAACACTTTAAAAAGAACCTGCATGTACAAGTTTGTATGCACTGAATATATACATATCTTGCCATGCTGAGAAGTGGTGGTATGAATTATTCCCCAGCCATCTTGACTGTACACAACAGTATAAATTGTATTTATTAAAAAATGATCTCACTAAAATAAACTGTTACACTATAGTTATTTATGTTCTCCTATAGGATACTATATTTACTATATCATTACGAAGAAAGGAACAAGAAACTGGGAGAAGGTTTGAAAGAAACATTGTACGACATGTTTATGTCCCGGTTAAGGAAAATTATGAATGGAAAATAAGGAATAACCAGGAGACAGATGAGCTATTGAAGCATGAGGACATTGTAAGATTCGTGAAGATTCAACAAATACAATGGCTAGGTCACTCTGAACTGATGGATGATACCAAAGAAAATGCTCAGGGCACATGTATATAAAAGCAGAAAGAGGGGTTGACCTAGGATAAGATGGTTGGATGATGCATTGGAAGATATCAGAATAATGGATGTGAGGGGTTACGCTGAGATGGCAATGACTAGGAAACATTGGAGAAGATTGGTGTTAGAAACCATAGCTCACGTTGGGCTGTAGTGCTGAAGAAGAAGAATATTTACTATACACTTAAACCAAAAGTGGAAAAATAAACTGATTGTTTAATTAAGTAATTGAACTAATGAAAATAAGTGAACCATCGTTGAATATCACAATTCTTACTTTAAACACTCGCCACTGTTGTGTACCATTATAACAGGATGGGGTGTATGAGTTGTGAGGAACCTGTCCGAATGATCAGGCAAGGTTATTTTGTCTGTTGTATACTTATTGTAACATTTACTATTTGTATATAATGACAAAAGGAAATAGGAAGGACATAACTCTTTTACCATATGCACAGCTAAGTGATTAAACACATTTTATATGTTGTGCAGCTGATCTGATTTGTATCATTTCTAGAAGCTGCAATATATTGTTATAAAAAACAGTTCAATGGAGGATTTTTCTTGAGAGTGTTTTTATCAAAGTGAAGACAGAGAGAGAGAGAGAGAGAGAGAGAGAGAGAGAGAGAGAGAGAGAGAGAGAGAGAGAGAGAGAGAGAGAGAGAGAGAGAGAGAGCATAAAATACGTACTGTGTACTGTGTATATTCTCAAAGTATTTTGTAATGAATTTGCAGATAATCTTTAAAAAAATAAGCATTTGTAAGGTGATTCCAATCATCAATTCTTTAGCACTTGGGGATGTTAATTTCATTGAATTCAAACCCAAAATACTTTAAGGATTGGTGGCAAATTTCTTTACAAAATTTACAAAACAAATTGAAACTGCTTAATTGAAGTCTAAAAATTGTTTGCCAAAAGTTTGCTAAGTTATTCATTAAAGTTAAGTGTTGATTGTGTTTTATGAAGAATTATGAAAATTATTTTTTTATTTAGCTTATCCTTAAAATAATATTGTTTGAATCATGAAATGTGTGTTTATGTGTTTGTGCTTTCGATTATGAGGGTCGCTTGAAAAGTTTGTGGAGCAGTATGTATAACTGAGTAGTAAAACAAAAATTTTGTGTCCGTGTAAGATTTGTATGCCATGCAAACACCTGTTAATTTCCAAATCTATCTATCAGTTTATTCATTGTATACCAAGTTTAGAAATTTATTGTCATATGTGAAAAATGGATAAAATCAAACATAATGCTATGATTGAATTGTTTGTTTTAAAAAGTGTAGCGCCAATAGCAACTACACTCAAGTTTGTGGTTGTATGAACACTGAAGATGATCCCCGCAGCGAACACTTGAAAATTGCAACAACACAAGGTATCATTTAAATAATCGGTATGGAGAACCATACATGACTTCCATGTTCTCAGATTATATATAAAATCATTTGGTACTGCTTTTATGTGTACCCGCAGTTATTTCGATAATGCAATTTTTGGGCTTAGATATGTAGTGAATATCGCACATAATTACTTCCATGTTCCATACGGAAATGGAAGTATGGTGATGGCAAAAAAAATGGTGTTCGAGATAATTGCAGATTCTGATTGTACTACCCTCAAAACATGAAGAAAAGTCATTTTTCGAAAAGTGTCTGAGTGTGTGTCTGTCTGTAGTTTTTTTTCTATGGCAAACGATAACAGCCGCAAATTCAAACAGAATCAAATAATTTTTTGCATACAGCCCTGATTTGTAGAGTACTCGAGACCTGTTGTTTTTTGTGAAGATCGGTTAAGGGATAGGGGTAGTTTACCTGCAACATTTTTTTCTATCAAGGGTAATTTTACTTCCATATTCCTTAAGGAATGGAAGTATGGTGATGGCAAAAAAAATCGTGGTCGAGATTATTGCAGATTCTGATTCTACTACACTCAAAACATGAAAAAAAGTCGTTTTCCGAAAAGTGTCTGTGTGTGTGTCTGTAGATTTTTTTTCTATGGCAAACGATAACTGCCGCAAATTCAAACAGAATCAAATAATTTTTTGCATACAGCCCTGATTTGTAGAGTACTCACGACCTATTGTTTTTGGTGAAGATCGGTTGAGGGAAAGGGGTAGTTTACCTGCAACGGTTTTTTTTTATCAAGGGAAATTTTTTTTGTTTGGCAAACGATAACAGCCGCAAATTCAAACAGAATCAAAAGATTATTTGCATACAGCCCTAAATTGTAGAGTTCTCAATACCTATTTTTTTGGTGAAGATCGGTTAAGGGAAAGGGGTAGTTTACCTGCAACGTTTTTTTAACAAGGGTATTTTCTATGGCAAACGATAATAGCCGCAAATTCAAACAGAATCAAATAATTTTCTGCATACAGCCGTGATTTGTAGAGTACTCAAGACCTATTGTTTTTGGTGAAGATCGGTTAAGGGGAAGGGGTAGTTTACCTGCAACGTTTTTTTATCAAGCGTATTTTCTATGGCAAACGATAACAGCCGCAAATTCAAACAGAATCAAATAATTTTTTGCATACGTCCCTGAATTGTAGAGGTCTCAAGGACTTTCGATTTTGGTGAAGATCGGTTAAGGGGAAGGGGTAGTTTACCTGCAACCTTTTACGTTTTAACAAGAGTAAAGTACTTGAAAATTTATTTAAACTTTTTGAAACAATGGTAATTGTTAAAAATAAAATAATTTTATTGCCTGGCAACAAAATTCGAAGTCATTAAGTTCGAAGTTACATTAAAAATTATAATTTTTTCATTTTAATGTAAATCTGTACATAGTATAAAGTAAAGTCGGTCCGTTTTCTCTCTGTGTTTGAAATCGCTAATCTCAGGAAGTACTGAACGGATTTTATTCAAGTTTTCGCCAATAGATAGAGTGTCTATCGAGGAACATTTATGTGTATAATTAATACATATATGTTGTACATTAGCTTAGCTATCACGGTTTATGTCAAGTAAGTGGTATTTTACATCTTATATATAAAATCTTTGTTTGTCCCGTATGCGTTCCTATACCATTCATCCGATTGCGATGAAACTTCGGTGAGTTGTTGTGCGCACGTCCGCGAAGGTTTCTTCCACATCTCCTCCTAAACCACTGTACCGATTTCAACCAAACTTGGCACAAATATTTTACGCAACGGGAGAACCAACATAGGCTAGGTGTTTTTTCGATGGGGTCCTTTTGGGTGTTCTTTGGGGTCTTCCACATCGCCTCCTAAACCACTGGACCGATTTCAACCAAACTTGGCACAAATATTTTACGCAAAGGGAGAACCAACATAGGACAAGTGTTTTTTTCGATACGATCCTTTGGGGGGTCCTTTGGGGTCTTCCACGTCTCCACCTAAACCATGGACCGATTTCAACCAAACTTGGCACAAATATTTTACGCAACGGGAGAACCAACATAGGACAGGTGTTTTTTTCGATACGATCCTCTGGGGGGTCCTTTGCGGTCTTAAAAAACTATTAGATCTGGTTACTATGGCAACCCAATAGAATAGATTCTGTTCTAAATATATTATCGCATTAAATTGAAGACCACGCGAACGAAGTTGTGGGCAACAGCTATTTATTTTTAAGAAGCCTACTTTAATTAAACTTTATTAATTATACTAACATTTTCATTACGTACAACGTGAAACTCCGTAGCGAAGCACGGGTATTCTGCTAGTCATGTATAAGAGAAAATATATCGTGCGTGGCAGGCAAGCATATCTCAGTTATGTACTGTTTACGTTTCCATTTTATTATTGTCACTACCGCAATAAAAAGGCAGGTAAGACACACACACAATTCGCGTTATTTCTGGCCTCATTCATGTTTATTTTCTTACATTTGCACGGTTTTTAAATGGAAAGTGCCGAACCCATACCAACATAACGCATGCAAGCCGAAAAAGTGTCCAGCGTGGATAGCGATTTGCTTCATGTGGATCGCTGGGCAGTGTAACTGCACGTGTTTGCAGAGGAACGATTCATAGACAACTTTTCGTCTTTAGGGAATGAACCCTCTGCAAGATGCTGAGGGTCCGTGAGTGACTTCGGAGCGCTCCTTCTTTTCCGCGTGTTTGTTCTGTGAAACGTACACTGTAGATTCGCAGATTTATTCTAAGCAACGCTCAATAGGAAATGTTGAAAATTTTTGTCCACGGTGAACCATCATACACACTAAACCTGCTCTGATGTTTTAATTACGGACATCATAATATTAAAACTTTGGAAACTTGAGCACTACTTAATGGAGATCAATCATTAACTTATACAAGCCATTAATTTTATGCATATTTTTTATATATATGTGTACAACGTTATCGGCAACAAAGAAGTAGTTTTTATTAAAATTCCTTCCCGGGGTATTTGGCCGTAGTCCAATGTTTTCTACAAAACCAGACGTTTCGGCAATGCCATTGACTTCCATCATCAGTGAAAATCGAGTGCGATAACGTGAGGTGGTATATGTTAGTGACCACAGTACTGTGATTAAGGCTGAAGCAGTAAGTAGAAAGAAGTAGTTTCTGTGGTAATATTTCATTTCGAAAATGATTTTAAAAATAAATCTTAGAATATGGAAGTCTTGTATGGTTCTCCATACCGATATTTACTTCCATATTCCTTAAGGAAATGGAAGTATGGTGATGGCAAAAAAAATCGTGTTCGAGATTATTGCAGATTCTGATTCTACTACACTCAAAACATGAAAAAAAGTCGTTTTCCGAAAAGTGTGTGTGTGTGTGTGTGTGTCTGTGTGTCTGTAGATTTTTTTTCTATGGCAAACGATAACTGCCGCAAATTCAAACAGAATCAAATAATTTTTTGCATACAGCCCTGATTTGTAGAGGACTCGCGACCTATTGTTTTTGGTGAAGATCGGTTGAGGGAAAGGGGTACTTTACCTGCAACCGTTTTTTTTTATCAAGGGAAATTTTTTTTTTTTGGCAAACGATAACAGCCGCAAATTCAAACAGAATCAAATAATGTTTCGTATACAGCCCTGAATTGTAGAGTTCTCAAGACCTTTTGTTTTTGGTGAAGATCGGTTAAGGGAAAGGGGTAGTTTACTTGTAACGTTTTATGTTTTAACAAGGGTATTTCCTATGGCAAACGATAACAGCCGCAAATTCAAACAGAATCAAAAGATTATTTGCATACAGCCCTAAATTGTAGAGTTCTCAAGGCCTATTGTTTTTGGTGAAGATCGGTTAAGGGAAAGGGGTAGTTTACCTACAACGTTTTTTAACAAGGGTATTTTCTATGGCAAACGATAACAGCCGCAAATTCAAACAGAATCAAATAATTTTCTGCATACAACCCTGATTTGTAGAGTACTATTCTTTTTAAAATACCTATTCTTTTTGGTGAAGATCAGTTGAGGGGAAGGGGTAGTTTACCTGCAACGTTTTTTATCAAGCGTATTTTCTATGGCAAACGATAACTGCCGCAAATTCAAACAGAATCAAATAATTTTTTGCATACAGGCCTGATTTGTAGAGTACTCGCGACCTATTGTTTTTGGTGAAGATCGGTCGAGGGGAAGGGGTAGTTTACCTGCACGGTTTTTTTTATCAAGGGACTTTTTTTTTTTTGGCAAACGATAACAGCCGCAAATTCAAACAGACTTAAATAATGTTTCGTATACAGCCCTAAATTGTAGAGTTCTCAAGACCTATTGTTTTTGGTGAAGATCGGTTGAGGGAAAGGGGTAGTTTACTTGCAACGTTTTTTTAACAAGGGTATTTTCTATGGCAAACGATAACAGCCGCAAATTCAAACAGAATCAAATAATGTTTTGCATACAGCCCTGATTTGTAGAGTACTCAAGACCTATTGTTTTTGGTGAAGATCGGTTAAGGGGAAGGGGTAGTTTACCTGCACCGTTTTTTTATCAAGCGTATTTTCTATGGCAAACGATAACAGCTGCAAATTCGAACAGAATCAAATAATTTTTTGCATACATCCCTGAATTGTAGAGGTCTCAAGGACGTTCGATTTTGGTGAAGATCGGTTAAGGGGAAGGGGTAGTTTACCAGCAACCTTTTACATTTTAACAAGAGTAAAGTACTTGCTAATTTATTTAAACTTTTTGAAACAATAGTAATTGTTAAAAATAAAATAATTTTGTTGCCAGGCAATAAAATTAAAATTTTTTAATTTTAATGTAATATAATATTTTTCATTTAATACGGCAATAAAAAGGCAGGTAAGACACAAACACACAATTCACGTTATTTCTGGCCTCACTCATGTTTATTTTCTTACGTTTGCACGCTTTTTAAATGGAAAGTGCCGAAACCCACACCAACATAACGCGTGCAAGCCGAAAAAATGGACATCAATTTGCTTACTGGCGAAGCTAGTAGTTAATGAATGGGTAGGCAAAAATCTTATCTTAAATTTTTTTTAAGGAATCACTAAAAGGACGGTGGGTCAAATCGGACGCTGAGGTAGAGTTTGCTGTAACCGAATGGTTCCACAAACAGCCGTAAGAATTTTACTAGCAGGGAATCTACAGGTTAGCGCAACAGTGGAACTCATGTCTTAATGTTATTGGAGACTTCTTTTAAAATCGTTGAATAAAAATTGCTTTACAGCTCTATACGTGTGTCTATTGAACAATCCTTGTATTAGTCATACACGATAATACAACTGATTGAACTTCAAATTTTTAAACTTGGTTAGTTCCTATATATGTGTTTAATGTTACAAATAATTCAAATAACAATCTTGATCATCTGTTAGTTCAGCGGAATAACAGTGACACTTTTAATAACCGCATAAAATAAACACTTAGAAACAACACAGGCGCTTTAACTTAACTGTTTGGACCACAGAAGTGAGGCATGCCTCAACGCTCTATGTGTACAGCGCGGGACAATCCCCCCTCCCTGCACTTCCCTATCACACCACTACATTGCTTACATACGATGTATACAAAAAACGCTGAGGCAAGTTCAGGTTGCCTCATTCGCTTTAAACGAACTATGCCGAATCTCACCTGTCACCATCTAGCGGTCGCTCAATAAAGCACGTTTCGGTTTAATAAATTTGACAGTCACAGTAACAATGTATAATCTTTACGTTATGTAGTTCATACGTATTTATAATTTTTATTCTACAGAATTTGTTAGGGTAGGCATTGCCTCAATTGCCTCCATGTAACTTCGCCACAGATATATATGTGTACAACGTTTCGGCAACAAAGAAGTAGTTTTTGTTAAAATTCCTTCCCGGGATATTTGGCCGTAGTCCAATGTTTTCTACAAAACCAGACATTTCGGCAATGCCATCGACTTCCATCATCTGTGAAAATCGAGTGCGATAACGTGAGGTGGTATACGTTAGTGACCACAGTACTGAGGTTAAGGCTGAAGCAGTAAGTAGAAAGAAGTAGTTTCTATGGTAATATTTCATTTCGAAAATGATTTTAAATATAAATCTTAGAATATGGAAGTCATGTATGGTTCTCCATACCGATATTTTTTTTTGGCAAACGGTAACAGCCGCAAATTCAAACAGAATCAAATAATGTTTCGCATACAGCCCTGAACTGTAGAGTTCTCAAGACCTATTGTTTTTGGTGAAGATCGGTTAAGGGAAAGGGGTAGTTTACCTGCAACGTTTTATGTTTTAACAAGGGTATTTTCTATGGCAAACGATAACAGCCGCAAATTCAAACAGAATCAAAAGATTATTTGCATACAGCCCTAAATTGCAGAGTTCTCAAGACCTATTGTTTTTGGTGAAGATCGGTTAAGGGAAAGGGGTAGTTTACCTGCAACGTTTTATGTTTTAACAAGGGTATTTTCTATGGCAAACGATAACAGCCGCAAATTCAAACAGAATCAAAAGATTATTTGCATACAGCCCTAAATTGCAGAGTTCTCAAGACCTATTGTTTTTGGTGAAGATCGGTTAAGGGAAAGGGGTAGTTTACCTGCAGCGTTTTTTTATCAAGGGTATTTTCTATGGCAAACGATAACAGCCGCAAATTCAAACAGAATCAAATAATTTTTTGCATACAGCCGTGATTTGTAGAGTACTCAAGACCTATTGTTTTTGGTGAAGATCGGTTAAGGGGAAGTGGTAGTTTACCGGCAACGTTTTTTATCAAGGGTAATTTTCTATGACGAACGATAACTGTCGCATATTCAAACAGAATCAAATAATTTTTTGCATACGTCACTGAATTGTAGAGGACTCAAGGCCTTTTGATTTTGGTGAAGATCGGTTAAGGGGAAGGGGTAGTTTACCTGCAACCTTTTACGTTTTAACAAGAGTAAAGTACTTGAAAATTCATTTAAACTTTTTCAAACAATGGTAATTGTTAAAAATAAAATAATTTTGTTGCCAGGCAATAAAATTATATTTTTTTCATTTATTGTAAATCATGTATAAGAGAAAATATATCGTGCGTGGCAGGCAAGCATATCTCAGTTATGTACTGTTTACGTTTCCATTTTATTATTATGACTACCGCAATAAAAAGGCAGGCAACACACACACACACACACACACACACACACACACACACACACACACACACACAATTCGCGTTATTTCTGGCCTCATTCATGTTTATTTTCTTACATTTGCACGCTTTTTAAATGGAAGGTGCCGAACCCATACCAACATAACGCATGCAAGCCGAAAAAGTGTCCAGCGTGGATAGCGATTTGCTTCATGTGGATCGCTGGGCAGTGTAACTGCACGTGTTTACAGAGGAACGATTCATAGACAGACTTTTCGTCTTTAGGGTATGAACCCTCTGCAAGATGCTGAGGGTCCAAGAGTGACTTTGGAGCGCTCCTTCTTTTCCGCGTGTTTGTTCTGTGAAACGTACACTGTAGATTCGCAGCTTTATTCTAAGCAACGCTCAATAGGAAATGTTGAAATTTTTGTCCACGGTGTACCCTCATACACACTAAACCTGCTCTGATGTTTTAATTACGGACATCATAATATTAAAACTTTGGAAACTTGAGCACTACTTAATGGAGATCAATCATTAACTTATACAAGCCATTAAGTTTATGCATATTTTTTATATATATGTGTACAACGTTATTGGCAACAAAGAAGTAGTTTTTGTTAAAATTCCTTCCCGGGATATTTGGCCGTAGTCCAATGTTTTCTACGAAACCAGACGTTTCGGCAATGCCATCGACTTCCATCATCAGTGAAAATCGAGTGCGATAACGTGAGGTGGTATATGTTAGTGACCACAGTACTGTGGTTAAGGCTGAAGCAGTAAGTTGAAAGAAGTAGTTTCTATGGTAATATTACATTTCGAAAATGATTTTAAATATAAATCTTAGAATATGGAAGTGATGTATGGTTCTCCATACCGATATTTTTCTATGGCAAATGATAACAGCCACAAATTCAAACAGAATCAAATACTGTTTCGCATACAGCCCTGAATTGTAGAGTCTTCAAGACCTATTGTTTTTTTGTGAAGATCGGTTAAGGGAAAGGGGTAGTTTACCTGCAACGTTTTATGTTTTAACAAGGGTAGAATCAAATACTTTTTTGCACAGGTTCCTGAATTATAGAGTACTCAAGGTCTGTTGATTTTGGTGAAGATCGTTTAAGAGAAAAGGGTAGTTTACCTGCAACATTTTATGTTTTAAAAGGGTAATTACTTCCATGTTCCATAAGGATGGCAAAAAAAATCGTGTTCGAGATAATTGCAGATTCTGATTGTACTACCCTCAAAACATGAAAAAAATAATTTTTCGATAACTGTCTGTGTGTGTGTGTGTCTGTAGATTTTTTTTCTATGGCAAATGATAACAGCCGCAAATTCAAACAGAATCAAATAATTTTCTGCATACAGCCCTGAATTGTAGAGTATTCAAGACCTATTGTTTTTGGTGAAGATCGGTTAAGGGAAAGGGGTAGTTTACCGGCAACATTGTTTTTTTATAAAGAAGGGTAATTTTTACTTACATGTTCCATAAGGAAATGGAAGTATGGTGATGTCAAAAAAAAAATCGTGTTCGAGATTATTGCAGATTCTGATTGTACTACCCTCAGAAATGAAAAAAAGTATTTTTTCAAAAAGCGTCTGTCTGTGTGTCTGTAGATTTTTTTCTATGGCAAATGATAACAGCCGCAAATTCGAACATAATCAAATAATGTTTTGCATGCAACTCTGAATAGTAGAGTTCTCAAGACCTATTGTTTTTGTTGAAGATCAGTTTAGGGAAAGGGTAGTTTACCTGCAACATTTTATGTTTTAACAAGGGTATTTTTTTTCTATGACGAGCGATAACTGCCATAAATTCAAACAGAATCAAATACTTTTTTGCACAACTGCCTGAATTATAGAGTACTCAAGGTCTGTTGATTTTGGTGAAGATCGGTTAAGAGAAAAGGGTAAAAGGGTAGTTTACCTGCAACGTTTTATGTTTTAAAAGGGTAATTTTATTTTTATGACAAATGATAACTGCCACATATTCAAAGAGAATCAAATAATATTTTGCATACATTCCCGAAGTTGTAAGTACACAAGGTCTGTTGATTTTGGTGAAGATCGGTTAAGGGAAAGGCGTAATTTACCTGCAACATTTAATGTTTTAACAAGAGTAATTGTTTCTATGACGAACAATACACATTCAAACAGAATCAAATAATGTTTTGCATGCATCCCTGAATTGTAGAGGACTCAAGACTTATTTATTTGGGTGAAGATCAGTTAAGAGAAAGGGGTAGTTTACCTGCAACGTTTTATGTGATAACAAGGTTAATTTTTTCTATGACGAACGATAACTGCCGTAAATTCAAACAGAATCAAATAATTTTTTACATATGCCTGAGTTGTAGAAGACTCAAGGCCTATTGATTTTGGTGAAGATCGGTTACAGGGAAAGGGCAGTTTACCTGAAACATATTTTATTGTAACAATAGTAAAGTACTTAATTTTGATAAACCTGATAAGAAGATCTTAATAATCCACTGTAGAAACGTAGATGAAATATCTATAAATGAAGAGGTTAGTTGAACGGGGTGGGGGTAATTTTCTATAAATGAAAATTATAGTTGAAGAGGAAGGGGATAATTTTTATATGTTTACTACGTTATCGGCAAGAAAGTAGTAGTTTGTTGTTAAAATTCCTTTCCGGGCTGTTTGGCCATAGTCCAATGTTTTCTGCAAACCCAGACGTTTCGGCAGTGCCGTCGACTCCCATCATCAGTGAATATCTAGTGCAATAACATGTGGTGGTATACGTTAGTGACCACAGTACTGTGGTTAAAGCTGAAGCAATAAGTGGAAAGAAGTAGTTTCAATGGAAACATTTCATTTCATAAATTATTTTAAATATACATCTTAGAACATGGAAGTCATGTATGGTTCTTCATACCGATATTTTACTTCTATGTTCCATAAGGAAATGGAAGTATGGTCATGCCAAAAAAATTGTGTTCGTGATAACGGCATATTCTGATTGTACTACCATCAAAACATGAAAAAAGTCATTTTTCGAAAAGTGTGTGTGTGTAGAATTTTTTCTATGGCAAACTATAACAGCCGCAAATTCAAACAGAATCAAATAATTTTTTGCATAGAGCCATGAATTGTAGAGGACTATTGTTTTTAGTGAAGATTGTATATGGGAAAGGGGTAGTTTACCTGCAACGTTTTAAGTTTTAACAAGAGTAAAGTGCTTAATTTTGATAAATAAAGTATCGTCAAAAGAAAGTCATTATAATCCACTATAGAAAGGTAGATGAAATATCTATAAATGAAAAGGGTAGTTGAAGGGTAAGGGGTTATTTTTTTTTATAAATTAAAATGGTAGTTGATGATGGAGGAGGTAAATTTATAAGTTTTATATGTGTTGTAAAGAGACGAGATCCTGTCTCGTTAAAATGTTCAATTGTTATTATTATTATTATTAAATTCGTATAGTTGAGTTGTGAGTTCGGTTGTAAGTTGTTTAATTGAAATAAATTGACTCTTCACTTGTCGTTGAGATGAAGGTGTGCCCCTTCACTGAAAACACATAAGTATCGTTGGTATAAAAATACTTACTTGTGACGGTTGGATACTAGTAATGTTGAAGTGTATTACTAGTAAGAAGTGAGAATCGTTCAAATCAGATTCTTGCCGCCACCACTGTTACCAACCATTGCTGTCGTTCATCTAAGCTGTAAGTCTTATTCTAATACAATGATAGTCAAACTCGGTTATCGGTTATGAATTGATTTTTTATTTGTTGAACTCATTATTAATAATTGCCATGGTACAATAATATTGTTTATTTTCTTTTAAAATTTTAATATTGTGGATGGACTCTTTTAAATAAATATATCTCAGGGTAGCCAGACTGCGTCTAACCATCAGTCGGTCTGGACGTAAACAATTTCGTTACTTTAATTCATAAATAAAGCAGGTTCTTTTAGTCTGCAAGATACACGTAAGTTAATAAAATCCAATACTATAATAATTAGTATTCGGAGAGTGAAAATATTATTAGATTCTTTAACAAAACATAAACATTTAACATGAGATTATTATTGAATTTTTTGGTTAACTAGGGTTCATTGTAACCTAACTTTCTTAACATAAAATAATGAAAATTTTCTTAACCATGTTAACATCTCCGTGTACTACGGTTATACATGTAATCTATTGAGGAACTTCATCACCTACCTTCTTGGATTCGCTACAAACAAAGTTAACAGGTTACTGGAAATGACCCCTTCCTATGGTTGGGGATTGTTATAAATTTAGCTAGAATCTTAAGGTTAATCACAATATAATACTTAATCTACTATAGTTCAATGTTTCTCTCAAGTTCTCCATTGACTATTTAATGTCTTTGAATTAGACAAGTTCCTTGAATTAATTATAAAAATTTTATGTTTGTTGTTACTTAGATATTTCACTTTTAATGGTTTAGTTCAATAATTAAAATAAGGTTCCAATCTCTGTTGGATTGCTATTGATTCAATAATATTAATTAATTAATTTCACTTATAGCGTTCTTTAATTAGTAGATTACTATTTTTAAATATTTTTGTCATGTTCACTGATACTTGCGTATGACGTCGTTCTAGTCTTATCACTAATTCACAAAATTTTCTTCTGTTATTTGAATGAAATTAAATTTGATTAATTCATTTCTTGTTCACTTCCTATGCACACATACTCTGTTATAGGTGACTGATTAAATAAAACTTCACTTTCCCATATAACCGACCTAACCTCAACCTTGTGTTTCGAGGTTAAACGCTTTTGTCAGCTGTCGGCTTGTCGATTCAATACTTTTTGGTTATTCTGACCAATGTGGAGTCTGCGTCGAAGCTTGAGATGAACTGATGGTCTTACCTGTGTCGAGATCCCATACCTAGTAATTAATAACGGGCCCTGATTGGCTAATTGTTTTAATTTTCGGGTACTCTCGGTATATGTTGGCAAAATAGATACTTAGGTTGGCGTCAGTCTCTGGGTTTGTGGCTCTGGTTTTCTGGTATCCCTTGTACGCCGACGGGCTTGTAATTAATTCTTTTATTTATAATTTAAATGATTCACTTATACATGCACTGATCTTTTTTCCAGTACTCTCATCGTTTTTGTCTTTTTCCCACAAGTATTTTGACTACCCTCACCATATAGTTCTGCTAGGGATTAATAAAATAAATTTCTTACGAACTAATTACATCTCTTATTTTCTGCCTTATTACTATTTACATTGTTCATTTTTTGATAATTAATTATCATGCTTATTGAGTTATTTATCGCCCCTCCTCGTTAAAGTTTTAGGTGGTAATTAGCTAAAATTGTCACCTTTCGTTTAGGCCTACTACCAGGTTTTTCCATGTTTTTATCACTTTCTTATATTAAAGATTCTTATATTTAATACACTATTTTTCTTCACTTTTGTCCTTCGTGATTACTTATCAATACTGTACAATATTTTTTTCTCATATCATTATTTAGTTATTACTCTTAATTGTTTATTTTCCTTTGACTAGTCTCTTGGTCTGTTGTCATTCTAAGTGTTTATTAATTATTTTATAATATTAGGGTTTTGTAACCCATATTTGTTGTGGCCCATCTATAATGAACTTATCATTACCACTTCTGATTGTATCAGCATTAGCTATTATTGTTTTATTTTACTTTAATCACATTTTCTCTGATTATTTTTTAGTATACTTGAGTGTTATATTTTCCTTATTTGAATTTTTTCACATTTATCTCTTTATTATGTTTATTTTATATCAGTGTTCTTATGCAATTTTAATACTTGGCAGTGTTTAGTTCTGCTTTTATATTTTGACATTTGTTTGAATTTTCTTAAATTTCTTGCATCTATTATCATTTAGGGTTTGCTTATAATTTACATTATTATTATTAATTTGATGGCCATAAGCATTGATTTGCCTCACATGAACGTTATTATGTCTTATTTAATATCATGGGTTGAGTCCCTATTCTTTTATTACAGTTTTATGTGTGATTTTTGCTGTCCCAGGTACCCATTCTGTGGTACACTTGATCACATTAATCTACATTTATTCTGTACTCAGGTTCCTTTATACTATGACTTTTTGTACATGGAATGCTCCTTATAGTCTCTTGTTAGTTTACACTCCAATACATTTTAATTTAACAGCATTCCAGTCATTGTTTTTACTATTTTATTGGAAACTTGTTGGCCAGATTAGGTTATGTCCTATCTTGGGTTCTCAACAATGGCTGAATCTCAGATTCTGTTTTCTACACATTACTAAATATCACTATAATATTGACGACTCGGAACACTAAGTTTTTTGTAAGTAAAAACGTAAAGTTTTACCTTACAGCCTAAACCGGCTTTCACCTATAGAAGGCTTCATCAGAGGCTGTCGTTAGTAGCGCTGTTCATCTTGTTGTTGGTGACGAGATAGTGTTTCGAAAGATCGAAGCTGTGTGTGTGTGGTGAGATGTGTTCGAATAATGCGTGCGATTTGAATTGTGTCTGTTCGTTTAGGATGTCGTTTTTATTTGTTTTTGTGTGTTTGTATATTTCTAATTGTTCTAGAGTGTCTAGTTTTCGGCCTTTTGTGTGTACGTGTAGTATGTTCATGTTATTGTCGATGTTTTTATATGTGTGGTTTGCTTCAATGAGGTGGTTTGCGAAGGTAGAGTCTGTAGTGGTGTGGAGTGCTTTTGTGTGTTCAATGTATCTCTGTTTGAAGCTACGTCCTGTCTGGCCTATGTAGAATTTATTGCAATTTGAACAATTTAGTTTATATACACCGGGTAGATCGAATTTGTTTTGTGCTTTGGGCATGCGTTTTGATAGTGTGTGTTCTGTTTTGTTAGTAGTTTTGTAAGCGATTCTGTATCCTGCTTTTTTGAATTTGTGGGCAATTTTTTCTGTTTGTTTGTTGATGTATGTTAGTGTTATGAATTTGTTGTTTTCTGTCTTTGTCTGTTGTTTGTTTTGTGTAGGAGTTTACTGACTATTGTTCTGTCATAACCGTTAGATTCTGCTAGATATTTTATCGTGTTTAGTTCGTCTTTGTAGTCTATTTCATCTAAGGGGATGTTGTTAAGTCTATGTATCATGGTTCTAAAAGCAGCTAGTTTGTGTTGTATTGGGTGATTGGAGGTGTTGTGTATTAGTGTGTCAGTTGTAGTTGGTTTTCTGTATATACTGAATTTGTGCCTGTGTTCTAGTTTTATGATGGAGAGGTCTAAGAAGTTTATGGTATTGTTGTGTTCGTATTCGGCAGTGAAGGTTATGTTTTTACTTATAAAAAACTTAGTGTTCCGAGTCGTCAATATTATAGTGATATTTAGTTAAGTAACGGACACGTCATGGACAACGAAATCCAAGAATTCTACACATTGTATGATTATTTACTTTTACTTAAAGCTGATTTTTTATTGTTTATGGTTATTTTTCTTTTTTGTTATTATCTTAACCTTTATTATTGAGTAATAGTTGTCTTTGATAATTTTATTTCTACTTCACAAATTGTATTAGTCCTTTGGACATTGTCTAGTTGTCATTTTCATACATTATTTAATTATACTTTTACAATTCTTGTATTCACTCTCCCTCTTAATTTCTACTCTCAATATTTTATTTTTGAGTTCTGTTTGTACCGTCAAGTCATTGAAGTCATTTTATTAATAAGTTTATGTCATTGTCAAGTCACAGCTTAGGGTTTTAAATCAAGTTTTTTAACTCACTTTTATTTTCTTTACCATTAATAATACTTTTTATTCTCATGGTTTATTTTATCCTTGTCTTTATTATTTCCTTTTGGTATCTGATTTGATTTGACTTTTCCGTAATTGCACTGATTCTTCTATCATACTTAATAAATTTTTTCTTATTATTGTAGTCATTGTTTTCTTCTCACTGTCTGATCTGTTGGGTAATTGGGTACGTTTCTTGTTGTTAGTCATGTCTTCGTTTCTTAAATTATACATTTACTTATTAATTATAAGTTATTTTATTCCCCTACTTTGGTCGTAATACATTCTATGTTCATGATTGCATGTTCATCTTTTGTTGATTACTTTGTTTTGGATAGCTTTTAATCCGTTTGTTATACATTGGGTTCGGGGTGTGTTATATGTACCATTACAGTGTACTACGTTGACATCAAAGAAGTAGTTTCTATGGAAACATTTGATTTAACTTTAACAAAATTCTATATTTTTTCATTTTAATTTAAATCATGTATGAGAGAATATATATCGTTCGTGGCAGGCAAGCATATATCAATTATGTAATGTTTATGTTTCCATTTTATTATTATGATTACCGCAATAAAAAGGCAGGCAAGACACACACACACACACACACACAATTTGCGTTATTTCTGGCCTCATTCATGTTTATTTTCTTACATTTGCACGCTTTTTAAATGGAAAGTGCCGAAACCCACACCAACACAACGCGTGCAAGCCGAAAAATTGTCCAGCATGGATAGCGATTTGCTTCCTGTGGATCACTGGGCAGTTTGAATGCACGTGTTTACAGAGGAATGGTTCATAGACAGACTTTTCGTCTTTAGGGAATGAACCCTCTGCAAGATGCTCAGGGTCCATGAGTGACTTCGGAGCGCTTCGGAGGAGGGATGATTATCTGCATAGTTCGGTTTCTTTATAAGAATAAAGTAAGCCTACCTAATTTTTATGGATAAAGTGACTGAAAATAACATTATATTAAATTACTGCCCCATAATAACAAAACTATCTATAAATAGTGAAATTAGTTTGAGGGTGGGCGATTTTTTTTAGGAATTACCAAACCGAATTCAAGTAAATTCTTGGATTTCGTTTTCCATGACGTGTCCGTTACTTAACTAAATATCACTATTGTATTGACGACTCGGAACACTAAGTTTTTTATAAGTAAAATCGTATAGTTTTACCTTACAGCCTAAACTGGCTTTCACCTTTAAAAGGCTTCTTCAGAGGCTGCTGTAGGTAGTGCTGTCCGTCTTGTTGTTGGCGACGGGATAGATTTTCGAAAGATCGATGCTGTGTGTGTGTCTCACCATCTCACCACATACACACAGCATCGATCTTTCGAAAATCTATCCTGTCGCCAACAACAAGACGGACAGCGCTACCTACGGCAGCCTCTGAAGAAGCCTTTTAAAGGTGAAAGCCAGTTTAGGCTGTAAGGTAAAACTATATGATTTTACTTATAAAAAACTTAGTGTTCTGAGTCGTCAATGCAATAGTGATATTTAGTCAAGTAAATTATTTTAAACATAAATCTTACAACATGGAAGTCATGTATGGTTCTCCATACCTATTTTTTCAATGTAAATTTAAAAACATTAATTTGAAATATAAACATCTGATAAACAGTGAATAAGTTGACAGATGAGTCTGGAAATAACAGGTGTTTAAACAAAATTGAAGCTTACAACACCTGAAAACTTTTAGTTCTACTGATAAGTTACAGGTATCACTCAACAGACATTCATAATTAGCCGGATTGTAAAGCTAGCTGCAACAAGTGTGTAGGCTAAACTTCAAAGACAAAGACAAGACAATGTAAGTAAACAAAAAAGCCATGTTAGCAAAAGTATTTTCTGTTTATAATTAATTTTTATTACTGTAGTTTGTGTAAGTAGATTCTGTGTAATTAAATTATCATGTATATCAATTAAGTTTGTGCTGTTTTAAAAATTTGTAATAATTTGTTTTACTTTCTTTTTTGATAACGCAGGCAGCAGGCATCCTAATGAAGCCAAAAAATTCAACTGGAATAAACCGATTGTTCCAAACAATGTATGGAATTCTGCCGAACCTCATACACTTTTACAGTCCACCAGAAGACGATGCGCTCTGTGCCCAACTCAGAGGAGAACCCACTGGGTCTGTTCCGTGTGCAAAGTGCCATTGTGTTGTAATGAAAAAAGGGACTGCTTTAAAAAGTTCCATGCTGACCAGTTTAACCGGTGTTAATCATATTTTTTATACAAAATAAATACCAGTTTTCTGAGTTTTTGTCATTTTGTTTTTCTTTGACTCAGATTAAAACTGAAATGCTGCCTTCCTGAATTTAGTGATAACAAACAGCATGGTCTTTTCTTTATTTTAGTGTTTCAGATGTTGTGGATTAAGTCCATTAATAAATATTACCTTCAGTCAGTTGTTCTGTCTATACCTGCAATAATGGGTTTTTCAGCCAGTGCAATAATCATTCTAGCAAACATGTTGATCTTGGGAGATTCAATGGCGAGATACAAGGTTTGATTAAAAAGGTCATGCAATTTTTGGATATTCAAAAAACTGTGTTTTTCATCATCATTTTCTCAACATGGCATAGGCAAGGTGCTGCCTCTTCCGCCTTCAAAGATCCTCCAGCCGTCTCCTCTTGGGTATACCCACACACCTGTGTCCTATAGGGTTATATTTCCAGATTTGTTTAGCTAGTCTTGAAACTGACATTCTTTCGAAGTGTTCTTTCCACTGTTGTTTATAATTTAAGACAAGTTAAAAACTTATAATTCTTCTTTTACAGTGCCATTCTTTATACATTCAAGTTTAGAACACCTTTTAACTCCTCTTAAGAACGCCATTTTCGAGGCCTGTATTTTACTTTCTTATTTCTTGGTTGCTGTCCATAATTCAATTGTGTTTATATTTATCTATATTTATATAGTCCCCTTCAAAGTAAGTTCTATGTATGGCCTTAAACTCTAAACTCAGCAGTTTGTGTTTGTTGTTTGTCTTATCTTGTTACATAATATTGTTTCCTATTTCATAGTTTCCTTTATTCTTTGGAAGAGATGAAAGTCAAGTAGAGCTTTATCTGCCGAATAGACAGTTAACATCATTATGATGTTATTTTTAGTTAAAATGTCTTGAACAACATATGAGCTGCTGCTTATATTGTCCAATTTCTATATCCAGTTGTTTTCCTCCTGTTTTCATGTAAATAAAGTTAAATGCCAAAGTAGTACTCTCTGTTGACCATAGCAGTGAAATTCATGGAACACAATTGTCATCTTAATATCACCATCTTCATTTGTATTGTACGATGTTAAAAAACTGCCCAATACAACTTACCCAATTAGGTTTCAAATTTTAAATCGAAAAGTGATAATGCAGTGTAGAAGTGCATGTCCATTTGGACCTTTGGCACAGTTTTCATTTGGATATCAAGTTAATTATAATTTAAATTTGCGAAAGTAAAAAAAAACACACAATTGACTGTTAGTCTGCCAGAAAATGAGCCTAAGGTTCCTGAAAATAATATAAGGTAATGACAGCAGCAGAAGAATCAATCACTGACAAGTCATGTACTGAGGAAGGGTCATAAAAAACGCAAAATACTAGGAAGTACATAAAAATTTAGACTAATTTAATTTTTATTATTTATGCAAATTAAAAGAGGTTTAAACATACTCTTGCAAAATGTAAGCCACCTTATGTTCAGTACAATATAGTACTTGTATTTCTGTTGAATCAAATCGTGCACTACTTATTAAACAAAATTGAATTACGAGCTATGCCTACTGGAATGTGTACTTAACTTTCTGTGGACTGAGGTAATAACTTATTATATTAAATACCATAATCAGACAAGAGCCATTGGTTTAAATACTGCAAACCAATAGTCCTTTGATTTACTAGTAAATCCTAATGTTTACCATCTTGCAGAGTTTTGAAATATCTGATAATAAGTTTCATATTCAAACTTTACCAAGGTGTGTTGGTGAGTCTCAGGTTCTATTATTGATTGCTACTACATAGACATTATTTTAAGAAATATTTACCTCTGATTTGTACCAATCTAAGAGCATACTGTATTCTCATTCATATAAGGTTTTGCTGGTTTGACTATTGTCTTCGCTGCCGGATCACAAAGAACTTGTGACTGTCATTTCCAAGGTCAACATAAATCTCTGTCCTGTTGGTTTACAGTTGAGGATTATTCTTGTGCAGTTTTGAGGTTGTGAGCTAAAATTATATATGGGTAAATTTTAGTACACGTTTCCAACCCCACAAAATGTTACTTTTACAGTTTATATTACCCTCTAATAAGTCTCAAGCAAGTAGAAGTAATTTAAGAATTGTACGAGAAAGTACAGCTCAACTTGTTTTCATACATCCCTGTGTTTGAAGAGAAATTAAAAGAAATTGAGACCATCAATTCAATGCTATACGTGTTGACACTGTGCACAGATACTATACTGCTAAGTGACTTCCAATAAGTGATCAGTGTCAGTGGTAGAGGCAATCGTAACAACAGTCAAATGTACATTTCATGTGTTCGTTTTATTTCACTGTCTCATGTCAATAAACATAATTTGGGGTCAGTTATGGCGTAGTTAAAAACAAATATTTACAGTTCATTGTGTTAGACTTATCTCAGGACTATTAGGCCGTAGTCCAACCCTGCCGCTATGAAAAGACATTTTGGCCCCTCCTCTAGAGACAAGTATGAGAAGTCCACCCTCACATCCTTTGTTTACCTTAGTTTGTTCACTGTTCTCTTTGACAATAGCTTAATAAGCTGAAACAGGCGTCAGAGTTAAATAAAAACTGTGAAACATACCAAGTGTTTAGATATTTTTAAAAAACCTTTGTATTAATATGTTTTCACCAAGTGTCCAATGAATCATCAACAAATATCATGAAAAATAGCATACAGTGACTATATAGATGGGGGAGTACATGACAACAGTTTGCCGTCTCACTCACACACATGCACACACAAGCATTGTCATGTCACAACACACATTCATGCCTCTCTTGTCCTCACCAGCTTTGTTGCGGTCAATGTACATGTTATGGCGGACTGTATAAGACTCCTCTGTGTATTTGTAAAAAATGAATGAAAATTTTGTCAACCATGCTATGAAGTTTTTGTTTACTATGTATTTCAAGTTCACTGTTCAAAAATTATCATCATGTTTATACTTACGTATCCTTGACCTTGCAAAAGTTCATTCCTGTCCCATGCAGTCATCATGACATGATCACCACGTCCAATCCAATTCCACAACCCTTCCCTCTCAGCACCACGCCTTCAGAAATGTTTTGTAGAAAGGCATAACGGCTGAGAACACACCTATAGCGTTTGGCATAGCCTTTTTTCATTACATCCGCTCACAACCTGCTCTCCATCAAAATCTTTTCATGTGTCTATCAGAGAATAGTGGTTATCGTATAGTATATTTCTGCAGACTGCCTTTTATTTAAAAGACTGAAATGTTAAACAGCAAATTATTAGAATATTGGAAGCATCAGGTGAGAATATTAAGAAGTATGAATAAAGAAATTTGTAAACAAATTCGATTTGCTATCTGTAGACAGATATATAAATTCAGTTTTTTTATCCACTCTTATTATATTGTTTTGATTATCTATTTATTTATTATGTATGTTGCGTCTGTATCACTTACACAATTTTGTATTTATTTACATGAAGTTTGTAACACTGAGGTAACATTTCATTTGAAATTTTCCAGAAAAGCAATGGGTTGCTTATATAACAAGTGATACAGAAAATTTGAATGAAAACACCATGACGATGCCGTTCAACAGAAGAAGTGGCCACAAGCCTTACGTCCCTTGGCAGATAAGGATGTCCGGAGATCGACACACGCCGGTGCCTACGACAATGCGCAGGTGTGCGATGTGTCCCAAAGAAAGGCGTACACAATGGATGTGTTCTGTTTGCAAAGTACCATTGTGCAATTCGCGCAAACGCAATTGTTTCCACACATTCCACTCTTGTTGATGCTGTATACTGTCATTGTTTCTGGTCTTGTGTTCTTTATTTTTGTATACATATTAAAGATGGAAATTTTTATATGTTTATTCATGAATGACTAATTATTGAGTGCCCTTCTATCATCATCCACTGTTAAGGAAGTAAGAAAACTTGGAAAACAGCTATAGAAAAAAGCCGTGTGGTTCTTATTGGAGCAGACACAGCTTTATATTTCAGTAATGCATGCAGTTATAGCAGTTTATATTATTCATTTGAATTTCCTGTGGACAAATCATCCGAAATGGTATACAACTGAAAATGTACATTTTTGCATCTGTGGAACGTTTTCTTAGCAGCTTAGAAAATCTCAACCAAAATATCGCAACTGTTCGCTAGATTAGCATACAGTAGAACCTCACTAATTTGTCACCTAGGGGACCAAAGGGGTGACAAATTAGTGAAATAGACGACTTAGTGAGGGAGTAAGAAACAAACCCATTAAAAACAATATAAAATGTTTTATTACAACTTTAGCAATGTACAGTACTAATGTTATGCTCAAATATATTTATTGCTGGAAATTTTGAAACTCAAACTAGTTAAGCAGTGTAATTGCTAAAAAGTTTGTTTAATGATTGTGAAAAATCTGTAATTTTTTTTTTTTTTTTTATCGGCCATACTTTTCAAGAGCCAAATTATGTATTTGGTGCAGCGGAATGATTTTTGGAAGTGCTGTTTCATCTTGGCCTTCGTACCACTTGATTGCTGTAGTCAGTGATTGGATGGCCTCCTTATGAGAGATTGCAGGTTTTATTGGCTGGTCATCTTCTTCATCATTAGCTTCTGTAGATTCTGTGGATACGTATGTAACAATTTCATCATCACTAAACATTTCGTAACCCACATCTGGTAAGTCTATTTCACACCATTTTTTGACGTCGTCTTCATTGAAGGCCTTGGTGAAACTGAATTTTCAGGAACGTATTATGCTGTAACAACACAACATAATAGCCTACTTATTGTGCCGTGTACGGAATACAAAATACCCATTCTCGGAACCAATACCTTCCGCAGTCCGTCCTCTTGGCTATTATTAGAATGCCGGCCACAAGCAGCATGTTCCTGGTTTACCCTGGCTATAATTAGAATGTGTATGTTACTTGCTTGTTAGTAAAGAAAAAGAAAAAAAGCTTGAGTGTGTGATAAAGTACAGAGGGAGGTGAATTAGCGGGTGATGAATTAGTGAGGTTCCACTGTAATTCCATAAGTTTCTTAAAGAGAATTGATTGGTAACAACATTATAGTATAGTACATAATTGATTATCTGTCATGATTGTTGTGTGGAGGTTATGAATCGGTAAGACGGTAAGACAGTCCACAGATGGTATTACACATGGTGGGTGCCACCTTAACCATTTGAGTCCTAGCTTAGACTAAGCCCACAGCATGAGTTTTTCCCTGTTTTATATCACTGTATTTGGTTCACTTCTCATTGCAATGTATGTAAATATATTCGGCTGTCTTGGTCACATATGTGTCACCAAATATTTTACTACACAAACTATAACATGAAAAAGCTACCCCTAAAATTTTAAAGGTTGCAAAATAAGGATGAACTATCCCTTATACATCTTATTCACACTGATTTGTAAAATTTGGTTGAATATTGCAAAATCTGTTAGACATTTACAAAAAATTATAATTCATAAAAACTGTGATTAACTGCTAATTATTGTAACGCCTTCCTAGCTGCAGCCCCCCTCCAAACCCACTGACCAACCAACAGTAATTACACAAAACTGCAACCACCAAAATTTGGTACTACTAACCATGACTGACTAGTGAACAGATGACTTGATAGGGGCGTATAAAAGAAAAAAAATTGCAGATACCAATAACAAAAAATTTGTGGAGCTAGAATAAAAAAAGGAGAGACAGGGGAAGACCAGGATAATGCAGCACAAATATAATATTTAAATAGGTAAATGACAATAGCAGAACCAAGAATTGGGGAAAATAGCCACAGTTTGCGCACACACAGTATGAAAAGACAGTGTAATACAGGAACATATAAGGTATATTGCAACTTACCGTCTGTGACTTTATGCAACGATGTCTTCAATTTAAAGTTGACATGTTTCAGGACACTTGTCCCATCCTCAGAACTTAAAAGTATGTTCTTATATCATCAAACGATGATATAGTTGTCAAATAATTAAAATATTAAAATCCAATTAAACAAAAACATGAACTTAATGTATAAAGTCGAGCGCGACAGTTAAACAGTGCACACCGTACGGTAGCTGATCACGCACTGAATCAAGACTGATTCTTATCACGACAATAACGCAAAGCGGTGTCGTACAATATATTCGATTTAAAAAGCAGTTGATCGTTTAGGACACACGGCTTGGTATCAGCATTGTTATAAGCTCTGTAAATTTCGAACTCCTCAAGGGCGTTCATATGTCACCCTTTCTTGCATATGTGAAGAGGTATCAAGTTTGTTTTAAAATTAGTGTAATTGTGATTCTTTATGATGAGGTGTTTTGCAAATTTTGATGTAATGTGGTCCAAACTGTGAAAGTGTGTAGGCGGTCTATGTTCTGTGAACCTTTTTAAAAAGCCGCGGCCTGTCTGGCCTATATAAAAGGCGTCACAATCGTCACATAACAATTTGTAAACACCTGTTTTGTGTTCGAGGTTGGTAGGTCCATGTACGTGGAGGTTATTCAAAATGTGGTTAGTGGTCTTGTATGTGATGTTTATATTGCTATTTTTATTAAAAATTGACCCAAAAATCTTAGGCATAAAGTATGTAAATGGTGTTGTAATGTATTTGCGTGTTATACTCTCACGAGTTCCGTGTCCATTAATGTTTTTACGCCTTTTCCTGTTTTCTGAGGATATTATTCACCACCCCAACATCGTAACCATTAGTGACTGTGATGTATTTAATGGTGTTCAATTCCTCATGGTATTCTTTATCACCAAGGGGCAGAGACAGAAGTCGATTAATCATACTGTGAAAGGCAGCCATTTTCTGGGATATTGGGTGAAAGGACTTAGCGTGTATCACAATATCGGTTGTTGTAGGTTTTCTATAAATGTTAAAATGTAGTTTTTTACTATTGTTTTTAGCAACTGTTAAATCCAGAAAATTCAGTTTTCCATTGTCTTCATTTTCATGTGTGAACTGTATATTATCATTGATACTATTTAAATAATTATGTAACCTATCAATTTGCCTTTGTGTGCCCTTATATATTAAAAAGGTGTCATCAACATATCTGCCATAAAACATTATGTTATCACTGTGTCCGTTATTAGTAAGAATAAAGGAATTCTCGAAATTATTCAGATATATATCTGCAAGGAGGCCAGAAAGTGGGGAACCCATTGCTAACCCCTCTTGTTGGCTGACAAATTGATTGTTGTGGGTGAAATAGTTTTGATCGAGAATCAGTTCCAAAACGTCCATCAATTCGTTTATACTTGCAATATCCAGTTTGTTAGTATTAATACTATATATAATTTATATAGGCCAGACAGACTGTGGCTTTTTAAAAAGGTTCACAGAACATAGACCGCCTACACACTTTCACAGTTTGGACCACATTAGATCAAAATTTGCAAAACACTTCATCATAGAGAATCACAATTACACTAATTTTAAAACAAACTTGATACCTCTTCACATATGCAAGAAAGGGCGACATATGAACGCCCTTGAGGAGTTCGAAATTTACAGAGCTTATAACAACGTTGATACCAAGCCGCGTGTCCTAAACGATCAAC
This sequence comes from Magicicada septendecula, assembly GCA_034769895.1. Taxonomy (NCBI): domain Eukaryota; kingdom Metazoa; phylum Arthropoda; class Insecta; order Hemiptera; family Cicadidae; genus Magicicada; species Magicicada septendecula. The sequence goes on from CM068368.1 coordinate 13,051,042, forward strand.
TGCTTTTTAAATCGAATATACAGTATTGTACGACACCGCTCTGCGTTATTGTCGTGAAAAGAGTCAGTCTTGATTCAATGCACGATCAGCTACCATACAGTGTGCACCGTTTAACCGTCGTGCTCGACTTTATACATTAAGTTCATGTTTTTGTTTAATTGGATTTTAATATTTTAATTATTTGACAACTATATCATCGTTTGATGATATAAGAACATACTTTTAAGTTCTGAGGATGGGACAAGTGTCCTGAAACATGTCAACTTTAAATTGAAGACATCGTTGCATAAAGTCACAGACGGTAAGTTGCAATATATCTGATTGAACAACACATGGCTTGGTACTAATTTCGGATTTATTCCATTTAAATAACATATAAGGGTTTATCATTGTCTTCATCACTGTCTTTTCTTAGACAACAAGGGTTGTTGTGCACACTATCAGTGGTACAGGAGACTGCCACCAGAGAGAAACCAGTTTGCTAGTGATGAGATGTAAGTTGGAGAGGTGTGTGTGTGTGTGTTCAGATGTTACTGATAGCCCACCTACCTCAGACTGTTGTATTGCCCCAACAGTGGGTACAGGATTGGATGATTGACTTGACTTTCAATCAAACTTGTGAGTACAGCGTGACGAATGGATTACGTGTAAAGTAAACTCTTTATAAAAACTCATGATCAAGGTTTACACCCCTCCCTCTCTCTCTTAGACACATACACACTTATTTGTATATCTTCACAAAGTCTGTTTTGGGGTTTAACACATGCCATTTTTTTTACTTTAAAACCCACACGTTTTGCCCATACTACCATGAGCCACTGGCCTTGTGGCTGATAATTATTGTAAAATATGGCCTTGTGGGTGGGTTTATTGTATAAATATGGGTGAGACAAGACTTTGTGGTCTGTCTCAGTCGAGCCACTGAGGATGCCTTATAGTATGGGTGAAACTGTTTTTTTTTTTTGTTTTTTTTTTAAGCAACATGTATTAAAAAAACACAGTATTTCAGTGTTAAGCAGGGGAAAACACATAATGTGTATTTTAAGAACTTATCCTTTTTTTTCTAGAAAACATCCTTCACATACATAGAACGATTTTAAACCTGGTTGGACTTGTGCACCCAACTGTAGGGGTATATACAACCATTAGTGATGCCAAGATCTTAGTATTTTCAGAACAAAGTGTTAAGAGTGTTATCACCAACATAGCAACTGTTCACAAGCAACAAAGAAGTAGAAAACTACATGCAATTACTTCAGTGAGTGAGGAAATCCACTGAAGTCAATTCACCACTTCGCTAATGTTATCCTGATACGCAGTAGCATATCTATAATGTCTCTATTATACAAAAAAAAAAACACACCTTAAGACTAATCAATATTAAAATTTTCATTGTAGAATGACAGTATTGATACAAGATGTCTGAGGCAACTCTGTGACTTAATCCGATCTTTGGTTGGCCTGTAAACCTCGACTTTCAAAACGTTTTGTTAATACAAGACTGGTCCTCCATGAGACTTACAGTCATTAGATTTACTTTTAGGTGAAGGACTGATAGATTTTTTTAAATGTTCTGCTTTGTTATCCTGATACGCAGTAGCATATCTATAAAGTCTCCATTATACAAAAAAAAACACACTTTAAGAGTAATCAATATTACAATTTTCATTGTAAGTAAAATATGTGGTAATACATCGTAAACTCAATTGTATTAAACTAAACGGTAACAACAGTACGTGCTGCTGAAACATTGTTTACAACATATTTGAAATATATATCGACATTTTATATTTGAAAATGATAACTACAGTTTTATTTAAAAAGAATATAAACGTAAACCATGAAAAATTGTTATATCAAAAAAGTTACACTGTTTGAAAATGTTTGTAGTTTAATATGTAATTATCTTGATTTTTTGGCCATTTCATTAACAACTTCTTCTTCCAGGATCACTGAATTGATTTCCTATATTTAATATTCAAACTTATCTGTGAATGCTGCATAATAAACTTGTTTGTGTACTTTAAAAACAGTTACTACTATATGAGCATGCATAGCTGAAAAAATAATAAAATAGCATAAACATTAAGGGATTAAGAAAACTTTTTCGATCTTCTGGAGGCGGGCTCCGGTCCTGTTCACCCGTACCCTAAATACACCCCAGCTCATATGCCACACGTGGAGCCTGAGAAACAGACAATTTGCGTCAGTTTTCAGTCCTCTCACCTGCAATTTTTGATGATGGCCCACGTGCGCAGATTTCTGACATCAATTCTTAATGATTATCTCTTACTAGCTCATTGTCTGCTTGGAGAATAAAGGGTATAATTTAGAAGACTCATTAGTAATTTAATGTGTGTGTGTGTGTGTGTGTGTGTGTGTGTGTGTGTGTGTGTGTGTGTGTGTGTGTGTGTGTGTGTGTGTGTGTGTGTGTGTGTGTGTGTGTGTGTGTGTGTGTGTGTGTGTTAAGTTTAATATTTTTATGTACGTCTTCTCATTCACCTGCTCCTCCCTCCCCTTTCACTCCAGAGGTGACATTACTCATATATTATTACTGGCTGATTGCCATTGTAGTATTCTCTTGAGCCACTCACATTGCAGCATCCATTGAATGTGCCTATACCACTGCAGGGCTATCCCATTTTATTCTAAGAAATAATGGAACTGTTGAATCTGATACAGATTATATTAAAAAAAAGTGTGAGGGATAAACCCATCGTCACAGTCGCCATTGTTGAAGACTGGATGATTTCTTTTCAGGGTTTTCTTCTCCTATATTGATTGTGAGATCAGTTTTCAGTTCCACTCATGACACTTCCTCTTCAGTTCCATCTGTAACCCAAGACATAGATCCTAAGGTGGTCGATTGGTTGGTTGGTAACTGCAAAGATTGCGTGTTATGAAAGTTATTGAAGTGGCTAATGCCTGAGAGAGAAAACTGCCAGAGATGAACGTAAATAGTAGGTTGGTTGTTCAGTTTACCTGAAAAAAAAATTATAATTTTTTCCATATCTGTTATCATTCTAATGTCATAGTTCTCTGCAAGGGGTAATGACTGGGCAAGTTCTACATTTTACTTAATTTATTATGTATTTGCAGTAATCAGTTTTTTTGTCAACTTGTACATTTATGACAGTTATTGTGTAGAGTATTAGTAAATTAGTAAAATAGAAAGACTTAACTAGCAGAAAACAAAAGCTTATGAAGAAACCTAACAGTCAGTTAGAACTAGATATGAGGCATGAACTGTTTGCACAGAGTCAGATATGAAACCACAACTCAAGAAGTGATTGCAAGAAGAATGTTATGTTATGTTTGTGCATGTGTACTGAAGTCACCATCCACTGTACACCAATTCATACATGGAATATTTATTAATATTGTAATATGAACCAAGTATAGATTACAAAGATAATAAAATGTTCTGCTTTGTTATAGTATGCTGATATAAAGAATGGAAGGCAGGTTTAGTACACCACTGTCTGACATTGAGTTTACTACTAGCATTCATGCATAGCGTTGGTCCAGGCTATTGGCCCATGGTCCATTCTTGTTGTTACTAATAGACGTTTTGGCTTCTCCTCTGTGCAAAACGATTCGCTAACTGACACGGGCTTTGTCAGTTAACCACAGTACTTTGTCAATCTTTTGCCACAGTACAGTGTTAACCGACAAAGACCATGTCAGTTAGCAAATTGTTTTGTATACTGAAGATGGCCTCCAGAGGAGGAGCTGAAACATCTGTTAATTAATAACAACAGGAGTGGACCACGGCCCAATAGCCTGGATTTTAGTCAGTTTGTTTCCAACGCCAGCCATAAAAGCCTTAGGAATAGATTCATACAATAGTTTGGCTTCAGTTTTGTTGTATTACTGTATATGGTTATGTGCATATGTTCTGTGTATGTGGGGAGGAGGACAACTTAAATAACACTTGTCTGTTATGACAATATAACTCTGGACAAGCTGGCATCATGTTGACTAGTGAGCATGAAATAATAGAGGGGCCACGTTCTGTACTGAGCCCAGAAGCCAGTGTAATGCAACAGACCAGGAATTTCCAACTGGTGTCTCACAACTTTATCTTCAAAAACCAATATAACAATTACTACACCTGTTTCATTATGTACATATATATGCATGTAGAATGTATATAATTAAACATGTGTGTTAAAATACATATACGACGGCTATTTGACAATTAACCACTGATTTCCTACTATTTTTTTTTAATAGAGCAAAATATATATATACACTAAAATTACATGTGTATCTATAATACGTGTCACATAACTACCACCAACCTACAGGCACTTAGTATATCGTCGCACTATCTTTTACAGTCTCTTGAATATCCAACCATGAATTTACACCATTAATCATTGTTTTCAAAGCACTAATCGGCTGCTGACAGGGTATGTATAGAATCATCTGCTAGTCCCATTCTGAACTTCTCAAAAGTGTGATCTTTCAAAAATATGGAGTCTGCCCAATCAACACTCAGGAGGTGGGTCCGTGCTGAACGGGCAAACTGTCTAATAAAGCCATATTAATGATATGGCTCCTTTTACTAACGTTTTGGTCTGATGTTGATTTGTTGGGATGATCACCATCCACACCAGTCGTTAAGGACAGAGTCTCACACAGTCCTTGGCAGCAGCTGATTGGTTAATTCTCCCTTGTTAATCGGCCAACAGCTGTCCATCAATTCAGGACAGAGTCATGAATGTATCCACCTGATGACAGGTCGTTTAAACAAGTACAACCACGTATGCCACAGTTTGCAGGAGAGGCAACGACAGGCCTCATATTTCATTAGTCACTGCTCAAGCAGAATTAAACAAAATTTGCTGCAGGTGTGCTTGTATCATTGTAAAAGTATATCAGACGCTCCTGCGCATGTGCTACGTTTATATCACAACCAGTTTATGTACATCAGCTAATTGAAGGTTAATTTAGAGTAGCCCTTTCATGAGTACCATTTTTACAAAATTAAAAAACTCACTCCACGTGCCCATAGTTTTAATTCCTACAGTGATTGTATTTTTCTGCTAAAAATGAGGTATTGCCGTTATTTGGCTTATATGATATGAATTAATTTAACGTTATGTGGTGCACGTCAGGCTTGTATATAACTGGAGCAATGTGATTCAGTGAGTAATGTTTGTAATATGATCTACAGTAATTACGAAAAAAAATTGCCTTGCATTCTTTGTGTCAGCAGCTAATAGTTATTTAAAACTCCTGATTTGCACCAGGTAAATCCTCTTCTCAGACTGTCTCCATTGTAATATATTTTTACGTGACGTTTCAATCCCTAGGATCTAGGATCATCCTCAGAAACTGTGAGTGATCTTTCAACCTAACAACAAGGGTCTTTCAGCAGCTACTCACAGCTTCTGAGGATAATGCCAGATTCTAGAGATCAAAACATCAAGTGACAAAACATTATGATAGAGGCAATCCTAGTAGAGGCTTTAACTGACAATGTACCGTACTAAACAATGTGGACGTATGAATGTGCTTTTTCTTCTATTTCTTTTTTCTCCCCCTTCTTTGTGACCCTATCGCCAACATTATTGAACGGATCAGGCAAAATTCCATCTGGAATCATCAATTTTGTGTCATTAATTTTATCCGTGTAATGCAGTATGTCACTGGCTTACCTTTGGGGTAAAAAAAGAAGAAAATTTCAATATGCTATAAGTGGAAAACAATGCATTCGCAGACAAACACATCTGTGAACGTTTTGCATTATTTTGATAAGAGGAGTAAATTTATTGAGTTTAGCAGATCACTTATGGAATCAATTATCACTTCAGACCTAAGCAATATTTCAGTTTTTTTTACAAAACTGTCTTTGTATAAATTAATGTATAAAGTAAAATTAACAAAAGTACAGAACGTTTGTATAAAATAACAGTATTTAGGACATGACAATGTACACCATATTTTGGCATGTGCAATGTGTACCAGTATTTTGTCAGAATACTTCACATAAAATAACTGTAATTTGTCTATAAGGCACATCTGTATTTTGTGATGAGGAACAGCTGAAAGAAATGTATAACAAAGTTATAGTTTAAAATTTAAATATTCTGTGTAGAAAAGTGTTTCATAAAAAGTAATCAGATAAATTATTTACTTGATTTACAAAATTATTACAATTCTTTTAAAACATAAAACAATTTAAAAGTCACAGAATTTATAGTACTTGCGATCTTTTCCACTAATACTATTATTAGGTAATACTTCCACAATTTAATATGCAATATTAAATTGCATTGTTCCCAGACAACCTCAGATTCTTAGAGGTCAAAACGCTGTGTTTAGAATTGTTTCTGAAACAATGGCTAATGTCCACAACATTATAGTATGTAATAATACTTATTTTATGGATAGTGTAAAACTTAGTATAAATACCATACAAATACAATGATACAGACATGTATATAGAGTTATAACCATTATTAGCAAAAGAAAAATATTTAACTGCCAACCAACCCAGCACAGAAGATGAGGAAGGCCATGAAAATCATGGGAGGAACAGATGGATGCAACAGTGACAGGCACGGGCCTCTGTGAGGGTTACTGGGAGTGCACGCACTTATGGTGCCAACTTTAAATAAGAGTCCTGTCTTGTAGTTTTCATGACAAACAATTAGTTGTGTTTGAAATTCACAAATACACACACACTTTTCCAACGATTTTTACAGTTATATCATAATTATGACAAGAATAATTAATTTGTTCTGCAAGTATTTTGTCCAATGTAAGTTTCAGTAGCTCATATTATATACAAAAGCAAAGGCTGAATTTATCAATGAATGTTTAGTGATAGCAATTAATATTTAAACAAATATTAATGATAATACTGTTCTGGAGCAGGTCAGAAATTAATATCTCATATATTACAGACAATTACATACTGAATAAGCTACACAAGTTCAACAATATGTGTGGGAGGATCAGGAGAACTCTGAAGTCAACAAGTAAAGAAACATTCTTGAAGTTCTATAAGGTTAGATAGCCTTACCCATGCTTCTCTATAAGTCTGAGAAATGGCTTTTAACGAAATCCCAGGCCAGTTGTATTGAAGCAGCTGAAATTGTATTTCTCAGGCACGTGGTAGGATATACTCTTCAAGATCACAGAAGAAATGCAGATATATGACAGAAACTAAATATTATGAGTATACTTGATCAGATTGCCCAATATCGGCTAAAATGTTAACTGAATGGTTGACTGCCGCATCCCCAAACAACTGTTGAATTATATCGTGAAAGGACAGAGAGGTGTGGGAAGTGTGAAGAAGTGTTGGAGTGACCACTTCTAGTCAATCTGCTTGGACTGGAACAAACTGTTTTTGTTTTAATCTTTGTTGAAGATGATAATGATGAAGAATGATAATAGCTAATTTGACATGGACAAGTAAAATCTGCATTATCCTGCACTGATGCTAAATCTAAAGAGGTGAATACACCATTTATGTATAGTAGTCTTTTTATTCCTTTATTCAATAACATTTTTCCTTCCCACTTTCTTGCACGTAGTTCTGATTTCACTGTTATACATTCTCCTCAGACTTGGCATTATGTTCTTATCTGCTGATCAGTCACTTCACTCGTTTGTTGTCTCACATTCCTAACAGTGTCCCACTGACTGGCATTACAATCCAGGATGGGTTTTAGCCACTTCAATTATATTTCTTCATTCAGCCATTTTGTTACATGAACTTCCCCATCTTCTTATCCTCATATTCCTCAGATCCTTCTCTACATCCTATATCCATCTCTTCCTCTTGATCTCCTACCTATTGTTCTTCATTCTAGAATTTTCCTGGGAAATCTGTGCTGTTCCATCCTTGTTCCATCATTGTGTGCCCCCCCAGCTAAGCTATCTTTCTACTCTTTATATACCTCACTATATCAGTTCTGTATATTGGATTATTTATTTCATGGTTTCTCTCAGTATTATTTTTTGTTCGAAAGTTCTTAGATACTGTTCATCTTTTTCGTGTTTTGTACCCAGGTTTCACATGCATACGTTGTGACTGGTATAATTTTGCTTCTTTACATTTTTAATTTTTATGATTTGTTCAGTGCTTTTGACTTCATTAATTTTGAGTGATGCAAAGGTACTAGTGAGAAATAGTGAGCAGTGATCTAAGCTTGTGTTCAGAAGTTATTCTTGAATCACTAAGAGTATTATTGATGAATAATTAAATTTTAATAAACTTGTTTATGTTTTAAAGAACTAAAGTTGATGAAATACACTTTGTTGATTCATGTACTTTACTCATTGATATTAATACGTTTATAAATGAATGTGTAATTATTTTGTATTGTAAACTAGGATTTGTAAAAACCTAACACCTTATTGGTAAAAGGTTTTTGCTTAAATAAATAAACACATTTAGACATTTATTTCTTTTAATTAAAGTTTTGTGAATTGGTGGATTATATTTACCTCTCTATAATTGTGTTTTTCACACATTCACTCTAATGGTGTTGACATGAAAATTCAAATTAGGCTCTGCATTAATGAATTTCAGACACTTATTTATAAAAATTAGTTTGCGTATGGATAAAAAATACCCATTATACTAAGTTACTACAAGATGTATAGATTATGTATAGATTTTATTATCTTTAATGTTTAATATCTATTACACCTGTTGGAAAACACAATATAGTTATTATATTTTTATTGATTTAGTTAATTACTTTGGCACAATTACCATAACAAAAAAGTTGTACCCTGCGATAGGATTTGGCCCTGTGACTTCATGCATGAAGGTAACCACTGTATCAGTTAACGCCTTCTCATAGATTAAAACTGATGAAAATGGGTGTATGGATACTTAAAAATATTTTGTTAATTCCAAAAAACTAACTAAATTAATTCCAAAAAACTAACTAAATTAATTCCAAAAAACTAACCAAAGAAATATATAGGCTACATTTATCTTTCAACATATGAGTTCAATTATTTTGTACACAATTCAGGATAACCACAGGTTCAATACTACAGATATGTTCATATGAAGGAAACTTTAAATTAAGGGAATATAAAAAAGGAATTTTTATATATTTTTAGTATTAAATTTATTTTTACTATATATAACATAATGATATTGGTAATATTCGTATTTAAAAAGATATGGGATTTTATAGTGGGTTATCTGTAATTTAAAATAAAATAAAATAGTTTACAAATAGTTTGCTGTTATGTTTTGTAAACAATCAGTTTATAGTATAAGTTTACTTGAATTGTCTTGTAGTCTAAATGGCAAAACCACTTCAAATCTCCAGGCCCTAATTTGACCCCTTTTATGCTTTATATATAGTTTAATGTGTTGTCCGTAGTATAATTAACAAAATATTTTACTAGAATTTAAAGTAATGTAATTTATTTTGTTTGCAGATAAACAAGTGGATCCTCTTGGGCCAACGGAATTCAAGTGTAAATTGTGTGGCAAGAAATATCAATGGAAACAGTCTTTGACAAGGCACATTCGAGAGGACAGATGCGACAAAGGGCCGCAACATTCGTGTCCAGTTTGTGGCATGAATTTTAAACACACTTCACGCCTTGTCAAACACGTGCCGTTTTGTAGTAGCGGTTTAGATTATACGCAAGTGTTATAGATTTTTACACTAAAAATTTGTTATATTTACAATTTTTTACTACCAAAAAATACACAAAAGGAAACAGTTTTTTGTAAATAATGTTGTTATTGCATTTGTAAGTGCATGTGTTTTTAAACAAATATGATTTGTTACAAAAAGACATTGTCTCCAATTTGGGTGTTATGAAGAGGGGTGCGTATAGAAATATTTGTACAGCACACAAATATTTTGTTTTAAAAATTATTTTATGTTATGAGATTTTGTTAGTTGTATTTTTATTATCCACCTCATTTAGTTAGTAGATTTGTTTTTGTTTTTATATTGAAAAATGGTATAAAACATTACTGTTGAATGCTCTCTCTCTCTCTCTCTCTCTCTCTCTCTCTCTCTCTCTCTCTCTCTCTCTCTCTCTCTCTCTCTCTGTGTGCGTGCGTGCGTGCGTGCGTGCGTGCGTGTGTGTGTGTGTGTGTGCGTGCGTGCGTGCGTGCGTGTGTGTGTGTGTGTGTGTGTGTGTGTGTGTGTGTGTGTGTGTGTGTGTGTGTGTGTGTGTGTGTGTGTGTGTGTGTGTGTGTGTGTGTGTGTGTGTGTGTTGTTAAGTTCTGACTTGCTTCTTAGCCTTGTATATTTATGATTGGTTCTCAAAATCCAGCTGAGATTTTTCTAATGCTTTTTATCCTCATTGCCTCTAATATGTTGCCTCACTACCTATTAGGCCAGCCCATTGGTACTATCAATTTCATAAAATTTTTAGTAATTACCTTTTCTCATCTGTTCCTTTGTAAGTCTCTCGGTTAGTAATTTGTTTGTCCACTTTACTTTTAGCAGAAATCTTCAGCACTTTGTCTCAAAAGTTTCTAGGGCTTTTGTTTCTTTTTACTTCAAACGTTCTGAACTATAAAATAATAATTGTTGTTTTTCTTTCTTTACCATAAATGTCAGACTTTATTGTTGTGACCAGGAATTACTGTCCCTCGCCATTGTTTTGAGTGCTTCATATCTTCCAGTTCTCATCATCATTGACACACTGTGACCGAGTATTTTGTCTTCAGTTGACTTCTTCCTGCTGTTGCTAATAATTGTCTGTAGGATGTTCAGAATAAATTCAATATTTCAGAAGGCATAAAATCTTCCTCTTTTTTTATAATGTTTTCAAAATTACTTTTCTTTTTTACTTACTTTGACACTACAGTGTTTTTTTTTCTAAAAAAAAATCTATTTTCCTATAATAGAATGGAGTTAATAAGTGGAAAGACTAGGGATTTTCTCTTCAGTGAAACTGTACTCATTTAAAACACACAAGTTTCATTCTGTTTTAAAATGACTGACATTTTTATTATATGAGAAATTTGTTTTGTCTTTTAGTTTTAAAATATCTCCTTCAGTCTAATATTAGGCATGTTCCGATTCTGTGTTCTCAAACCATCTTTTGCATGCTCTTCCTACAGCTTTTAATTTTTTATCAAGGTATTTCTGATCTCTTCCATTCCACCATATTCACTTTACATTTCATTCATTTTAAACTACTTCCTTTGATTATCATGTTTATAAAAACTATATCTCAGTTTTTAATCACACAATTTCTCATTACCTCATTCACTATACATCTTGTTATGTATATCTGAAATATTCATATCTTAATATCTTCATATTCAATATATTAATATTTCATGTATGTAATGTCTGTATGACATTTCTAGCCAGTTTCAAGGAGTACTCCTGTTTTGATTCTATACAGAAAAATAATTATTCGTCTTTCTTGTTTCATCCCCCAACATTCTTTAAATAGTCAGTTTTAAAACTGTTTACTTAATTTTTATATATCCAAGGGCATTGAACTTTTTAGTTCAGTATTTATTTTATTTTGGAAAATATTTAAATACTATGATTGATAGGCGGTTAATACTTTTGAAAATAACTGCTAATTTGATAACTTTAGTGTAGACAGTGTCTTTAAATAAATAAGTAAATAAAGAAATTTATTTTTCAGAATGGATAAAATTAGAGTAAAAATTAAATAACACAAAACACACAAATTTATGTTGGATTCTGTCTTCATGCAATATGAAAGTACTATTATTATTAAACATCTTTCAAAAATTATCAGTTTATGTTGAAAAGTTACTCATTTGAAATTAATAGTCATGATTGTACTTGTATGTCAATTCAGAGAACATATTACCCCGTTTTTATGTTCATGAAATTTGTATTATAATTACTCATCTACACATACATGTGTGTGTATGTATTAGTTTCACTTAAGTTTAGACTCTGTCGCGAATATTATAAGGTAAACATGTCTTCATAATACTGTTTTATTAATTGAATTTAAGAACAGTAGTAATTAAGTATTTTTGTATTATACATTATAATTAAGGGCAGCTAACCAGACATTAAAGAAATTTCCATATCATGTGAGTCGTGTAAGACAATTTTTGCTTTTGTTTTGGTTTTCTACATGTAAGGCCATGGTCCAGTTGATCAAAATATAATTTTGTTAGATAAAAAAATATTGTGGCTACATCTACAGTACACCTGTTCTGTGTAATTGTCTTGACCATTTTAACAACCCGTGTCATTGAGTTGGTCAAGTTAGCCACTGAAGAGGATTATTACTGATGATTTTAAAAACATGTCTGGCTGAATAAATGATGTCAAACAACAGGACATTGCCTAACACATGGTAAATTAAAGTCTGACCTGTAACAACTAAAAATATGTAAGGTAGAAAATAAATTTTACTATGTATAGACATTATTTTAAAATCAGTTTGAAAACAAGATTTCTGAAATTCCATAGAATTTATTCAAATCTAACAAGTACTTTACAATTATAAATTTTGTTATGCCTTACTGTAGTTTCTCTGTATTAGAAACAATTAAACTTTTGCAAAAGAAAATTGTGTAGTTTGACCAAAATAACTGTTGTCATTCTATCTGGTAATCAAGACTTGATGGCCGTAAATATCTTGTCACATAGAACTTTTGCTCACTAACGTGTAATATAATTTCATGTTAGATAGATGTATCGGTACTGTTCCCACTTTTCATGTCGATTACTTCTACGATCTCTACGATGACTCAGAAAAGATTAATAAGTACCTGTTTGTCAGATTCGACAATGTTTTTTATCATTATTTACATACGATAGTATTGTCCATTTGTCAGATGTTTCAGCCATACTCTGATGTTACCTGCACTGATGCGTTTTACCCATAATCAGTGATGTAAACAGTATATCAAGTAGACAAGGCAAGTACAATGTCAAATGAAAGTCATCAAATTGATTTACAGTCAACAGTTGTGAGTTTGAATCTGACAGGAGGTCTATACAGTGTCCACGTAGCTGCAATATGCAGTGTCTAAGGCTATTTGACACACACACAGATAGCCGTCCAGTCTTTAAAATCCTACATATTGGGTGAACTTCGTGTAGAAAACCAGCTAAATTACCTCTTTCATAATAATTATGACAGTAAGATGGAAAGGAGATTTTTTAATCGACTGAATACAGTTTTTTTTTACCAATCTTCTGTAACATACAGAAAGTCAACAAAATTTGTTTAACTTCAAGGATTTCTTTCAGATAATGTTAGGATATCCTCAACACCTCTTTATTTGAAGCCAATAAATAAAGGCATGTACGAAAAAAGGCTATGAAACTTTTGTCAGTGTTTTGCAGCCTTCTGCACTGAAGATGGCCATTGAAACATTTGCACAAAACAACCATGGACCGTGGCCTTACAGCCCAGCAAGCCGGAGTACTCGTATCAAAGGCATGTACGGTTTAACAAAATACATCAAGACAATGCCCTCCTTAGGCCTGTAATAAGTTTTTGGTTTTGAAATTTTTGCTACCTATCGTTAGCCCTCTCTCAGTCAACACAAAATTTACACTTAAATTTGGTGTTGCATAATAAACAAAATATCACTCAATAGAAGGTTTTCCTTGATTACTTTTCAATGTTTGGCTGCTTTGTCCTCATTTAGGTATTGTCTGATTATTGTTTCATATCCAGTCCTTGCTGTTTATTTATTGTATACCATTGTTATTGTCTCAACACAATGTAGCAAAGTGCCTCCAGATTCATAAAACAGACTGTTTATTCTTGGATTTTGTTGTCCTTGACGTCTCCGTTGATTGACTAATTATAAGTATAACACTACTGACTCAGAACACAAAGTTTTTTATTGGTAAAAATGTAAAATTTTTACCTTATAGCCTGAACCAGTTTTCGCTTATATCAAGGCTATAAGGTAAAACTGATATAAGCGAAAACTGGTTCAGGCTATAAGGTAAAAATTTTACATTTATACCAATAAAATAAAAAACTTTGTGTTCCGAGTCAGTGATGTTATACTTATAATTAGACTGTTTATTGTTATACACTTGTATTTATATTTATAAACTTTTATATAATATGTAGTAGAAGAATGTGTAAATTCTGAAATAGATATACAATAACCCGTGTATGACAAATAACATTAGTTTTCATGCAAAATAAATGAAACTCTGTGAATTCTAATGACTAAAGCAGAAATTTTCTTACACGTGAAAATTATGTATTGTTATGACTTCAAAACAATGTTATGAATATTAGAAGTCAGTCTGTCAATTACTGTATCAGCTACAGTAATATGTTAGAAAAATTGAGTTGGTTAATTGACCATTCATACAACAATACAGATATTTAACAATATAAGTGCTGAACCAAAGTTAACCAGTTTAGATTGTTATAAATTCTTTACTACTACTCAGTCATTGTATGCAGTCAGATTTCATTAATTTATACCAAAGATTTTGTGTACTGAGTCAAGTTACCACAACCATATTAGTGTGTGTAGATGTGAATATGCTGAACTGTTTGACACAAAACCAGTGAATGCAGGTCTTTTGTTAAGAATTATGTTTCACACACAAGCTGACAATAGCCAAGTTATTCCTAACCTTTTGTGATGGATGCAAACTTAGAATAGTTTGGTATTATTAGAATAGTTTGGTCTCCAGTTATCACAAATTGTACAGAGATCACTTTTTTTATTTTCATGTATATTAAAGATCTAAACAACATGGTCAGAAAAAACTGTCACTTTTATCTCATTTTGAAGAAAATACTAACTTAACCCAGAAAACAATAATAATGTGTCTCACGATGAGTGAAATACTCTCCGATTATATTGGTGTTTTGAGCTTGTAGAGTTAAAAGGAAATATAATTCATACCAAAAGACTTCATATTTGTAAAAATCAACCTAATATGGTTTTACATGTAAGAAGTATTTAAATTTGTTAACATTTTGTTTTCTGTATTGTAGTGATCTTTCAAAAATTATTGCAACATTACAAAAAGACCAGATTTTCATATGATAAAAGATTTCATAAAATAAAAGTCTTTAGCTGTTAACTGACTGAAATCAACATCTATAATATTAAAGTCCATTATTTTAGAAACTTTCAGACTTGTCAGGAAATCAATTTTATGCTTTACCGTTTGCGTATTTCAGTTTTTTATGGACTGAAACTTTCAGTTTTTTATAGAGAACAAACTGATATGCTCATTTCTGATTTTCTATTCCAGTATGTCATTAATATCTTTTTTTTTTAATATTCCCCATTACAGTTACTTTTTTAGTATATAAGTAAAACTATATTCCTTATTTTTCTTCTTCTTCTTCGGTACGTGGATTAAGCTTCATATTTTATGCAGCCAGTATTTCCTTGGCTCTCCAAGGGCACTTTAAAGGCCAATAGATCTTGATCCTATAATTACATTGCATACTGCTGTCCACTTGACATATGATTGTTATGAATCCACTGCTCTCTGTATTGGCATTGTTTCTTCCAATCACATTGCACTTAATTCCTTGTTGTATTGCCATTTTTAATTCTTTTGAATCAACAAATATCTCTTGCTGATCATTGGAGTTTCATAGTAGCACTTTTTGTAACTTCCCTAAGAAATAAGTGCAAGTCCAATGAGTACAAAGAGTATAAGCCCTATTGTCATCTTCTGGTCCTTTTTTTTACACCACACATTTGCTTACTCATTCTCACCAAATATAGTAAGACAACACTTAAACTGTAGCCATAACTCTTTCTTCAGATAACAAAGGTCAAAGGTTATTGAACAAGCAAAGTGAAGCTCATTTTTTACTCAACTGTTTGACAGTTGTCTGTCTTGCTATCTAACCCAGGCAATTGGTTTGTGTAAAACTTGGCATGCATGTCCATACTTTTGTTCTAGAGAACTCTATTGTTTTTGAGACTGATCTCCCAAAAAAATAGGAGGTCGGGAGACAAAAGTGTGAGAGGGTCAAAATTAAAAAAAAAAAAACATTTTAAGTCCGTGTGGGGTTAGTTAAAGGAAATTTAACCAAAATGTGCATTTAGTGTTCATTTTTGAAAATTCCAAAATTTCGGCATACTGGGGATAAAAAAGAATGTGAAAAATCGCAAAAATGCATATGGCATTTTAAATTAAAAGGAAATTTTAACTGAAATTTGAATGTAGTGTTAATTTTTTGAAATTTCAACATTTTGGGATGCCAGGACTTAAAAAAGTATGGCAAAAATTTAATAAAATTGCAAATTCTATTTGGTATATCAAACAGAAGAGAATTTTAACTAAAATATGAATACAGTATATACTTTAGGAAATTTCAAAATATTTTATCCCAAAATGTGATCACAAATTTGAAAAAATTGTAAAACTCCAGTTGGGTGTCAGAGGAAAGGGAGTTTTAATACAAATCCAATTGTTTGGAAGTTTTAGCATTTATTGTATGATTGCTCTACAGTTGTCACTGTACTGAAAAGAAAATAATAGGGTTCTAAGAATTTCAGAATGTTTCTGATAATTGAGAAGTTATCAAATATCAAAATATATCTGATAATAAGTGTACTACATTTAAAATAATGAGAGTTCTGCAGCTCACAGAGTATACCAGTATGTAGTTAGACAACACTATATATGCACACTTGAAATTGCATTTTTCTTAATCAGTGTTAAGCACTGGTTGGAAGTTGATCATCTAAAATCAGTCATAACTGTGTTTGGTAATTTATTTCAGTACACTTTACTATTTATTGTTTTTGATAGTTTTCATCGTATTCTGATTTGTGTGCTGTACTACAAACTAAACTTCTGTAGACTCATGGCACTGTTATCACAATGTGTACATATTTTTAATCATTTGTCTAGTCCATTCTGTAATTTACAAGTCTGTTTTCAAAAGTATTGTATAAAGTGATATAGCATTATAAAAAATGATACTAATGGCAGCTTAAATATAAAAAATAAATTAATTTGAAGAAACTAACGCTCCTTAATATACAGTGTAATATGTTGCTAATTTATGAGCAGAAGTTAACAGAAAATTATGCGCATAAATGTCTGATAACCATCAGTCTAGTCTTGTCACCAAATAGTAAGTTTTCTACCCCTCTGTTAATAATATTTTCTTATATTTATTTACTGTCACTGTTGTTAGTATTATTTTTAAATATAAATTTGCTATATATTTGTTATGGATTATTATTGTTTTTATTGTTTGAAAGATGACAAGCCAAAGTACATTTTATAGTTCAA
This sequence comes from Magicicada septendecula, assembly GCA_034769895.1. Lineage (NCBI taxonomy): Eukaryota > Metazoa > Arthropoda > Insecta > Hemiptera > Cicadidae > Magicicada > Magicicada septendecula. The sequence continues at coordinate 13,068,258 of CM068368.1, forward strand.
CAATTTTACAAATTGAACATCACAAATGAATGTATGCATGATTACTTTATTTTTTACAAGCAGATGTAATAATATTATGTTTTATTTATAATGTTTTATTATGATTAATTATTATTTATTGTTGTTATTGTAATTTTTGTTTTAATTACTTGTAATTATTTTTATTTTTATTCTTGTTATTATTTTTTAACCAAGTCACAATTTATTTGTTTTTTATATGTGTGTTTGTATATACACCTTCTGGCTTTTGTTACAAAAACAATTAAAGATATGTAACTATGTGCACGCGCGCACGTGCACACACACACACACATGGGCATACACAAAATAGAGGCATTATCAGAGAACTAAAAAAGTAGATAATTTTGAATATGTATATTTTAGACTGAAAAGACAGTATTAAATGTGAAGTTTTATGTATCTTTGCCATCTCGTTTAGCAGACTTTTATAAATGAAATAATATAGTTTTGGACTCCAAATGATGCAGTGGCCAATGCACTTACCTGCGTTTGGATACATCTCAGACAATGTTTCACAATATCCAATCAGATTCTGGGCTTGTACAGCTGGGGAAGTTTCTAAGTGAATTGCTAACCTTGTCATACTATTCATATACTATAAACCCTGGCATCAATATGAGAGGGCCAAATTCATCATCATTATCAACTATTAGGCCCGTGGACTGTTGCTTCCTCTATCTGTGGTACTGCTCACACAGTCAGAGACAAACCAGTCTGCAGTTGTTTGTGAATGCTCAAGCCGGTATGGCTGTGCTGTCATCCCAGGCATGGGAAACCACAAGGTGTGCAGGTGCCTAATTATGGGAGCTATAATGGCAGCTCATTGATCCGACCATGTCTACCGTCCACACCAGCACAGCTCTAAGCTTGTGTATGGGGGGTGACACGGAGCTGCACCCACCATATCATGCAAAGGGGAGCCATATCATAACTCCTTGTTCTGAGAACAAACGGCCGCAATGTACCAAATGCACCTGGTGGTCATTGGTCTCTGACCAGGACAATAAGGGTGCAAGACACACTGTGCAACATCTGTTTTCTGTTTGTCTGCATTTGACCATGTAGATGTCACATTGTTTCTGAGTGAGCTCCTCCTCTAAATCACATATTCATTTATTTAGGTTTGCCACAAAAGTAAATACGCAGGGTTGGACTGACTTGACCTTGAGCTAAACCCACAGCACAGTATGATGAGTGAATGCTATATTTAGGAGCACATACAAAGGTGAGACATGTCAGCTGCGCAGAGACAAGAGACAGTATCATGCGATGTGTCAGCCAATAAGAGCCAGATTCATTTACATGAGTGCTTGTGACACAATTCACTGAGTGCAGTGAATCACTCTGTCTCTCTCTGCACAATACACGTTCACTTTCGCCATCATATGTGCTCCCAAGTATAGGCTGAGTAAGCTCTCTTCACTTCATTTCTCTTCACTGATTTAAGCAGCTGTCATCAAATTTAGTACTGAAAAAGTATCATTTTGGACTCCAAATGATACAGTGAACAGTACACTCAATGTGTGTTCGAATACATCTCAGAACGGACCACATTTCATAACATCCAGCCTGACTGTAGACTCAGCCAGCTGTACAAACTGAGAAAAATGAATCACACTATTCATTTATGAATCACACTGTCCTGCGTTTAACCTAAAGTGTGGTAGGAGTCTAAAAAAGACAGATTTAACTTTAAATTGTCGTTTTTTTTTCACAAAAGTACTTTTTTTTTTACTCTCACAGCTTTTATTAAATTTACAAGACAGTGATTGTTTTAAACGATTTGCACAATCAAAACATGTACAGCTCAGTATTAAATCATTTGATAATTATTTAAGTTTGTTTTCTTCATTATATACAAATTTCAGTACCAACTTAATTGTGATGTACAACTTTGTCTGTTGCTATATTTCAGTTCCAGTTATTTGTTACCAAGTAAGTCAAAATGTATGCAGCAACCTAAGCAATTATTTTTTAAATTAATATTATTGTAAATATTATGTAGCAGCTTTTATGAATACAGCACTGCTTTGTTCAACTGTGTTAAATTAGAAATGTTAATATAAACGTGTATTGTATTTATTTAATAATATTTATATTTTGTAAATATTAGTAAATTGTTTACTATTAAGAAGTCCTAAGTATTTGATTTAGTCTGTTTGTGTAGCATGTGTTTTGTTGATATGTATCTTTAACATACATTTCGCTTTTTCTAATCTATCAAGTTGTCTAATCAGAATACAGTTGAGTAGTGGTTCTCGACCTTTTGTCTGCATGCCTGTGGCATATGCCGTTGACATTTCATGGCATTGTAAGAAAAAATTAGTGGTGACAGACAAAATGAATTATAACATTAAACCTGTGTCAACAGTATTAAGAAACCAAATTGTGGAGATGTTTAATAATTCACTAGAAGAGGTAAATGCAGTGTTTGAAACTAACATAAGAACTAACATTTGACTAAATATGTCATGTTCATATTTTGGTAAGAGTTACTGAACAGATGAAATTATCTGAATCCATTTTTATTACAAACGGGCAATTCATCAGCTTTAATATCCAGTGTAAATAAAAAGAAATGTATTTTCATTGTATTGTTTTCTTAACACATTTTTAGCATCTGTATTGTGTGATGTCTTTTGTAAATGTTGATATGATGTGTTCTGAGATTAAATGTGTCAATTTAAAATGTTTCAAAGATAGGTACTATTTATATTAAAGTTTGCCAAGAGGTTTGTATTAAAATATTATATTATATTTATATAATATAATATTATATTATATTTATATTAAAAAAGGTTGAGAACCACTGTAGACAGAATTTATCAATTTCTGGAATGCTACTTATCCAGCACATTTCTAGTAGAGGTTAAAAATAGGTTTGTCTAGGAATCGATGCATATGTAAAGCAAAGCATTATTTAGTTCTTAAATCTTCCAAGCTGACAGGTTGTGGTCCACTGTTAACAATTTAACAGACATTTTGCACCCAGCCATGATAGCAGCTATCCTGACTGACATATCAGACAAGGTCTTGTTGCCCGATATTGCCGTTGGTTCTAGTCAGACACTGAGTCCTAGTCCAATATGCCACTAACAGTATTGACAAAATGCCTGCCAAATCAAACTCTCAATGATGGAACACAGCCTAACAGCTCGGAAGATTTTAGAACCATAGAAGTTGGTCATGAAAGTCTATGATCAGTAATTATTTTGTTCCTCATTTGCTTTTCCCATGGAAATCAGTTCACAGTCTCTGTACAGACACCATAGTGCCTGGAACGCAGGAAGTATATGCAGTCAAAATTATGAGGGCTATCCAGAAAGTAAGTTCCAATGGGGTATTAAAGGAAACTAAGAATATATTTAAAAAAACGTTTTTATTGCTATTTAAAGTACACACCTTAAACTACTTTTCTATATAATATTCGTCATTTTTGAAACACTTTTTATAGCGGATCAGCAGGTGTTGTATATCTTCATCATAAAAATTTCCCACCTGTGATTTGAACCATATAGTAACAGCTTGTTTGACATCATTGGCCACCAAGGAAGGATTTGTGATGTTTGAAAAGGTGATATTCGCTTAGTGTGAGGTCTGGGTTGTAAGGCAGATAATCAGATTGTTGCCAACCAAACTCTGTGAGGAGGAGATGTTGTGTTGCAGCTGTAGTGTGTGTGTGTGTGTGTGTGTGTGTGTGCGTGTGCCATGATTCATCACAATGTCCCGGGTAAACATCCTACGTCGCTTACTCTGGGTCAGACTAAGCAAAACCGCCGTATCTATCTTGGTACCATTGAATCGCTCACTGCTTCTTCTCCATACACATAAAAAATCTGACAGTTGCGTCCGAATGCCATACCTACTTTCACATGCGGTGGGCGTCTCAAATTTCATCGGCATTACAAACATGTCCAACGAAGCTTACTCAGTGCACAGTTGTTTACAAATGGCATTGCTTGCTTGCCAATGAATTAACAAACTGGCCGCGCATGCACAGGGGCGGATTAACCATTAGGCTGACTAGGCTGTAGTCTAGGGCAAGGCACTTTAAGGGGCACAAAATTTTAACTAAAAAATAAAAATTTTACAGCTAAATGTAAAATTGGTAATAAATTACAAGGATAAAAATTTGAGTTCATTTTGAACACAGGCTCCAGTTTGCGAGAAATTATGGTAAAACTGTACATAAATAAGCTTTCCAAACTGTTTTCTCTGGTTATGAGTTATCGGCGGTGAATCCTTAGATTCGCTTCTGCTTAATTTGAACAGAAGAAAATCAATTTACAGTGATATACATGACAAGTTTGAGTTCTTATGGAAATTACCTGAACTTTCTGAACTAAATAATGACATAATAAGACAAAAAGCTTATTATATAATAAGACAACAACCTTCTAGAAAATTATGCTGTTGACTTGGATTAGACATTTCCTGATGAGTATGTGTGCATTTAGCTCAGTTTTTAAAAGGCTATGGACCTGTCAACCCAGAACAAGAAGGAGAAGAAAAGAAGAAAAAGCGATCTGAAGCAAAACCACTGTTGAATTTTTTGAAAACTCTTAACTTAGAATCAATGTTTCCTAATGTTGAGATAGCTTTGTGCATTTTCCTTACTATGCCCGTCACTAAATGCAGTGGCAAAAGATCTTTTTCAGCTTTGAAGATGGTGAAGAATTATTTACGCTCAAATTTGCGCTAGGATAAAATGACCAGTGTAGCCTTCTTGTTCATTGAAAGTGACTTTCTGCAAGGAGTTGATTTCAGTGAGGTGATTAAAACGTTTGCTCAATTTAAAGCGAGAAAAAAGAATCTAGCTTGAGCGTTACATGAGTCTTAACAAATCCACAAGATAATTAACTGATTGTCTTCTTTGTATAAATGGTTAACCGTTATAATTCAGTAACTACTTAGTTAATTTTTTCCTTATAAAATCCATGCAAACTACAAATGGTTGAAGGTGTAACTCTAAAACAATCTCTGAAAAATAGCCTCAGTATTCAATTCTTGAGACTATTTCCAAAAACAGTAAGATATTTTAAATATTCGTAACTAAGAAATATATTGTAGGGTGTTTAAAGCTTCATTCAGCCACTTGGAAATAAACGTAAGAGTAGTCTATGGGAGGTGAGGGGGGTGCTAAAATATAATTAGCCTAGGGCGCGAAGATACCTTAATATGGCCCTGCGCATGCGCAACAGCGTGACGGCACCCATACTGCGGCAATATTTAAAAACGGAACTTACTTTCTGGATAACCCTCGTACAATCGTTTTGGGATCATATACAAGGCACATATCTCATTTTGAATTACATTTTTTTGTCATAATAATAAATACTTAACATTGTTTCCATTTTTTTAGTACATGGATTTTTTTGAAAATTTCACAGTAATAATCTTTTTTAATGATAATGCAAGTATCTGTTCAATTGCCTGGAAAATTTGTTTCCACAAAAATGTGATGGCATTAGTCTTCCAGAAAATCGACTCTCGACTGTATTACTAATTTTGCTAGTAACATTTGTGAAAACGTATTGTTTATCAGTGCGTAAGCTGAGCAGTTTAAACTTGAGGTGCCAAAAATTCTTTTAAATTAATTGTGTTTAAGGTATTATGTTCACACTGCTGTTATTGAAGGTTTTTGTTTTTAAGTTTAAAAGTAACATAAAACAAACTTCACTTTAAAGTAAGGTTAAGTAAAGTAAGTCTGTATTCTGTACGTTTGTTTTTCTCTTAAAGAATTGAAACAAGAAGTTGATTTCAATTTGTGTGTGTGCGTTTAAACTGGTATATTTTTATAGATTTTGTTACTAGCAAGTCCTCACTATATTTGTTGAAACAGCAAGTACTGAGTCAAAATAAGTAAATTGTGTATATATATATATATATATATATATTTTAAAATAATATAATTTATTCAATTAGTAGTTATTAATTTAAGAAGATTTAGTTCTAATTTATAAAATTAACTAAATATAGATAAGACATACTATATAGCATGGACGCATTTAGAAAAAAACTTTTTATCTATGCGGAAACAGTACCAGGTCTAGAATTTTATGAAGTGAAAATAGTTTAAAATACAAGAAATCTTTCTCAGGAAAGCACAACTTTCATACACTTAACATTATGTCCTTTTAAAGGTTGACTAGAAGGTATTTAGTACCAGTATTCCTGGGTGGCATCTACCACTATGTACAAAAAGTTCATATGACACTTACTAACTGCCATTGTGAACTGTTGGAATAACAGAATACATCAACAGTAATTTTTAATAAACGCAGTACAGTTTATTTTGAATTATATTGGTATAAACAGTAAAATTGTGCCCTATTTGCTTTCATTGTTGGCACAAGAACATAAAGTCAAAGAGACAGTTATCTAATTAGCATGATGTTTTTATATATGTGTCAATTGTTGTTATATATTATTCTTCTTAGTGCTAAAGGCCAAAGTGAACCCTGGCTTCCAATGCCAATCTTCTCCAATGTCTCCTATACATTGCCATCTCAGTGTAACTCCTCACATTCATTCTGAGAGAGATCTAGCATATCATTCAACCATCTTATCCTGAGTCAGCCCCTCTTTCTGCTTTTATAGACTTGCACCCCCAGGAATTTTTTGGCATACACTGATCATTCGTCTGATTGTATTCGTTACACCTTTATGAATCAATACAATGCCCTCATGCTTCAGTAGCTCATCTATCTCTTTGTTAAATCTTATTCACCATTCATCATCTTCTTTAATCAGACCATAAACATGTTGTACAATCTTTCTTTCAAATCTTAACGTTTCTTGTTTATTTTTTGTCAGTGTCCATGTCCCCATAAGTAACAACCAGTCTGATAGTAACTTAAACATTTTTATTTTTGTGTTACAACTAATGAGTTTGCTTTCAGTAGTCTACTGTTAGCATAATAAATCATTGTTATGTCAATTATCTTGATACCATTTTTTTGTAGTCTTACACCTTATGAGACATAAATTGAAGTCTACTGTGTCTTTACTATATAATTTGTATGTGCGTGTGTGTGTGTGTGTGTGTGTGCATTGAATTAGCATGTATACAAATATTTGTGAATGAATAGCCTTCTGACTACTGAATATATTTATTTTTAAAAATTATCTCAAATAAAAGTTATGAAGCTAAAAATTAAGATTGTTTATAGATGCTAAGTGTATATAATATTTCATCATCTGTAAACTTTGCAAACACACACACACACACACACACACACACACACACACACACACACACACACACACACACACACACACACACACACACAAGCATTAAAATAAAATCTTGTTCATTATTTTCAAAACTGTATAAAATTTGTAATTAAAAGTTGCACATTTCTAGATTAATGCAACAAATATGGGACGGCTTGCCAGGATCCCTTGTTCTGGGGAGGCATAAACTATCAAGGTATGGAATATTCTCCCACTTGGGCAGAGGGTTTCAGAGTCCTTCCCCAGACATTTTTTCAAAATTGAAGATAAAATAATGCATAGACACATTGCTCCAGCTCCAAAAATCCTAAAAGTTCCAGGTTAAGAACTTAATTATAATAATAACTTAAAAATAATTTGGTTAAAAACGTTTTAAGGCACACATAACCCCACCATGCATCACCAGTAAACGTGCCTATGGCTATAAATAAATTATTATTGTTAATAATATTTAATGTTTTCATAAAATGTGTTAGTGTACAAATGCTATCGAAATACTGGTATCAGTTTTAAACCCTCACTCTGACTGAAACTTAATTGACTACTATTATAATAGCTGTGTGCTACACCTGGTACCTAAATATCTGTGTATTATGTCATAACATCATGCCAGTCAGCTGATTGTATATGTTAAATTTTTTACTGAAGGTTTTTTGTTTTTCAACTACTGACACTGAATAGACTATTTTACATGTGAGAGTATAATTCAATAGAATATCTCGCTTAATGTGTTTATATACAAAAATTACGTATGTTTGCAAAAGAACAGAACAGTAACCATATAAAATTTAATATTTAGAGAAAACTGTTTTCTTCTCTTTTACAATTTCTGTTTCTAATAATTATTATAGGTTATAATATACATTTTGAAGTGTACTTGTACATGTATATTTCAAATCACTATTATATTTTCTAGTCACTGATTGGGGTTGTTGTATTTGTGTGTTCTGTGATAATTGTGTTCTAAAAATATTTTACAAATACATAATATATACTGGTTTGGAAAATGTTACAGGTTTTCTGTTATTATATTCATTCCTCATTCCAAAAGTAAGAACCTCATATTAAAGAATGTAAAAGTCTCATCCAAGAAAGAATATTTGCAATCTATTACTTCAATTGGCTGCCTGTTGGATATTGCTTCAGTTTTAGACCAGATAAAATGTCCCCTCAGAAAACCATTTGTTGTTGCGGATTGCAATCTTTTTCTTTCTTGGATAAATCATTCCTTATGTGTATTTTTCTTAAGATAAAACACTGTACGTCCATTCAAAAAAAAAAAAAAAAAAAAAAATCCATTCCATTCGTTTTTTTTTAAATTTTCCCTCCATACGTTTTTGACTCTCTTAACCTGTGTTTTGTGTTTTAAATACTGTAGTTTAAAGCGGCATAACCTAACCCTTGTACCTATTTATCAGCTGTTTAACAAATAAAATATGTGTAATGATTCGTGAAGTTAAAAGTTTTTTTAGATATTTTGTTATGAATACAGGAAAATTGTATTTTTGGTTATACAACTAAAGTTTTTCCACAGTCCACATACCCACCATATTCCATTCACCAGACATTTCAGCCATAAGTTGTGGTTTGATGATCATGAAGTTACAATTGCAAGAAGTTATGTCAACCACAACGCAGAACTGTCACAATACTGAAGATGTGACCACCATAGTGGTAGCAAAAATTATAGTTCATAAATGTAACTCTGGCTCTCAAATATTTTAATTAAATGTTGTAAGGCCATGAAAACATATAGAAGTTTTTAACATAATGTGTTAATACATTAAACAAGATATTTTGGTACTTGTAAATTACACCCCCTCCCTGTAAGTACACTTGTCCTGTAATGTCTTTATTTTGTCTAGTTAGAAAAGGATGATCTGAAAACTCTTCTGCCGTTCTTGGCCTCCTCCGGTGGTTTGATAATTGGTTTTTACATGTGTGCTAGAAGTTGGTCTGCTGTATAGCCTTGAACCTAAAAGACCAGGTGCTTAATTTTTTTGAGTTTGTATCCCCGTATACAAACCCATTGAGGCTGCCATTAACCCTCTGAGGAGCACGAATGTGTGAGAACATGTGGTAGCCAGCCACTGTCAGCATTTCAGAACAGGCGTGCAGTGCTTCAGTGACCATGGATGTTTTAAAATGTTCTTTTATTTCCTATGATGCCTGTAATGTGCTGCAATATGTTTGTTAATAATCTGAGTGGTTTGAAAAATACTTTACAGCTGTTTTTATTCTTTACATTAGACATTCCTGACCATGTTGGCTACAGTCACATTACGTTCGTAACATTTTTTGTGTTTTTGTTTCAGTGTGGTTATAAGTGTTAGTTTTGTGTAGTAATGTTATATTTACAGATACATTAAATAGTGTTAAAAATGAGTATATTTATATAATGAAGCAAATTGTTTCCTCTTGTAGGAAATAATTGCTGGGGAGGATTCTGCTTTGTGAAGACAGTTGTAGTAGTGTGGAAAGTGAAACCAACTGTTATTTACTTAAATTGACTACAAGTTATTTAAATCAATTACATTAAAATTAATAATGTAAGGGGAGTTAAATTGCTGTGTTATGTTATTAATTATTTTTTGTCAGAGGTAAAATTGTACAGTAGTCACTAGGTTGATATACACTTTCAAAAAATCTTGCTCCTGGGGGTCAAGCTACTCACCCCCCCCATTTAATTAAAGCTCATCAAAGGGTTAATCTGCCTGGAGCGTCTCTATCCCCAACACTAGGTAACACATTGGTTTATCCCTAAGTTGGGCCAGCAGGGTCTCAAAATCTCAATGATTTATTCCCCTGCAGGAATCCTGCTTTGAATAAGATTGGAAAATGATGTAGTACACTGAAATAAAAATAGACATGATTGAGACAATATAAGTGTATATTTTCAAGTATTGGTCCGTACATGGACTGAATTTGAGTAAGATATTGGTGAAGTGTTTTACACGAAGTGTCTTACTTTATGAGTCATAGATGCACACAGTAAGGGAAAGGGACAGATGTATGACTGAGTTGCAGAAATGGATTTAGAGGAGGGTGGAAGGAAAGAACAAGGGGTGCAGATAAAGTGATCTACAACAAAGAGGTTATCAACAGAATGAAGAGGAGTGAAGTATTTCTGTACCTTATAAAGGAAACTGAGCTGCATGTAATATGAGAGAAAACATACTGTTAATAACAGTTTTGTGGAGATTACTGGAAAGTTAGAAGAAGAGAGGATAAAAAAGAGGTCCTGGTTGTTGTTGAAGAAATGAAGCTGGGAATAGAGACAGACAGTGCTGGTACCTGTAACATGTCAAACATAATATACATGATGACAGGTAGTAAACAAACATTCTAGAAAATTAATCAGAAAGAGTATTACAGTTTTTACAAAACCACCATTAAAGTTCAAGATGTCCTTATAAAAGCTCAAGAGTGCTATGGGTGACCCAATAAGAATGGAGAGAGGGAGAGAGATGGAGAACTGCAAAAATGGAGAGACAGCTTTTCACGTACAGACAACACCAGTAAACCACAAACTTTACGAAAATCTCCCAAGAGAAATCACCACCTTTACATGTTCAGATGACAACCTTGGCATATACTGTGCCAAAGTGATATATCAGTACACAGGCATTGTAAACCAAGTGACGAAGAGTTGGCTTACTTAGATATGGCAATGGGGTGGAAGTTCCAAGAGTAGTTGATGTCCCTGCACTCGTACACTGCATAACGTAGGATATCATCAACCTGTTGTTTCCTGTGTATTTTGTTGCTCATGTTATGCCTTTAGTAACTGATGAAACGTTTCAATAGTCCATCTATTGTCAGATCCTGCAATCAGCAAGCACATAATTGTTACTTGCAGCACACACCTACAATCTAATGTATTGTCCAGGAATTCCTGTATTATGCATATATGTTGTTTAATGTTTACATATGTACTTTATGGATCAAAATGTTTTAATGGCCTCTGGAAGAGCAATAACATTTAGAAGATGAACCACAAAAATCCAAACCATCAAAAAGACAAAGTTACAGGCTGTATAAATTTGTAATTTTATTATTCTTACCGTATAAACGACCTGAATACTGACCATCAGCAGATCTTAAACTCCATTTGAATGTACCTTTCACTGATGTTCCTTTTGTTTGACTTTGGCATTTACAAATGCTTTTTCTCTCTGTATGCTAAAAGTGATGATTTAGCCAATGTTTTTACAAATTAGAATGTGTCCAGAGTTCTTGGTATTACAAACTATGTTTTTGTACTTCTTGGTCTGATAAATTAGAGTTCAGTTAATAGTTTGTATAATATTGTTTTTAGTTTAACATATATATTTTAACATTATATGCTAAGGAAACAACCAAACTTTATCCTTTAAATATAACCAAATTACTTCACTGGTGTTTATCAGGTATAATGCTAGTTATATAGAGCTGCTGTTATTAAAGCTGTAATAATTAATATAACGATTAAATGTAATAGCCTAAACAATCAGCTGTGAAAACAAGTAACCAAGTACTGTAACACTCTCCCCTCCCCAGACACCTTGAGCTCTTCCAATTTCCTCACCAACTTTTCTCTGTCATTTGCCGTAGTCCTCAATCCCTCACAATGAACATCATGTTTCCATCATCTCACTCCATCTCCATCTTCTTTGGGACCCCTACTGACCGATAATTTTCCTTCCACTTTTAGTTTCAGGATTTTTTGGCGTTTTCATGTATCATCTATTCTAATTACATTTCCATCCCATCATAGTTTTTGTGTGCATCTCAATTGGATTGGTTATCTCTGTGTATAAAAACCATCAGTAATAGAAATTTTTAAGCACAAATTTGATAGTTTGTTTTAAATTCTTGGATTCCGTTGAAGCCACACATACAAAAACATCGTCAATAACATGAACATTCTACACGTACACACAAAAGGCCGAAAACTAGACACTCTAGAACAATTGGAAATATACAAACACATGAAAGCAAATAAAAACGACATCCTAAACGAACAGACACAATTCAAATCGCACGCATTATTCGAACATATCTCACCCCACACACACAACATCGATCTTTTGAAATTCGATTCCGTCGCCCACAACAGGACGGACAGTGCTACCAGCGGCAACCTCTGAAGAAGCTTTGTAAAGTGAAAGTTTCAGGTTGTAAGGTAAAACTTTGTTTTTACTCATAAAAAACTTTGTGTTCTGAGTCGTTAATGAAATAGTTGTATTTAGTTTGTTTTATTTTAAATACACATTTATTATTTTGTATACAACAGCCATCAAATATGTGTTGTTTGTTGCGTTTGTGTCAGTGCTGGCACTCTTAAATATAACTAGCTGTCTCTATAAAATTTACAGTTTCCATCAGATAGACTGTTGGATTTTGTTGGAATTGACAAGAATCAACTTAAAAAAAAAGATATAGATGAGGCTGGTGAAAGCTCAAGTATTTTAACTTGTCACAGACGGATCAGAATCACAGCTCCTTGAACACTGCATGCTAACATAAAATTGAAGCATTTGAAATGACCAGCTATGTAATAATATTAAGAACACGTAGGCTGTCTGTTGAACTAATGCTTAAATTCTGTGTGTGATGTAAAAGTGGACTATAAACACCAGGAGTCAGCCAGCTACACAAAGTTATTTTATGAAGTTCTTCAGCCATATCAAGACAGAACAGAATTAAAAGGCTGTGGTTGTTTGTGCAAAGTACATGGAAGGAGAAATGTAAGTCGACCTCTTGTTTGATTTGTCAACTAACTTAAAGTACTGAGTAATTTACCAACACGGGGTGCTATGACAGAGAAGTGTTGTGGATACGATAAACTTCTTCATAGCTACAACAGTTATAGATCAATAATTTATACCATTCCTGGTCCCAATTTGGTACTACTGACTGTCTAACTGTTTGGTAAAATATAGTGAGCATACAATAATATGGTAGTTGTCTTGATTATTCATCTCTTCTTTCACAGCACTAACACTTAACTAAAAATGAACTTTTTTCATGTGAAAAACTTACTATTTTATCGGACGCGTTTCGGCTTAGTATCCGCCTTCTTCAGCTTTGGTAACAGACTGCCAGCATTTTGTAACGGTTGTGTGGAAGGTGAAGTGGGGGTGGTGTGTGGCGGAAGGGGATTGGCGCGGGGATTCAATTTATTGTTTGTTTTCTGTATAATTGTGTCAAAAAGTGTATGTGATTTATATTGTAATTGATCGTTGAGTATGTTGTTTGGTTGTGTTGTGTGGTGTTTATATATTTCATATTGTTCAGTTGTGTTGAGTTTTTGACCTTTGGGTATGTAATGTAGAATTTCAAGATTAGTGTCTATGTTGGTGTAACTGTGGTTTTCTGTGTGTATGTGTGTGGCAAATGCAGAGTGTATATCGTTGTTGGTTAAAGCTTTTAAGTGTTCAGAATAACGGGATGAAAAAGATCTTCCCGTCTGGCCTATGTAGAAACTATTGCAGTCATTACAATTTAATTTGTAAACACCTGTTTTGTTATATTTGTCTATGTCTGTGTTTGTATTACTGATGTGTTTTTTGATGGTATTGGTTGTTCTGAATGCTATTTTGTATTTGTGTTTTCTGAATGTATTGGCGATTTTGTGTGTGTATGAGTTGTGGTATGTGAGTGTGATGTACTTATTGTGTTGTGTGTTGATGGTATTTAGTGTTTTGTTGTTTTTGTTTTTGATGCGTTTGTGTAGTATGTTTATTAAATTGGGGTTATAACCGTTTTTTATTGCTATGTATTTTATTGTGTTGAGTTCGTCGGTGTAATCTTGTTTATTTAAGGGTATTTTAGTTAGTCTATGGAGCATATGGTTGAAGGCCGCATATTTATGTTGTGTTGGGTGGTTTGATGTGTTGTGTATAACCATGTCGGTTGTGGTTGGTTTCCTGTATATTTTGTACGTGTGTGTATTGTTAGTTTTGTTAATTGTTAGGTCTAGAAAATTTATACTATTGTTTTGTTCAGTTTCCAGTGTAAATTTTAATTTGTGGTGTATAGTGTTTATGTATTTGTGGAAGTTTTCAACTTGTCTTGTGTTGCCTTTGAATAAAAGTAATATATCATCTACATACCTGTGCCAGTATATAATTTTGTTAGTGTATTTGTTGTTGTTTATTATGTGGTTCTGTTCAATGTTGTGTATATATATTTCTGCTAGTATTCCTGATATGGGGGATCCCATCGGGAGTCCTTCTGTTTGTGTGTATATTTTGTTATTGTATGTAAAGTAATTTTGTTCAGTTATTATTTTGGTAAGTGTGATGATTTCTTGTATGTGTGTTTCAGGTGTGTTGTTTTGTCTGAGTAGTTGTTCTAGTGTTTGTATGGTTTCTTTGATGGGGACATTAGTGTATAAATTGGTTATATCAAAAGATGCCAGAGTTGAGTTATGTGGGATGTGTATGTGTTCAGTTTTCCTGACTAGGTCAATGTTGTTTTTGATAGAGGTGCTGTTGCTGAGTTTTATGTTTTCTCTGATTATTTTGTCTAGTTGTTTTGCTATTTTGTGGGAGGGGGCCTGTGTGTTGTTTATTAATGGTCTGATTGGAATGTTAGGTTTATGTATTTTTGGTAATGCATTTAGTTTAGGGGGGTTAGGTTTTATTTGTTTAAGGTATTTGGCGTTTTCTGGTTTGATTATATGTTTGGTGTTGTTTATAAATTTATTAATCTGTTTATGAAATTTTAGTGTGGGGTCTTTATTTATTTCCGTTATATTATTTTCGTTGAAGAAACTTTCGATTTTAGTGTTTAATTGGTGTTTGCTCGAACACAACACAACAATCCTAAAAGCCGACAAAGGTAACATTAGCGTCATAATGGACAAACACCAATTAAACACTAAAATCGAAAGTTTCTTCAACGAAAATAATATAACGGAAATAAATAAAGACCCCACACTAAAATTTCATAAACAGATTAATAAATTTATAAACAACACCAAACATATAATCAAACCAGAAAACGCCAAATACCTTAAACAAATAAAACCTAACCCCCCTAAACTAAATGCATTACCAAAAATACATAAACCTAACATTCCAATCAGACCATTAATAAACAACACACAGGCCCCCTCCCACAAAATAGCAAAACAACTAGACAAAATAATCAGAGAAAACATAAAACTCAGCAACAGCACCTCTATCAAAAACAACATTGACCTAGTCAGGAAAACTGAACACATACACATCCCACATAACTCAACTCTGGCATCTTTTGATATAACCAATTTATACACTAATGTCCCCATCAAAGAAACCATACAAACACTAGAACAACTACTCAGACAAAACAACACACCTGAAACACACATACAAGAAATCATCACACTTACCAAAATAATAACTGAACAAAATTACTTTACATACAATAACAAAATATACACACAAACAGAAGGACTCCCGATGGGATCCCCCATATCAGGAATACTAGCAGAAATATATATACACAACATTGAACAGAACCACATAATAAACAACAACAAATACACTAACAAAATTATATACTGGCACAGGTATGTAGATGATATATTACTTTTATTCAAAGGCAACACAAGACAAGTTGAAAACTTCCACAAATACATAAACACTATACACCACAAATTAAAATTTACACTGGAAACTGAACAAAACAATAGTATAAATTTTCTAGACCTAACAATTAACAAAACTAACAATACACACACGTACAAAATATACAGGAAACCAACCACAACCGACATGGTTATACACAACACATCAAACCACCCAACACAACATAAATATGCGGCCTTCAACCATATGCTCCATAGACTAACTAAAATACCCTTAAATAAACAAGATTACACCGACGAACTCAACACAATAAAATACATAGCAATAAAAAACGGTTATAACCCCAATTTAATAAACATACTACACAAACGCATCAAAAACAAAAACAACAAAACACTAAATACCATCAACACACAACACAATAAGTACATCACACTCACATACCACAACTCATACACACACAAAATCGCCAATACATTCAGAAAACACAAATACAAAATAGCATTCAGAACAACCAATACCATCAAAAAACACATCAGTAATACAAACACAGACATAGACAAATATAACAAAACAGGTGTTTACAAATTAAATTGTAATGACTGCAATAGTTTCTACATAGGCCAGACGGGAAGATCTTTTTCATCCCGTTATTCTGAACACTTAAAAGCTTTAACCAACAACAATATACACTCTGCATTTGCCACACACATACACACAGAAAACCACAGTTACACCAACATAGACACTAATCTTGAAATTCTACATTACATACCCAAAGGTCAAAAACTCAACACAACTGAACAATATGAAATATATAAACACCACACAACACAACCAAACAACATACTCAACGATCAATTACAATATAAATCACATACACTTTTTGACACAATTATACAGAAAACAAACAATAAATTGAATCCCCGCGCCAATCCCCTTCCGCCACACACCACCCCCACTTCACCTTCCACACAACCGTTACAAAATGCTGGCAGTCTGTTACCAAAGCTGAAGAAGGCGGATACTAAGCCGAAACGCGTCCGATAAAATAGTAAGTTTTTCACATGAAAAAAGTTCATTTTTAGTTAAATAATATGGTGTTCTGATGCTGTTCAAAAATTGAGCCTCACATTAAAACAGGTAATGAAAACAAAATTTAAATAATTTCTTGAAGTGTTTTGGCTGCTTTCTCAAACTGCCGCAATTATAATATACATGTTGCAATAATGGAATCCACTTCCAGGTGCTGAAAGTGTTTGAATGTAGTGGTGTATCTAGTAAAGGGTGGTTGCTCCCAGAGATATGTAGCCCTGGACCCAGAGATTGCAAAATTTATAAAACCCCTTCCCCCCCCCCCAAGTTCAGACAAATAAAAAGGCCATAAATACATAGATTGCCCTGTTCACACAACTAATAAATCTTAAAACTAGAACTTGATGGCAGACTGCTCTTTAAGATTGCGGGCATTAGACATCGTTTCAGAAACAATTCCAACCATATTTTATATAAACAACTCCAAAAGTCTGAGGCCATCCTCAGGTGTAAATAAATTTTACAGCATCATATCTATAATACTAACTAGATATCATCACAATACAACAAAAACATTTTTAAACCTCACTTTTGATGGTACGTGAACATTATCATAAGGGTTAGGTTAGACTATTACCATTGTTAGACTATTTACAATTTCTAACATGGTGTGGTTAATTACTTGTCAGATATTTTGTTTTCATAACAATAGTTAAACTCACCCTATCTATATTTCATTATCTCTAATAGAATGCACTCCCATTACCTGTTTCAAAGTTCAATTCACATTGTAATCAGCAGTCATAGTTAGAGCGTTTTTCTTTCCTGTAGTGTACGGTATATCGTGCAGTTCAGTTCTTTTCGTTTATACCCGCATACCGCAAGAATAGAAAGACTATTCAACGCTCTTGTTATTCTACTTTGTGCTTTTTTTCATGTGTTTAACGTTTGTTGGGATATTATTGTTAAGTTTAGGACTGCCTAGAAAATCACCAGTGTTGCTTACAACAGGACATTTACAACGCACAAGGACAAGGTCAGTAAACGCTTAATTTTTATGCATTGTTGATTACATGGGAATAAAGCCTTTTAACCATTTAGTTTGACAATATACAGTCCACTGCAAATCAAAAAGAACCCCACATTTTTGGTCCGTCCAGCCCGGATAGCATCTTTCATTCAGAATCCAGCACGTTGGAAAGCAAGATTTTTATTAATTATTACGCTCTTTATTATTATGTTTATTGAATTATTGTAACGCTTAAATAAAAAAAAAAAACAATTATTTACTACTGGCAAGTATTGCCAATACTCAGTGCTCTTTTCATTTTGTTATGATTTTCTCTTGTTTTTTCATGCAAGCATAGTTTTATTGATTCATTGTGCAGCGTGTGTTATTTCATGTTTTATCTAGCAAGCATAGTTCTGAAGTGTTAGTGTGTTTCTTCAAAACCGACCTCTGTATTAGTTTCTAAAATACAGTAGCCATATTCCTTTATTACCATATTACCATTATTATTGTCATCTACGCTATTGGTATTAGAGTGATAAAAAATAAATAAATTAAAATTATTTGGACTGGAAATTACTGAATAGTGGAAGAACATTGTGAATTACAACTTTTACTCAGAACTCTTTTGTTATTTACATCTGAATCTGTTTTTTAAACCGAGTGTATTCATAAATT
This sequence comes from Magicicada septendecula, assembly GCA_034769895.1. Lineage (NCBI taxonomy): Eukaryota > Metazoa > Arthropoda > Insecta > Hemiptera > Cicadidae > Magicicada > Magicicada septendecula. The sequence continues at coordinate 13,086,798 of CM068368.1, forward strand.
ACCAAAATGAGATTTTCTTCTTTTGTGAAGCAATGTGAACTGATTGAGAGTAGGCTTCATAATATTAACAAGCAAATTGTTGCTCTTGAGGTTATTGGTATAGGTAATTTAACTGAACAGCAAACACAAAAAGTTAGTTTGCTTAGTTCCACCGCAGAACATAAATATGCTGAATTTGAAAGGCTTATAAATAAACTATTTAGTACAACACCTTTACCAGAAGATCTGGATAATGAACAGATTTCAAGATTACAAGATTCTATATCAGATTTAAATATATCTATACAAAGTTTGTGTGCTCCTCTTCTACCATCGCAACCACAGGAAACCTTGGATCAGTCTCACACTGGTGCACCACAACTAGTTGCACCCACTCCCACTGTAAATTTACCTCGCTTAAACTTGGGAACATTTTCTGGACAACCTGAGAAATGGGTAGCCTTTCACAGTCTGTTTGAAAATGCAGTGCACAAAAATGAAACCATTTCTAATGTGGAGAAATTTACATACTTGCTTTCTTGTTTGACTGATGAGCCGCTAAATTTAATTAAATCGTTGCCTGTTACTAATACAAACTATGCCATAGCCTGGCAAACTTTGCTAAAAAGATATCACAATTCTAGATTGTTGATAACACTTCACGTAAACAATATATTTGAGGTACCACAATTGCACAATCCTTCAGTTAAACAAATGAGGAATTTTCTGTCGACCTACAATGAAAATTATCAAGCGCTCAAAGCACTAGGACATGATATTGCTAGTGAAAGTTTGTTGTTGACCTCATATATTTTGCGTAGATTTGACACGGAATTCAGGACCAAACTTGAACGTTCGCGAGATAATTTACAAAATGTTCCTACCATTACAGAAGTAATTACATTCTTAGAAAATGAATGTTCTTGCAAAGAGGCAGCGGGTTTAACTAATATCATCTCAAAAAAATGAACCTTCTCTTCAAACCTCTCAAAAAATCAGTGGCTTTAAAATGAATAAAAACCAGTTTAAACCGCACAAAATAGCGATGGTCACTACTCACACTCAGCATTGTATCTTCTGTTCATCAAATTCACACAACATAGATAGATGTGCAGATTTTTCCGCACTTACTGTACAAGACAGACAAGCTTTTGTTAAAAATAAGAACTTGTGTCAATATTGTTTTGGAACACATAAGTTAGTCACCTGTAAGTCCGTCCACACATGCAATGTATGTCATAGGCGTCACCATAGCCTACTACATTTTTTTGTTGAGAACCGCTCCGCACAACCACAACAAAAATTGACTCAGTCAAATAAACCTACCTTGTGCCCTTCTGTTGAAACGACGATGAATAAGCAAAACCACTCTGCAGAGTGTCACCAGGATACTACCTTGATAGGTGTTTCTTGCAACCAGAATAACACTGTGTTACTCGCAACCGCTTTGGTGCATATCACATCTGCCAATGGAAATGCAGCAGTTGTACGGGCTGTGCTTGATAGTGCATCCCAAACAACAATTATTTCAGAAAGTTGTGCAAAGACATTGTGTTTGTACCGCTCTCAAACAGATGTTCCAGAACTTAGTGGCATCTCTACAGCCCCAGTGAAAACGAAGGGACTTACCTTTGTGACATTGTCTTCGCTCAGTGGGAATATTTTAGCAAAATCTCACCCAGTCATGATTCTTAATAAAATATCATGCAATCTGCCTCGTGTTCAGCTCCCACCAGAAATTAAAGAGCGACTCAAAGGTTATATGCTAGCGGATCCCACTTTTGATGTTCCGGGTCCAGTTGACCTTCTGATTGGAGCAGATTTATTTGCATTGACTCTTAATGGTACCTTTATCAATCTCGGCAAGAATATGCCATACGCTGTCAATACAATCTTTGGCTATGTTGTGCTTGGTCCGACACCTGTTTCACTTAAGTCTAATCCTTACTCAGGCTTAGTGACTCTTTTATCGACGAATGATCGTGATCTGCACGCAACATTGCAACGTTTTTAGTCCATAGAGGAACCACCTCACACTACAAAACTCGCTCCACAAGATGAAAAATGTGAAGCTCACTTCGTCTCTACTCATAAGAGAGATGCCTCCGGCAGATATGTTTGTCACTTGCCTTTCAGCGGAAACCCTGCTCAACTAGGTGACTCTACAACTTTGGCAAAACGCCTGTTTAATACACTGGAACGCAAATTTGAATCTCAACCTGAGTTTAAACAGAAGTATGTCAATTTTATGAATGACTACTTAGCATGTGGGCACATGAAACTGTGCACATCTGTGCCATCTCTGAACAAGCCGCATTACTTTTTGCCACATCATGGCGTTTTTAAAGATAGGAAAATCCGTGTTGTTTTCAATGCATCAGCACCATCTTCTTCAGGTGTCTCGCTGAACCACATTCTACATCAGGGTCCAAAGTTGCACAATGACATTACTGATATAATTCTTCGCTTTCGTCAACATAAATTTGTTTTCTCTTGTGATATCAAACAAATGTTTAGGCAGATATCCATCCATGAAGATGATCAGATCTTTCAGTTAATATTCTGGAGAGAAGACACTTCAGTCCCGCTAAAGGTCTACCAATTGACTACTGTCACTTATGGTATGATGTCCTCGCCTTACCGTGCTAATAGAGTAGTACAACAGCTCATTATGGACGAAGGAAAAAATCATCCACTTCAAGAGGATGTTGTTTTACTTTTGAAAAAGGGTGGATTCGAACTGAGCAAGTGGTCTTCAAACCATCCTAAACTCTTAGAAAATGTCATGCAAGATAATCCTGAGACACCCCTCATGTTACGCACATCGGAACAGCCATTTTCAAGTGTATTAGGGCTAAAATGGATCCCAGATATTGATGTCTTTTCATATGTGATGCACACACCTTCAAGTAATTACACAAAAAGAACTTTACTTTCATCAATTGCTCAGATTTATGACCCTTGTGGTTGGATATCCCCAATAGTTTTTTGGTCTAAAGTCTTAATGCAGCATGTATGGACCTTAGGCTTAGAATGGGATTCTCCATTACCTGATCATATTTCCGAGAAGTGGTCACGATTCGTGAAAGAACTTCCAGAAATAGAAAAGCTAAGGATACCACGTTTCATATCCTTAGCAACTGCAGTCAATATCCAGCTTCATGGATTTTCAGATGGAAGTGAATCCGGATATGCAGCTTGTGTCTTCCTGCGCACAGAAGACGCAGAAGGAGATGTCAACATACGACTGCTGATCGCAAAATCAAGAGTAGCTCCACTGAAGCGTGTGACTATTCCCCGCTTGGAACTTTGTGGTGCGCACATGTTAGCCAAATTGCTACATTACTGTACAGAACAGCTCTCACAACATCACAGGATCGACAACATTTCAGCATGGTGCGACTCTACAGTAGTTCTATCTTGGATACGCACTCTATCTTTTCGTCTCAAGGTGTATGTTGCTAATCGTGTGGCACAAATACAAGACTTAGTTTCACCGCACATCTGGAAATATGTTTCAACTGTTGACAATCCTGCTGATTGTGCTTCTCGAGGCTTGACACCCACGGTTCTGATGAAACATAGTCAGTGGTGGCTAGGACCACCATGGCTCGCTAAATCAACGCAGACCTGGCCACAATCTATCCTTCATCCAATTTCGGAGGAGTCTATTCCTGAAATGAAACCAAATGTGCTTAACCTTATGATGACCACAAAAGAAGTCCCAACATTTGGATTTCTTACCAAGTTTTCTTCTTGGAAGACTCTTCTTCATGTAATGGCTTATGTCCTTCGCTTTATAACCCGTTTGAAATTTAAAACCACCATAAGTGGATCATTTACAGTAACTGAATTAAATAACGCCTGTAACCGCATTTGCTGGCTCATTCAGAGACTTCACTTTGCAGAAGACATAGATCTACTCTCCAAGAAAAGGACATGCTCAAACCGCATCCAACGTCTAGCACCCTTTATTGATGATGCAGGAATAGTCCGTGTCGGAGGTCGACTGAAAAACTCTGCGCTTACTTACAATGCCAAACATCCTATTCTTCTGCCAAAAAATCATGTCGCTATTCATTTACTCATTGATTACTATCATGGCATGTACGTACCTGCACGCTGGTCCCCAGTTCCTCCAAGCAACACTATCTCAACGCTTTTGGATCCTCTCCGCCCGCAGTGTTATACGCTCAAGAATATTTAAATGCGTACGATGTTTTCGTGCAAAATCAACAAACACGTCTCCGCTCATGGGTGATCTACCAGCCGGTCGTGTTACCCCTACTCGTTGTTTCAACGCTTCTGGAGTTGATTATGCTGGTCCTTACACGGTCAAGTTTTTTACACTTCGCAGGATACAGCCTATAAAGGTGTACCTCTGCCTGTTCATCTGTTTTGCAACAAAAGCTGTACACTTGGAAGTGGTTACTGATTTAACTACAGACGCCTTCATTGCAGCCCTTACGAGATTCATCTCTAGGAGAGGTCTTGTATCAGACCTGTACTCTGATTGTGGGACTAATTTCATAGGAGCTGCTTCTTCGCTCAAAAGATGTTTTCAAGATCTCATGAAGCAACCAGAGATGCAAGATTTTGCTACGAACAACAGTATCACATTCCATTTCATTCCTCCGCGTGCACCTCGCCAAGGTGGACTTTGGGAACGTGCCATTAAAGGTGCAAAATATCATCTCACCAGAGTCATAGGTGAACACATTTTAACGTACGAAGAATTTACCACCTTAGTTGTGCGTGTTGAAGCTATCCTTAATTCGAGGCCGATAGCTCCTCTCTCGAATGACCCTTCAGATCTTCAACCTCTTACACCAGGACATTTTCTAACTGGAGGACCTCTTAATGCCCTGATCGAACCTCAACTAACCAATGCACCACTTAATCACATAAAACGCTGGAAATTGGTTCAAGCCTTCACACAACATCTCTGGAAAAGATGGCAAATGGAGTACCTCCACACACTTCAAGAACGGTCCAAATGGATCAGACCTCAAGAAAATCTCAAAATAGGAGATTTAGTCGTTATTCATGAAACAAACCTGCCACCCCTCAAGTGGAAGCTCGGGAGAGTCATCTCCGTATCTCCAGGGAATGATGGAGTGGTACGTGTCGTCAACATGAAGACTGCCGGTGGAACCTTGACCCGTCCTTCTGTTAAGGTATCCCGTCTTCCCATTTACTAAAATCCTCGACCAGTCAATTGGCTACTGCCCCTTATAATTTAGTTTTATTATACTCTTCCAAAGGATCAAATTTGTTCTTATGTTCTTTTAATGTTTCTTGTTGAACCAGTTGGTTCAAAGGGGCCGGTATGTCAGATATTTTGTTTTCATAACAATAGTTAAACTCACCCTATCTATATTTCATTATCTCTAATAGAATGCACTCCCATTACCTGTTTCAAAGTTCAATTCACATTGTAATCAGCAGTCATAGTTAGAGCGTTTTTCTTTCCTGTAGTGTACGGTATATCGTGCAGTTCAGTTCTTTTCGTTTATACCCGCATACCGCAAGAATAGAAAGACTATTCAACGCTCTTGTTATTCTACTTTGTGCTTTTTTTCATGTGTTTATTTTATGTGTTTAACGTTTGTTGGGATATTATTGTTAAGTTTAGGACTGCCTAGAAAATCACCAGTGTTGCTTACAACAGGACATTTACAATGCACAAGGACAAGGTCAGTAAACGCTTAATTTTTATGCATTGTTGATTACATGGGAATAAAGCCTTTTAACCATTTAGTTTGACAATATACAGTCCACTGCAAATCAAAAAGAACCCCACATTACTAACGATGGTGATAGTCTAACCTAACCCTTCTGACAACAAAAAGATAAACAGAAACAAATGATAATAGAAACAAAAAAATCGGTATGGAGAACCATACTTGACTTCCATGTTCTAATATTTATATTTAAAATCATTTTCTAAATGAAATATTTTCATTGAAACTACTTCTTTCTTCAGCCTTAACCACATTACTGTGGTCACTAACATATACCACCTCACGTTAGCGGACTCGATTTTCACTGATGATGGCAGTCGATGTCATTGCAGAAATGTCTGGTTTTGCAGAAAACATTGGACCCATGGCCAACAGCCCGGGAAGAAATTTTAACAACAAACAACTTCTTTGTTGCAAATAACGTAGTACACATATAAAAAATTACCTCCTCCCCATTCAACTATCATTTTCGTTTATACATATTGCATCTACCTTTGTAACGGTACAGAATCAGGGGGATTTATTTTATTATTATTTTATCAGTGGTAATAACGGGGAATTGCCCAGACAGGGTTTCAGTTGTAATAAGCAGAGTGTACTTTTGGAACACCCAGTTGTCGGTTTGTCCTGTAAGCCCAGCAACATGCAACAAATCCTGGAGCATTGGAATGTGACTGAGCGCGCGTATGCCCGTGCGGACAGAGTGAACAGCACATACGATTTCGCTGGTCAATGAGCGCGAGTCTACGATAAATAGCGTTAGCCAATGAGAACTCAAGTTGCCGCTCTCAGGATGCCGAGGGCCATATTGAAAGCGAGCCACTTAGCGTCACCTCGTGGAACCGGCCGGTTCAGTAAACACGCTCTCGAGCCTAAATTCTAATAAAAGTGCTCAAAAAATTGTGATTCAACTATAAAATATAATGTAATACAATAGTCAAACAATTGTGAAACATCAAACAACATTCAATGAACAAAAGTCAACCAGCGAAAGCATATTTCGGCATACAACAGTGATCAGGCAAAATTCGGGAGTGTTGCCACCACGTGTCGGATACAACCAGGGAAGTAAACATATAATTTAAAGAAATATAATTATGAAAATTCAGAAAAAGCGCTAATTAAAATAAAAGGGGATAAAGGTATGAAAGAGTGTGTGAGCAAGTGCTGGGTTGCCTTATTATATAGAGATCGTATATGTTAAGATGTAATTTAATAAGGCCTATTCGTTAGTTCGTATCTTGTGTTTGAGAGGTTAATTGTAAAATCAAAATATATGTAAAGTAAACGTTCAGAACCAACTTCTGCAAAAATGTATCAGAAGCGAGATGAGATCAATTTACAGTAAAGAAAGTAAAACAAAAATGTTGAATTTTAACCATTTTTATAATAAACAAAACTAATTCACGTAATAAATGAGAGTAATTATTACGCCGTAGAACCCTAAATCACACTTATAGGTCACGAGTTCGCGTGAAGAATCCTGGGACCCGATAAAGGTAAGAGTTTGGAACAAGCGTATTTTTTATTAATTATTATTTTTGCAAGTAAAGAGTAGCTTCTCACCTTACTACAGTGGATTATTATGACCTTCTTTTCAGGATGCTTTATTTACCAAAATTAAGTACTTTACTCTTGTTAAAACATAAAACTTGCAGGTAAACAACCCCTTCCCCTTAACCGATCTTCACCAAAATCAATATGCCTTGAGTCCTCTACAACTCAGGCACATATGCAAAAAATTATTTGATTCCGTTTGAATTTGTGGCAGTTATTGTTCGCCATATAAAAAATTTTCTACACACAAACAGACACACAGATACTTTTCGGAAAATGACTTTTCTTCATATTTTGAGGGTAGTTCAATCAGAATCAGCCCTTATCTCGAACAAGACTTTTTTCACCATCACCATACTTCTATTTCCTTATGGAACATGGAAGTAAAAATTACTTACCTAAGTCAGCCTTGTTGTTTTCTCTTCTTTTGTGACCAGAAGTGAAATCCCTCCTACTCAGTAAGACAGCTTTCTTGGTGAGTAATTTTTGTTGTTGTTTCTGTTACTTAATCATCTTTTTGTTGTTATATTGTGACATCTATTTAGTATTGATAGATATACTGTTGTAAAAGTTGATTTACACCTGACGATCTCAGATGTTTAGAGGTTGAAATATTGTGTTTAGAATTGTTTCTGAAATGATTGCTAATGTCTACAACATTATAGTATGTAATAATAACTAGTAAATCTTTCGCACCAAATAAAAATAGTTTAGAAATATTGCAAGTATGTTTCTAAGTGGTTTGCTTCAATAAAATCATAATGTAGCATTTGAAGATTTAGAATCACTGTGGTCTAATATTAAAAGGTTTTATAACCTTAGTATTCTGATAATCTAAAGTGTTGATGTGGACCGTCTCAAAAGTAGGAAATACCAATAGCAAAACTAGTTACTCAAAGGTGCTCAAAACTAGTCATGCCACTGGTTGTCTCAAGTGGATTTCATTATTACAGTTGTATATTTACCATCAGCTTAGACAGCTGAAGAAATATTGTTATAGCTAAAGTTACTTGAAAATTATTACTTACTGTAGCATTACTGTGTAACAGTTTCTAATCATTTGTGTTATTCTAGGTGAGCTCTCAACATACACGTGTGACCAATGTGGGAAAATTTTCTATTGGAAACAATCATATGTGCGGCATATACGTGGTCTTTGTATGAAAGGTCCAGAACATTCGTGTCCTCACTGTGGTGTCTACTTCAAACACACTTCTAAACTCAGCAGACACATACTTCTCTGTCTGACAAAACATCAATAAATGTGTCTTTTTATATTTGTTACATTTATATGTGATTTTTCGTATCAGAATTTATAATTAAACTGTTATTCTTGTCATAATTTGTAAATTATCTGACATATCAATTTATTTTCCTTCAAGTAAACCTTGTTTGTGTCCTTTTACTGTCCAGTTTGTTCCTGTGTTTAGAATGGTGTGTATTTTCTTCCTGTAACATGTAACCAATCCATTTCATTAGTCTCCAGCGTGGATAATCTAGAGGTTGTAACTAAGATCTCCTTTGTCTAATGACACTGATGTCATTTTCAGTTTATGAACAGTGCCTCTAAGAACCTTCTCATTAGTACTTACATGCCACTGTTGGCTTCAAAAACTCGTGGTGTAACATTACGTGTTTGTCCTGTAATCAACAGCACTGTCACAGGCTTATCCAAACTTTAACTAGTTGTACTGCATTACGTTATTGTTGATGTAATATTGTAATGTAAGCGTGTATACTTATTCTATCACAGAACTTCATGCAAGCCCCTTTCTTTTGTGTATTGTATACATAGTTGTTGTGATCTCCAAGTTGCATGTACAATTAAATTGTTAAAATTACCTTGTTGTATCCAGGTTCCCTTCCTTGCAACTTATTTTTTTATATTTTGTACCCAATGCATTTTGAGACTTATAGTCCCATCATCAGGTGATAAAATGTGTTCACTCACATGGAGTACGTCAATTAATAAAAGTCACAAACTAGAAATATTGGAAAGACGAATTATTTGGAAAATATTAGGCCCACGAAAAACTTCAGAAGGTTGGAAATTAAGAAGTAATGATGAAATATATCAAAGTATAGAAAATATAACAGAAACAATAAGAAAAAGAAGACTATTATTTTTTGGACATTTATATAGAATGGACGACAATAGGTTAACAACTTCAAATAGCTGTGGGGGAAGAAGTCAACATTAAGTTGGATTAAAGAAGTCCAAAAGGTTTTAGACAAAAATAATATACACGCAGAAGAAGCAATTGAAAGAGAAGTTTTTCGGGCAAAAGTGTTAAAAATGGAAGGAATCCAGAGTAGGAGAGGGAAAAATGCAGGTTCAAAGTGGACTGAAGACAGGAAGAAGAGGCACAGTGAAAAGATGAAAGAATATTGGAGGAAAAGAAAAGAAGAAAGAATTTAAATTGGCATGTAGTCCTTAGATGCCCGATAAAAAAGTCACAAACATTCTGTTATTTAAGCGACTCCCAACCTGCGTTATTTCACGATGCACACGCTACGGAATCGTGATGTAGAACCATGATGCACAGTATGATGTGGACATTAGTCACTCGCGAGATCCGTCGCGAAGCACATCGTGATATAATGTGAGTTTGGGAGTCGCTTAAATAATGGAATGTGTGTGACTTTTATTAATTGACATACCCCATGTGAGTGAACATATTATATTACCTGATGATGGGACTATAAGTCACGAAACGCATTGTCTATTTTATTCTCCTTGTGTTATATTGCATCTGGTTGGTTCTTTGTTAATTGTTAATTATGAATCTTCTTCACATTAAATATCCTCTTGGAGTCTCCCCCCCCCCCAAACCAATATCGTGCTCCTTCATATCACTTTTTATTTTGACTTTTTCATATTTAACAAGTGTGCAAAGTTTTGATCTTACTTTTATTGCAATATCTGTGCACTTTCTGTGAACTGAGGAAGTGAACAGAAACAGGACTTCCTCAAATGATCAGCCAGAAAATCTACATTCGAAATAAAAGATATCCAACACAGGTACACAGAGAAAACACAGTAAAACAACTTATGAGGTACAGACATGTACACAGCATGGTAAGATAAACTTTCAAAAATTATCATTCAATGGATACCAACAGATAAAAAAAGAACAGATATTCTCCACGTATGTGGCAAAAAAAAAATCGTGAAAGCTATGTCAGATAAAGATCTTAGAGGTAGAGAAAGACACAGAAGATCAGAGAACTTGGAAGCTATAAATTCATTGTAGAACTGGGTTGATGACTTTTGCCATTCTTAAATTCAATCAGTCACAACTGTAGTCAACTGTGAATCAATCTGTTTTTTGCAACCTTAAGTTGTAGACGAGTGGAACAAAAATAGATTTTGATTTCTGAGAGCTCAAAACATTCCGTTGATTGCTCTCAGTTAAAAATAAAATCCCTTAAACCTATTTGTACAAACTTTAAATCCAAGAATCTTTATTTTTGTTCTTTACCTGTGTTATTGAGTACATTATTATTATTGTTGTTGTTGTTGTTGTTGTTGTTAATAATAATAATAATAATTTTATTCTAACCCATTTTTTTTTATTAATTCTGTTTTATCCATTTTTAAATTAATTATAATAGTACAACTTGTCTGAGTCTTCCTTATGTGTCTCCTCGTTTTTATATCAGAGCAATTGTCAGATTTCTATTTTCTGTGACATTGGTCAGATTTTGGGTTGAAGTCCCCATTCTCTCCTGTACTGTCATTCACGGTTCTGTCTTTTCTTCGAATTCTTACAGGTTGCTTCAAGAAAGACCATTTCTGTAATGTTTAGAGTTGTTCTCTTCATACTCTTATTTCCCTCACCTCAGAACTATAAGTTATAATGCTTGCAGTATTTTGGGGCATGTAAATTATTATGTGGTCTATCTTGATTATCATGTACATAGACTGACTCGAACTGTATCAATTGCGTTGTAATACATTTCTGTGCATGTCTGTGTCAGTAATGTTCTAAACTTTGAGGAGACATCATGCAAGTAGCTCTCTAAGCAACACATGGACAGCATCCGAGCCAGAGTCTTGAGGCGAGGAGCCGATATTCGCCCCCCCCCACATTATCAACATTTCTTTTCTCATCCAGTTATGTAGATAATCCCTGTGTTTCCTTCAATCCTTTTATCCTAAAGGGACCTGCTTGTCCCTCAATTGTGGGACTATATGAAATGAGATGAGTTTGTATATTTGTATTCAATATTTTAAGACAGTTTTCCACTTGCTCGAGTCTTGCCAGAGGAAATAATATTTCTGAAGAAGCTTTTTAATAGCGAAAACCGGTTCAAGCTATAAGGTAAAACTTTTACGTTTTTACCCATAAAAAACTTTGTGTTCCGAGTCAGTAGTGAAATAATTATATTTAAGTAAGTAACGGACACGTCATGGACAACGAAATCCAAGAAATAATATTTAAAATATAAAATTTAACAGTACATGGGGTTAGAACAAAACACATAAACATTAATGTAATTATTTTGTAACCCTAACACCCCACAATGCTTGTTATTATCCATCTTGTGTTGCCTTTTGATATTTGTTTGTCCCTCAGGATGCTATTTAGTACACTCATTGTCTGTCTGCGTTTTGTATTCCTTTCACTAATGGCTACATCTAGACCTCTCTGTTCTGTAAATCTTCAGTCCCAGACAATTATAGCTTCTGTTTTGTAGCTTCTGATCATTGTCTTAAATCCTACAAAATGCAAAATTATACAAAACTAAAAATACGTTGTGTATTGTTGCTTACTAATACACACACGCGCACACGCGCGAGTGTGCGTGCACATGCACATGTGTGTGTGTTTTCTACATTTACTCTCAATCCTCGAAATCTTAATACAGTGACTGAGAGAAATATACAGTCATTAAGTTCTGGTTATTAAGTAACTGCCAGAACTATTTGTGTTTTTATTTATTAGCCAGAGTTAATGTTAAGCAAAACTGTAAAACAGTTATTCAGTTCTTGGGTTTTGTGGTCTGTTGGATAGCAGAGTATCACTTATGATTTGCAAACACTATTTTGACTAATTATAAGTATTATACTACTGACTTGGAACACAAAGTTTTTTACTGGTAAAAATTGTAAAATTTTACCAGTAAAAAACTGGTAAAAAACTTGTAGCCTGAACCAATTTTTGCTTATTACAAGCTTCATCAGAGGCTGCCACTGGGAGCGCTGTCCATCTTGGTTTTGGTGACGGCGCCATCGTTCGAAAGATCGATGTTGTGTGTGTGCGATGTAATAAGCAAAAACTGGTTCAGGCTACAAGGTAAAAATTTTATATTTTTACCAGTAAAAAACTGTGTTCCGAGCCAGCAGTATTATACTTATAATTAGTTAATCAACTAATTATAGCCAACTTCATGGACAACAAAATGTAACTATTTTGACTTGGAACACTAGTATTTTAGGGCAAGGTCCCCACTGTTTGTGCTGCCTTAGAGCATGCTGCCTACCAGGTCTCCATAAATATTCCTTTGAACTTGTTTCAAACCATCTCATTAAGCAGACCACATATGCTTCATTAACAACAATATGGAAATCTTTCTACTAGTAATTTTGTACAAACCACTATGTTATCTTTGGTATTGACAAGCGCTTTCGGCAGTCAAGCCATCTTCAGGTCATTTACCAACGATAAATGAGGTTGGTAAATGACCTGAAGATGGCTTGACTGCTGAAAGCGCTCGTCAATACCAAAGATAACATAGTGGTTTGTACAAAATTACTAGTAGAAATATTTGAGACCACTAACACTCCAATACAATAATAAATATGGAAACCCTACATATAAGCAGAAAGGGCCAAAAACTAGACACAGACAAACAACTGGAAATATACAAACAAACAAAAACACATGGAAACAACATTCTAAATGGACAGACTCATACACTGTTTGCATCAGATCACTCAAGCCACACACAACAATTACCTTTCTCAAACAATGGTACCGTCTTCAAAACCAGAACTGAGTACTCCTAGTGGCAGCCTCTGATGATGCTCGCAATGAGCAGAAGCCGGCTCAGTCAACAAGATAACCATATTTAACTTTTATCTAAAATACTAGTACAAATTTTTTTAAAAAATATACCTTTTATATATATATATATATATATATATATATATATATATAATATATAAAAACACTTGGTAAGTTTCACAGTTTTTATTTTAACTCTAACAGCTGTTTCAGCTTATTAAGCTATTGTCAAATAGATCAGTGAACAACTAAACTAAACAAAGAATGTGAGGGTGGTGAACATGTGTTTAGGGCGTGTATCCGAATTAAGGGAGTCATCAATTAATATCGTAAAATACTAGTGTTCTGTATAGAAATAGTGTTTGCAAATTGTTAGAAATTATTCAGTATTATGTACTAAATTCACACTTAAGATTAACTATATTTTTAATTTATTATTTAATACCATAAAACACTCCTACTGGTATATATGACAGTACATTGTACAAATTAAAAAAATTATAGTAAAATAACTTCTTTTACTTAAATATCTGCTTTTATTGTATTACTTTTTTTTTTTTTTTTTTTTTTTTTTTTTTTTTTTTTTTTTTTTTTTTTTTTAATTCCGAGTGTAATATTCTGTCACGATTGTTCAAGTTTTATCAGGCTTTTGAAATACACTGTCAGCCATCATAAGTGGTGTTGGAGGCAAATTACTATCGGTGACAGTTCTAATGTCTCCTGAATACTAGTTAGCTAGTCGTATCCTGAGATGTCGTAATATATTGCAATGTCTCCATCTGTCAGACCATGCTGCTCTGTTCATGTATTCTGTGAAATAAAATCCAGTATAGGTTCTAAATAAATCACGTTTAGCCAATATTTACAAGCCTAAAAATAATTTTACTAAAAATGAACTTTATCTTGTGAAAAACTTACTTTTTTCGTCGGACGCGTTTCGGCTTAAGTATCCGCCTTCTTCAGCTTTTAGTCAGACTGCCATCATTTCGTAACGGTTTTTGTGTGGAAGGTGTAGTGGGGGTGGTGTGTGGAGGAAGGGGATTGTTGCAGGGATTCAACTTGATGTTTGTTTTTTGTAAAATTGTGTCAAAAAGTGTATGTGATTTATATTGTAATTGATCGTTGAGTATGTTGTTTGGTTGTGTTGTGTGGTGTTTATATATTTCGTATTGTTCAGTTGTGTTGAGTTTTCGGCCTTTAGGTAAGTAATGTAAAATTTTGAGATTGGTGTCTATTTTGGTGTAACTGTGGTTTTCTGTGTGTATGTGTGTGGCAAATGCGGAGTGTATATTGTTGTTGGTTAGAGCTTTTAAATGTTCAGAATAACGGGATGAAAAAGATCTTCCTGTCTGGCCGATGTAGAAACTATTGCAGTCATTACATTTTAATTTGTAAACACCTGTTTTGTTATATTTGTCTATGTCTGTGTTTGTATTATTGATGTGTTTTGTAATGGTATTGGTTGTTCTGTATGCTATTTTGTATTTGTGTTTTCTGAATGTGTTGGCGATTTTGTGTGTGTAGGAGTTGTGGTATGTGAGTGTGATGTATTTATTGTGTTGTGTGTTGATGGTATTTTGTGTCTTATTGTTTTTGTTTTTGATGCGTTTGTGTAGTGTGTTTATTAAATTAGGGTTGTAACCGTTTTTGATTGCTATGTATTTTATTGTGTTGAGTTTGTCGGTGTAATCTTGTTTATTTAAGGGTATTTTAGTTAGTCTATGGAGCATATGGTTGTAGGCCGCATGTTTATGTTGTGTTGGGTGGTTTGATGTGTTGTGTATAACCATGTCAGTTGTGGTTGGTTTCCTGTATATTTTGTACGTGTGTGTGTTGTTAGTTTTGTTAATTGTTAGATCTAGAAAATTTATACTATTGTTTTGTTCAATTTCCAGTGTAAATTTTAATTTGTGGTGTATAGTGTTTATGTATTTGTGGAAGTTTTCAACTTGTCTTGTGTTGCCTTGTACAAAATATTTCAGTGAGGTCACTCTCCTGTTTCAGTGATGTCATGCTGTTTCAATGACGTCACTCTCCTGTTTCAGTGACGTCATGCTGTTTCAGTGACATCACGAGCAGTTGATCATGAGGTCGTTGACCCGGTCAGTTGATCGACACGTGTCTTCGTGTTTCTGTATTCTCCCCGTGTTGTAAGCGGGTGGGGGGAGGGGGTACTGTTAGCGTATATGTGTCATCAGCTGTTTGTGACGTTACCGGCCTAGGATTCTCTCCAAAATATCTCGGGGTCACATGACGTCACTGGCCTAGGATACTCTCCAAAAATCTCCTGGGGGGGGGGGTCTCAGTCATTTCGTTCTCGGTCGGTCCTCAGCCTGTTTTCGTGCTCGGTCGGTCCTCGGGTTCACTCTCGGTCTTCGGTTCGGGCTCTGTTGACGTGTATATGTATGCTGGTGGTCGGTCGGTGCCAGGTTCTGGCTCTGGACGAAGCGTCGCTCGCGATTGTCGACACAAGACTGAACAGTATAGCTAACGAGTCCCGTTTATATAGGTGGACCACCCCCTCCTATTCTACTATTGCGCGTGTAACTACACAACATCCTGTCAACACTAATAGAATTGCGCCATAACGCTTCACCACCACCACCGCAGTGGTGATACGATGCAACAGTTCTCAGAAGTGAATTGCACAACAACGTGTAACTAATTAAGCAATAAACAGCAACAGATCCAATTAAAACAAAATCAAACCCGGTCCACGAAGGTCAGCGAGAGATGTTGCTCCGGCGGCGGTCAACGAAACATTGACCCTGTCAAAACGCCGTGTCATTCGTATAAATGGCGGGCAGCGGGGAAACGAACGTGAAAAGAGGAAAATAACGTTAAAAAAAAAGCGGAAAACTGTAGGAAGTGCATTGTTAGGAATTGTACAACCCCATTACCGAATGAGCCAAAAATAATTTAAAACAATCAATATTTTATGTAACAAAAAACACCAGGTAGCACCATTTAAGTCATTAACAAATAAATAATAAAAATAATTAAGCAATAAACAGCAATTTGACACAAAGCGTGTATTATGTCATACCAGAAGACTTACCTACTCGGAAACATCGATAGAATTGCATAACAACGCGTAACTAATTACGTAATAAACAGCGACAGTTAAAAAAAAAATCAAACCCGGTCCACGAAAGTCAGCGTGAGATATTGCTCCAAGCGCGGTCAACGAAACACTGACCCCTGCCAACACCGTGTCAAACACTAATAGAATTGCGCCATAACGCTTCACCACTACCACCACAGTGATACGATGTGACAGTTCTAACAAGTGAATTGCACCACAACGCTTCACGTCGGGCTATCCTCTGTGTTTTGATCGATGTTAACGATTGAAAATTTGTCGACGAATGTCGTCTTGAGATGAAGCACTGTGCGATTCCATTAACTTCGAATGGATACCTGTAAAGGCGTGCGTCCGTTACCGGTGACGGTCGACGAAACACTGAGCTCTGTCTACACCGCGTCACCGGCATTACTGGAGTGGTAGTGATGGAAGGGGGTAAAGGAACGAGGAGGGGGAAAAGTAACGCTCATAATGTTTTTTTTTTTAATACGTGTATTATCAAAGAAAGACATATTACGAAAAGTGTTACAAAAATACAAACAAACAATATTTACAATTTTGAAATAGTAATGTCCGCTACACGATCTTTTTGTCCGTTGTACTGTATGTAGAGCGTATCCGGTTGTACGCCTTGCAGTTCCTCATCCGTAAACAGTCCCGTGCCGTCCTTTCCCTTCGATATAACGGCCGCCAGAGAAGAGGTCCGTACCGCGTCGTCTCGTTCTGCAACGAACGAATCGGATACTTCGTACCCGTTTGTAAGTCGTGACACCGTACGTATTCGTAAACGGTGACGCTCCCAAATTTATGTATAAATGAATCCATTGCTTGCTTGCTTAGTAAGTCTGCTGGTTGCGAAGCGTTGCTTGCGACTGTCGACACAAGACTGAACGGTGTAGCGAACGAGCCCCGTTTATATAGACGGACAATCCCCCCAGTTCTACTGTTCCGTGTAACTATTGCACAACATCCTGCCAACACGTATTGCACCATACTGTTTCACGATGATATGATGCAACATTTTTTAACAATATTGTGAAATGGATATGATGCAACGTTTTAGCAATATTGTGATACAAACTTGACGAATAAATAATTTTATAAAAGCGCTCTGACGTAAGCACGAATCTTGGTCCTACATAACGGGCACTTTCATAGACGTACTGTACACAACGTGCAGGCGAAGAAATGACACGGTAGAAGCACTACTTCGATGGATTCCGTGTAACAGACCTTACAGCGGATTCGTTGTTTGTCGTCTTGTTTCTCAGAGGTCTCCGTACGTTCCTCGTCTTCTTCTTCATCATCACCATCATCATCATCATCTTCTTCTTCTTCTTCTTCTTCTTCTTCTTCTTCTTCTGCACGCTTGCGTTTATGACTCACCGCGTTTTTTACGGAATCGACGATATCCTTTCCAGTGGCGTAACAAGGTCAGGTGGTACCCGGTGCGGAAAATTTCTTGTCCCCCCCCATACATTGAAATTATTAAAGGAAGGAAGAACAAGATACTTACAGTTGCAAGTGTTATTTTCTGATTTATTTACTTAACACTGCGAGCATAAGCACTTAAAACCTTTCTTTCCTAACTTTGTTCTCTGCAAATTTGCAAATCACATCATCAAAATCAATTCCTTTCGCTACTTTGTTTTCAATTGACAAGATGGCTAAGCCAGAGAGCCGAGCTTGACTCATAGTGGACCTAAGATAACTCTTGATTAATTTTAGTTTTGAAAAACTCCTCTCACATGATGCTACTGAAACACATAATGTTAACAACAATCTTAAGACTAAAGTCAGATTTGGTACAGAATCTGAAAGTTCATATTCAACAACAAACTCTAGAAATCTTAAAGAACATTCCAGAGAATCTTCTTTTGAAACTTCGGCAGCTTGTAGATTTCTTCTTAGTCGTGGAATCTCTCTAAGGATACCATCTTCAGAAAGTTCATCATAGTGTATGAGTATGTTTTGTATTAACTGTGGACGTTCGTCTTCAGACGTTGTGATGAGAGTCTTGGGCTCGAGAACTGCAAACCGAGCTGATATACTTTCCATGTCTTAGCAGCGAGCGTCGATTTCTTGATAAAACCTGTCAATGCACTCCAACATTGATCTTTTCAATTCTTCATTCAACGTGAGTGGTTCATCTTGAGCCTCTTCTCCAGTCATCGTTTTCTTCTTTCTGACGGATCTTCTTTTCACTAAAGGAATGTCCATCCCTTCACAAGTGTTCGTTGCAAACTCCAGTGCTGTCTCCACGATCTCATTTGTTTTGTCTTTCAAAAAGTTCTTCAGACTTCTCATTTTGATAACACACTTCTCAAAACTGATTCCAACGATCTGTAGGTATTTTTGAGTGTGGTTTACTTCCCCATTACTCCAGAAATACAAAAAGCATAAAAAAGAAAAATCACATACTGCCTTCAAAAGCGTTTGCGCTGCTCCTCTGGTTTCGACAGTTTCTGTAATACACAACTAACTCAACAGAATGACGTGGGAAGAATGACCGACACGCCAGCGGATAGGAATGGTTGCGGGTGGTTGGGGGGTGGAGTGATGAGTCACCGGTTGTTTTAAGTCTCGCTCGAGTACAAACTGCAGAGATAGGCTTCGGCGGAAAGAAACACCCCTTTCCCTTCCTTCTCCATACGCTGTCCACTACACGGCGTCGAGTTCAGCCACGTTTCTTTGCGTTTGTTGACTGAACTAAAAAGTTTCAATACGTATTATGTTGAATTGTTGAGGTTAATCAATTGTCAGACGAAGTTATTAAACTCGGTTTAAATAATATTATTTTTTTCAAAAAAAAGTGTCGTGAGCCCAATTTTCTTTATTTTAAGAACACATATTTTTACTATTTTGTCACCCCCTCATTGCTGACACCCGGGGCGGCCCGCACCCCCTTCCTATGCCACTGATCCTTTCCCTTCTTCAACAATAGGTAATGGCATTCTGGCAGATGGCGGGCGTGTTGCGTCCACGCATCGTCGTTGGCTTCCCACATGTGTAGGCCTCCACCGCAGGCAAAGCAAACGGTGCGATCGCTGCGTCTCGTGTAAAACAACCCCGCTTCGGCTCGTACGCACATCGCGATCGGCCACTCTTTTTCAACGAACGTTTTCATTCTTTTCTCGTACGTGTCGAACCGCGGGAAGGCGTGAGAGGTCGCGAGAACCGTACACTCGCGGACGACGCTCTCGAACCGACACAATGCAACGAGACTGTTTGCGAACCCGACACTGTTCGACGCTTCGTGAATTCCGCGTACGCGAAAGACATGTTCCGGTCGGTGTATCGGTTGCGATTGCTGCTCCTGTTCGAATTCAATGATCGATGAAGCTATGTTGTTGGGTAATAAAACACACTCACAACGTTCACAGTAACAACAACAACGTTCCCAGTCAACTGCAGTCTCTCAACTGACACATTATGGTGCAACACTTGGTAATATGTATATAAATCTCGACTTCCTGTTGGTGGTGGTGGAGGTGGGAGGAGACAACTACCCGGTTGGTGGTGGTAGTAGTAGTGAGGGGGGGTGAAATCAAATGCGTCTGTGTACATTGTTGGACAGCGGAGTGTATACGTTGAGCGAATCGTGAAGTATCATGCAGAAGGCCGTGGTTTCAGCGGGGAAATTTTCCGAGGACTCGAATTCCAGTCGAACGTCGACCGGTGAAGACTTGAGCGACTCGTCCTGTCTGCTACAATCGAAGACGAATAGCGGTGCTTTATCTCTGAACTCGTCCGGCGATAGAAGTACATTGGATTGAGTCCTATGGTAGTACGATTTTTGAAAACAAGGCTGAACACTACTGTTAACAAGCCTGAACACCTGTTTACGTTTGGTCCGCACGTTTGTCGCCCACCTGGTAACGTTTCGTGCCCACCTGTTCACGTTTGGTGCACACCTGGTCCCGGTTGGTGCCCAACTGTTTACGTTTAGTTCCCACCTGTTTACGTTTGGTTACCATCTGTTTACGTTTGGTCCGCACCTGTTTGCGTTCGGTTCCCACCTGTTTACGTCTGGTTCTTACATGTTTACAAGAACGTTAACGCTAAGAACGCTCTCGCTAACGCTAACGCAAGAGTTAATGCTAACGCTGTGAAAGCTGACCCTAATATTGCTAAAAAAAAACGCTAAGAATGCTAGCCTAAGAACGCTTACGCTAACGATAACGTTGATCTGGTGGTACAAGACTGAACACTACTCTTGACAAGACTGAACACTACTTTTGACAAGACTGAACACTACTCTTGACAAGACTGAAAACTACTGTTAACAAGCCTGAACACCTGTTTACGTTAGGTCCGCAACTGTTTACGTTTGGTTCCCACCTGTTTACGTTTGGTTCCCATCCGTTTACGTTTGGTCCGCACCGGTTTGCGTTCGGTTCCCACCTGTTTACGTTTGGTTCCCACCTGTTTACGTTTGGTCTTCACTTGTGTTGCCCACCTGTTTACGTTTGGTTCGCACCTATTCACGTTTGGTGGACACCTGGTCACGGTTGGTGCCCACCTGTTTACGTTTGGTGCCCACCTATTTACGTTTGGTCCGCAACTGTTTACGTTTGGTTCCCACCTGTTTAGGTTCGGTTCCCAACCGTTTACGTTTGGTCCACAACTGTTTACGTTTGGTCCGCACCTGTTCACGTTTGTTGCCCACCTGTTTACGTTTGGTTCCCTCCTGTTTACGTTTGGTACGCATCTGTTAACAAGACTGAACACTACTGTTGACGAGACTGGCCACTACTGTTGACGAGACTGAACACTACTGTTAACAAGACTGTACACTACTGTTAACAAGACTGAACACTAATGTTTCAAGAGTGACCACTACTGTTAACAAGACTGAACACTACTGTTGACAAGACTGAACACTACTGGTGACAAGACTGTACACTACTGTTGACAAGACTGAACACTACTATTGGCAAGACTGGACACTATTGTTGCCAAGACTGAACACTACTGTTAACAAGACTGAACACTACTGTTGACAAGACTGAACACTACTGTTAACAAGACAGAACACTACTGTTAACAAGACTGAACACTACTGTTAACAGGCCTGATTACCTGTTTACGTTTGGTACACACCTGTTTACCTTTGTTGCCCACCTGTTTACGTTTCGTGCTCACATGTTCACGTTTGTTGCCCACCTGTTCACGTTTCATGCTGTTACCAAGCCTGAAGACCTGTTTACGTTTGGTCCGCAAATGTTTGCGTTAGGTCCGCACCTGTTAACGTTTGTTGCCCACCTTTTTACGTTTGGTTCGCACCTGTTCACGTTAGTCACCCACCCGGTCACGTTTTGTGCCCACTGTTCACGTTTGGTGCACTCCTGGTCACGGTTGGTGCCCACCTGTTTACGTTTGGTGCCCACATATTTACGTTTCGTCCGCAACTGTTTACGTTTGGTCCGCACTGGTTTGCGTTCGGTTCCCACATGTTTACGTTTGGTTCTCACCTGTTTACGTTTGGTCCGCAACTGTTTACGTTTGGTCCGCACCTGTCCTCGTTTGTTGCCCCACCTGTTTACGTTTGGTTCGCACCTGTTCACGTTTGTTGCCAATCTGTTTACGTTTCGTGCCCACCTGTTCACGTTTGGTGCACACCTGGTCACGGTTCATGCCCACCTGTTTGCGTTTGGTTCCCACCGGTTTAAGTTTGGTCCCCACCTGTTTACGTTTGGTCCGCAACTGTTTACGTTTGGTTTGCACCTGTTCACGTTTCATGCGCACCTGTTCACGTTTGTTGCCTACCTGTTTACGTTTGGTTCCCACCTGTTTACGTTTGGTCAGCATCTGTTAACAAGACTGAACACTACTGTTGACGAGACACAACACAACTGTTTAGAAGACTGAACACTACTGTTTAGAAGACTGAACACTACTGTTGAAAAGACAGACCACTACTGTTGACAAGACTGAACAATACTGTTGACAAGACTGAACACTACTGATGACGAGACTGGCCACTACTGTTGACGAGACTGAACACTACTGTTAACATGACTGTTGACAAGACTGAACCACTGTCCACAAGTCTGAACACTACTGTTGACAAGACTAAACACTACTGATAACAAGACTGAACATTACGGTTGACAAGACTGAACACTACTGTTAACTAGATTGAACACTACTGTTAACAAGACTGAACACTAATGTTTCCAGAGTGACCACTACTGTTAACAAGACTGGACACTACTGTTGACAAGACTGAATACTAATGTTTCAAGACTGAACACCGCTGTTGACAAGTCTGAACACTACTGTTGACAGGATTGAACACTACTGTTGACAAGACTGTACACTACTGTTGACAAGACTGAACACTACTGTTGACAAGACTGGACACTACTGTTAACAAGACTGAACACTACTGTTGACAAGACTGAACACTACTGTTGACAAGACTGGACACTACTGTTAACAAGACTGAACACTACTGTTGACAAGACTGAACACTACTGATAACAAGACTTAACACTACTGTTGGCAAGACTGAATACTACTGTTGGCAAGACTGAATACTACTGTTACTAAGACTGAACACTGCTGTTAACAAGACTGAACACTACTGTTGACACGGCTGAACACTACCGTTGACTAGAGTGAACACCACTGTTTACAAGACTGAACACTACTGTTGACAAGACTGCACACTACTGTTAACATGACTTAACAATACTGTGAACAAGACTGAACACTATTGTTAACAAGTCTGAACACTACTGTTAACGAGACTGAACACTACTGTTGACAAGACTGAACAATACTGTTGACAAGACTGGCCACTACTTTTGACAAGACTGAACACTACTGTTAACATGACTGTTGACAAGACTGAACCACTGTCAACAAGTCTGAACACTACTGTTGACAAGACTGAACACAACTGTTAACCAGACTAAACACTACTGATGACAAGACTGAACACTATTGTTGACATGACTCAACACTACTGTTGACAAGACTGAACACTACTGTTGACAAGACTGAGCACTATTGTTAACAAGATTAAACACTACTGTTAACATGACTGAACACTACTGATAACAAGACTGAACAATACTGTTAACAAGACTGCACACTACTGTTAACAAGACTGAATAATACTGTGAACAAGACTGAACACTATTGTTAACAAGTCTGAACATTACTGTTAACAAGACTGTTGACAAGCGTTACTACTGTTAACAAGACTGAACACTACTGTTACCAAGACTGAACACTACTGTTACCAAGACTGAACACTACTGTTTCAAGACTGATCACTACTGTTGACAAGACTGAACACTACTGTTAACCAGACTGAACACTACTGTTTCAAGACTGATCACTACTGTTAACAAGACTGAACACTGCTGTTGACAAGACTGAACACTACTGTTAACGAGACTGAACACTACTGTTGACATGACTGAACACTACTGTTGACATGACTGAACACTTCTGTTACCAAGACTGAACACTACTGTTTCAAGACTGATCACTACTGTTGACAAGACTGAACACTACTGTTAACCAGACTGAACACTACTGTTTCAAGACTGATCACTACTGTTAACAAGACTGAACACTGCTGTTGACAAGACTGAACACTACTGTTAACGAGACTGAACACTACTGTTGACATGACTGAACACTACTGTCAACAAGACTGAACACTACTGTTTCAAGACTGAACACTACGTTCAGCTTTTGGTTAAAATTTTCCCTAATTTGCTAGCCCACATGTATTTTTGCAATTTTTCAAAATTTTGACACTTCACACATTTGCCTCCTGTCACTATACGCGTATATATATTATAACTTTACTATCTGCGTGTTGTTGTGTTGTGTAAATGTATGAGCACCTACCTGCTGTCCGATCTTGCGGTTTTCTTCCGACTAGGGCGTGTGGATTTTGGATTTGATTTCGCAAGTATGTAAACTCAAGTATATAACAACAGCACACTAAATAAGTTATTTTAAAAGTGAAGAGTTTTGTGAGGTTGTTAGGCTCTGTAGTACAGCAATAAAAATACAATATGGGGTAATAAAACGGGGTTTATTACTCCAAACACACAAGAATGAAATGGTTATAAGTTCAAATATTCTTACAAACTAAACAATAAATAAATCTTGAATAATGTTTTCTGAATGATTAATAATTATCAGAAGTTGAGCTCGTTATTTTGAAAGAGTTTATTTGAACTGAGAATTTAATTAATCAATTTAATTTACTTCAATTTAATTCAATGTCTTTAAAAATTTGATTCTAATGAAATAAAAACTCTAAAGTTACTTGAAAATATTCCAAAATAAACTAGGCGTGACAATCTAGTTCACGTCCCTTTATTTACTAGTGATCTGACTCACGTATACTGCAGTCTGAGCAAATTATTCAATTCTTTGTTAAGATTTGTATAGCGCTTTTTGTTTTATCTGCTATTAATTCTTAACTAATGCTTTTTAACTACTTATACTGGCTATACAGATTATCACACATGAATAATTTTTATTTAACTAGAGTCTTTGATTTCTGGCATCTGAGTGATTCATATTACATTGATTTTAATTAAAAAAGAAAGAAAAATTTAACGGTTGAAAAATAAATAACTTGATTTTGACTTTCCTGATTCTGAAGTGGATTGTAGAGATGCTCCAGATGTCCCTCGCTGTCCTTGTCCAATCGGCTAGAGATAGTGATCTACTTGAGCGTCCTGGGTTTTGGCGGTGAGCTCGGAAATCAGCAACACTCTGCTCTCCTGCTATTTGATGAAGTTTTTACGTCTGTAGCTTTCTGCGAGAACTGCTCCACGTCCCTCGTCGATTCACGTTCCACGTCAGCGTGTGTGTGTGTGTCGTTTCGAATTGTAGCTCTGCTTGCCAGCTGATTCGCTAATGGTTTAGACGGCCTCTCTGTCGTATTCTTGAAGTAAGGTCTTGTAGTCTTGTAGATCTCTTGCGTGCGTACGCCCACAGTCAGTGTAGTGCACAATACGCTTGTTTGTTGATGTGAAAGAGTATCTTGACTGGACGCTGTAATTACGAGTCGTTACAGTTGATCTGTTTTATGATGATCGTAATTAGGCGTGTTGACCACGTAGAGTCTTCAGATGAGTCTTCACAAAACTATGGTTTTGAGACGATCGAAGATATACATCTGTTCTTCTTGAATACTGGCAGTAGAGTGTTTGATCAGCCCCAAAACTCCGCGTTGGTTCCAATTTCTTCGAATGATTTGATTGGCTGACACACTCTGCCTACTACTCAAAATTTGAATCACCTCAGCCCGTGAGAACGAAACTACTTTCCCACAGACGGAGAATTTATATTATTATTAATATTCTTAACACAACGGAACTGAATTGTCGTTCCGGATTTCCTGTGGCACTTTTATATTGCAATTATCTTGGCTGCAAACCAAGTTGTGCTAATTCTAAAATATACAATTTGTTATAAATTCTTATAGCTATAACATATTAAAAGCTCTTTTATGTAGCTCAATTATTACGGAAGTTATTAACATAAAATTAATTAACTCTGTTGTTATTTAATTATATTGCATAAAATTCGCACACCCTATTATCAATATTTTGGCAAACATTTTGGCTATAATGGATTTCGCCTGAATTTACTGGTTTCCAAGATATTAATAATTGAAAGTTTGGGTGTGGTCGTATTCGTTACACAGTGCGTTGATTATGTAACAGCCGCGTGTGCGCCTCGTACAATGCATTATTATGATCGCTATAACATATGAGTGGAGTTTCAACTATTAAAATTTATTTAAACATTAATATAGTATACCCTTAACATATAACTCCAAATTAATGATATTTGGTCCTGTTATAATATATATATATATATATATATATATATATATATATATATTTCAATCACTTTCTGCTACAGTCCGTTTCTTGATGTATATAATACTATAATACTTATAACTAATTTACCTCAAGATATATTTTTTCCTTTAGGAACATGTTTTGGGAGATCCTGTTCTCCCATCTTCAGCCTTCGCCATCTTGCTTCTGGTGCAGTATTTGTGTGTTGGCTTCTGGATGTTATTAAGGTGGTTTGTTGGTCTTTGGTCCTTCAATGTTGCATTATTGTGTGTGGTTGTGGTATCTGTTTTTGTATTTTGTGTATTTTCGATGTTGAGTGCTTTGAATATTGTGTCATGTTTTGTATTGATTTGTATTTGTTCTGGTATTAATTTGTTTTGTGTTTTATGTTTGTAAATCTGTAAATTTTCCCAAATGTTCATTATGGTGCCTTTGTGTGGTATATGTTTTATTAGTGTTACATTGGTTATGTCTGGGAATTCATGTCCTGTGTTTATTGCATGTGTGGCTAAATTGGATTTATATATATTTGGTTTTTTGTATGCATTTAGGTGTTCAAAATAAGGTTTTTTCAGCTGTTTTTTTGTTTGTCCTATATAACATTTATTGCAATCTTGGCATTCAATTTTGTATATACCGTTGGTTGTTGTATTATCTTTGTTGTGTGAGCTATTTAGATTTTGTAATTTATTTTTATTAGTTTTGTATGCTATTTTTATATCTGTGTTTTTAAATAGTTTTGTTAGTTTTGTCATTTTATTATTTATATATGTGAATGTGGCCCATTTTTTGTTGTTGTTATTATTTATGTGTTGTTCAGTTTGATTAATTCTTAATTGTTCAGTTTTTATTTTGTATTTGATTTTATTTTCTATTTTGATCATAGTATTTTTATTGTATCCAATAAATAATAACAACAACAAAAAATGGGCCACATTCACATATATAAATAATAAAATGACAAAACTAACAAAACTATTTAAAAACACAGATATAAAAATAGCATACAAAACTAATAAAAATAAATTACAAAATCTAAATAGCTCACACAACAAAGATAATACAACAACCAACGGTATATACAAAATTGAATGCCAAGATTGCAATAAATGTTATATAGGACAAACAAAAAAACAGCTGAAAAAACGTTATTTTGAACACCTAAATGCATACAAAAAACCAAATATATATAAATCCAATTTAGCCACACATGCAATAAACACAGGACATGAATTCCCAGACATAACCAATGTAACACTAATAAAACATATACCACACAAAGGCACCATAATGAACATTTGGGAAAATTTACAGATTTACAAACATAAAACACAAAACAAATTAATACCAGAACAAATACAAATCAATACAAAACATGACACAACATTCAAAGCAATCAACATCGAAAATACACAAAATACAAAAACAGATACCACAACCACACACAATAATGCAACATTGAAGGACCAAAGACCAACAAACCACCTTAATAACATCCAGAAGCCAACACACAAATACTGCACCAGAAGCAAGATGGCGAAGGCTGAAGATGGGAGAACAGGATCTCCCGAAACATGTTCCTAAAGGAAAAAATATATCTTGAGGTAAATTAGTTATAAGTATTATAGTAAAATATATATATATATATATATATATATATATATATAGTAACTAATTCTAATTCTCTACGTACTTTGTTTTGTAAATATGGATCACTTGTCACACGTTACTCGACTCTGAGTTTAAATTAACACTGGTTCGTAAAATAATTTTGTGAATTGTTAATTGTTCTTTAATTAGTTTTCTTTAATTATGATATCTTGTTTGAAGAAATATTATTTAATTTTGAGTAATTATTTGGTTGTAATCCCCGTTATTTGTATGTAAACAGCTTTGTAGACCTCTTGAAGTTCGTTCGCACTCCCGTTGAATTATGTCGTCTGTATAAGTTAGTGTGTAGTTTAGACAAAATTATTTATATAATTCAAACCTTCACGTACCTTTGATGTCGTATTAGAAGTTCAGTCGGTCTCAGTTGATTAGTAAACTGTCAAGTTTTGATAAAACAGTATGATAGTACTGTTAGTGTTCAAGTGAGCACCTATGAATTTTACCTGGGCACCATATGGAATTTCTTGAGAAATATTCCATAAAAAAGAATTCTTTTGAATAATCGAATGATTAATTTTGATTGAATTTAAGTTAGTATTTGATTGAGTGGTTAAATTAATATCGGGAATTAATTTCCTTTTTATTTGTTTAATTGATTGTAACTGTTGGCGGTTCACTTGTCTGAATAGTAGCCAACTTAACTGGTTGCTTGCTTGGAATTCGCAACTCATTAACTAGTAAAAAAGAATTAATCACTCATTTAAATAATTGCTGACAATATTTGTTAATTCACAATTCATTTGTTTATTGCTCACTCTATACTTGGTTCAACTAAATACATTCAATTTACTACTATTAACGGATTACAAATCATCCGGCTTTCAATTTTCTTAACTCAGAAAATTGGATTGCAATGACAACTCTAACCATAATCGATTGTTTGTTTATAAATATTAAATACCTCAAGGGTGACTTCTTTTAAGTTACAGAATAAAACGCCAATGCTTTACGATACAATGCTATTACAAAACACTAAATTGCTAGGTTGGACACCTTTAATTATTTAAATTAATTGACGAAAAGTTTGTTTAACCTGGACAAATTTTAGGTTAGTTACTGTAACATTAATACCTGAAATCTTATGTTTGGAATATAATAATTCCTCTAAATAATGTTAAGACAGTGCTTATTACTTATTGTTTCTTGCGTCAGGATACAGGTGTATTATGTTATACTGCTAATAGCTTACTCGTAAACAATGTAAATATAGGCACAGTATTCCCTGATTAATAATCTCAATGATTATTTGTTAACACTCTTCACGATCTGGTACACTGATCGTGGTTACACTTCACTTGTTACGCGTATGAACGATATTATTTTCTTCTTGTATTACAATTTAATTGGTTATGTATGGTACTTAACCTCGTTCTCTAAATTGCACTTCTAGTAAAGGTATCACTACTGATATCGATGCACTGTTCTTTATTTACCGTTCTTCCTTTTTGTTGATTATAAAATTTTGATGATAATTCGGTCTGGATTCGTTGTTGCTGATTGAGTGGAAAGAAACAAAATGTGTTTTCATATTGATTTAAATGGAATAAATCCTATTGTAGTCCCAAGCCACGTGTTTGTTAACCAAATACACTGTACTCACCGTCTATGGCTTTTTTCCTTGATGTTTTTTCCAGTTTACATGTTTCAAGGCGCTTGCCTCATCATCAGAACTTATAAAATCAATCTATGTCATAAATAATGACATTTGTCAAAATATTAAAAACACAATACGGCAATTAAACTATGTACATAAATTCGCTTTAAAAATGTTCGGTGTGCCTTGCAAGACAACACGCGCCGTACTGACGTAATCTAAGCCTTATCTCGACTATATCTCATAGCGGTATCGTACAGTATATTTGATTTATACTGTAATTGGTCGTTTAACACATGTGGCTTGGTACTGGCGTCGTTGTATGCTTTGTAAATTTCATATTCTTCAAGGGCGTTCAAATAACTCCCTTTACTGCAGAAATGAAGGGGTATTAAATTTGAGCTAAAATCCGTGTAACTGTGACTGTTGTCTATGAGGTGCTTGGCGAAATTTGACTTGATATTGTCGAAGTTGTAAACTCGTGTAGGGGGTCTATGTTCAGAAAATCTTTTCAAAAAACCTCGACCCGTCTGGCCTACATAAAAAGCCTCACAGTCGTTGCAGACTAGCTTATAAACACCCGTTTTATTTTCAAGACTGGTATGTTCACGGGTGCGGAGATTATTCAAGATGTTATTACTAGTCTTATAGGAAACGACTATGTTGTTAACTTTATTAATGGTTGACTTAAAAATCCCCGGCATGAAATGCGTATAAGGTGTCGCAATGTATTTGCGTGCCTTTGTTTCGAGGTTCTCATTTCTATTATTTATATCTTTAGTTTCATTTTTAATAGTGTTACTCTTCTTTTTCTTTTGTTTTTTTAAAATATTATCTATTATTCTTTCATTGTACCCGTTGTTAAACGCAATGACTTTAATGGTATTTAACTCTTCGATATAATCCTCGATGCTAAGGGGTATAGACAACAAGCGATGTATCATGCTATGGAATGCAGCTAATTTCTGTGAAATGGGGTGGAACGATGAGGCATGTATGACAGCGTCAGTCATCGTGGGCTTCCTAAATATATTAAAACATAGTTTTTTAGTAACAAAATTCTTAGTTACTGTCAAATCCAGAAAATGTAACCGACCTCCAACTTCATTCTCCAAAGTAAACTGTATCTTGTTGTTAATGCCATTCAAGTAATTGTGGAGCTTGTCAATTTGGCGATTTGTGCCTTTATACACCATAAAAGTGTCGTCGACATATCTACCATAGAACACCACATTGTAATTATATGTAGGATTTGCAAACAAGAAAGAATTTTCAAAGTAATTTAAGTATACTTCCGCTAGAATACTAGAGAGTGGGGAACCCATAGCTAACCCCTCCAGCTGTCTGAAAAACTGTTTGTCATGTGTGAAATAATTCTGGTCCAAAATCACTTCCAACAATTCTAATATTTCATTTATGCAAATAGCATCCAGTTTATTGGTGTTAACAAGGTTAGATCTTAATAGGCGTAAGGTTTCACTCACCGGTACATTTGTATACAAGTTCACAATGTCAAAAGAAATAAGTTTATAGTGGGGTTCAATCATCAGGTTTTTCACTTTTTCAACGAAATCACAACTATTAATCAAACTTCGATTATTAGTCAAATGTAAATTATGTTTTAATATACTCACTAATTTTCTAGCTGCTTTGTAACCGGGAGCAGTGGTAAAATTTACTAGTGGTCTAATAGGAATCCCCTCCTTGTGAAGCTTTGGCAGACCTGATAAAACGGGCGCTTTAGAATTAATTGGTTTTAAAGAACGTCTAGTACGTTCATCAAAGAGATGTGTACACATGTTTAAGCTGCGATTAAGACGTTTTACGTATAAATCCGTGGGGTCAGAGGTTAGCAGGGTGATATTATTATTTGCAATGAAATCGCGTATTTTATCGTCATAATCATTCTTATTTATAATAACCAGAGTGTTACCCTTATCCGCTTTAGTGACAAGGGCTTGATCGTCAGATAGTTTTTTCTTTAATGTTTCTAAAATCCTACGTTCGGCATTATAATTAGTCATAGAAGGAATGGGAGAATGCACGTTATTAAGTTGGTTATGTATAATTTTGTTAAATTTGTTATTTATTATGAACCGTGCTTCATCTTGTTCTTTTTGATCACTAATTGCTTTAATCACAGTTTCGGCACTAGCAACTTCAGTTAGAATGTGCCTTGTGTTGAAGTTCGGCTTATGTAATGGGAGATTGTATTTTAATCCTTTATTTAAAAGATTTTCTTCGTCAGTATTTAATTCAATCGGAGTCAAATTACATAGTCGTGTATGGAACACGTGTTTACAACTAGTATTACTGGTTTTAGGTATTTGAACGTCTATTAACCTTTGTAACTTGTTAAGCTGCGTCATACGCATATTGTAAACAACAACTTCTATCGTACTGTTTATAAATTCCAGATAATGATCTAGTGCAGCTGGATGTACGTCATTAAGTAGTTGTAAGTGTGCTCCATACAATTTAGAATTAAGAAATGATTTCTTAATATATAACGACCTCAATTCCTCTTTAATTCTAAAAATCTCTGCGCGTTTTTTAGCTTTCATATCTGCAATAGACGTGCCTTTAAACTTTATAATAGCGTAATTCGGGATAACCTTATTTTTCAAGCATGCTTTATTAAATCTAATATGCAGAATGGTCTTATGCAATTGTGTTTTAATATTCTGAAATCTGCGTACTACGTTATCACGACTATTGTTATTCATATTGATTTAAATGGAATAAATCCTATTGTAGTCCCAAGCCACGTGTTTGTTAACCAAATACACTGTACTCACCGTCTATGGCTTTTTTCCTTGATGTTTTTTCCAGTTTACATGTTTCAAGGCGCTTGCCTCATCATCAGAACTTATAAAATCAATCTATGTCATAAATAATGACATTTGTCAAAATATTAAAAACACAATACGGCAATTAAACTATGTACATAAATTCGCTTTAAAAATGTTCGGTGTGCCTTGCAAGACAACACGCGCCGTACTGACGTAATCTAAGCCTTATCTCGACTATATCTCATAGCGGTATCGTACAGTATATTTGATTTATACTGTAATTGGTCGTTTAACACATGTGGCTTGGTACTGGCGTCGTTGTATGCTTTGTAAATTTCATATTCTTCAAGGGCGTTCAAATAACTCCCTTTACTGCAGAAATGAAGGGGTATTAAATTTGAGCTAAAATCCGTGTAACTGTGACTGTTGTCTATGAGGTGCTTGGCGAAATTTGACTTGATATTGTCGAAGTTGTAAACTCGTGTAGGGGGTCTATGTTCAGAAAATCTTTTCAAAAAACCTCGACCCGTCTGGCCTACATAAAAAGCCTCACAGTCGTTGCAGACTAGCTTATAAACACCCGTTTTATTTTCAAGACTGGTATGTTCACGGGTGCGGAGATTATTCAAGATGTTATTACTAGTCTTATAGG
Source organism: Magicicada septendecula (assembly GCA_034769895.1). Classification (NCBI taxonomy): domain Eukaryota; kingdom Metazoa; phylum Arthropoda; class Insecta; order Hemiptera; family Cicadidae; genus Magicicada; species Magicicada septendecula. Next base: position 13,119,734 of record CM068368.1, read on the forward strand.
AAACGACTATGTTGTTAACTTTATTAATGGTTGACTTAAAAATCCCCGGCATGAAATGCGTATAAGGTGTCGCAATGTATTTGCGTGCCTTTGTTTCGAGGTTCTCATTTCTATTATTTATATCTTTAGTTTCATTTTTAATAGTGTTACTCTTCTTTTTCTTTTGTTTTTTTAAAATATTATCTATTATTCTTTCATTGTACCCGTTGTTAAACGCAATGACTTTAATGGTATTTAACTCTTCGATATAATCCTCGATGCTAAGGGGTATAGACAACAAGCGATGTATCATGCTATGGAATGCAGCTAATTTCTGTGAAATGGGGTGGAACGATGAGGCATGTATGACAGCGTCAGTCATCGTGGGCTTCCTAAATATATTAAAACATAGTTTTTTAGTAACAAAATTCTTAGTTACTGTCAAATCCAGAAAATGTAACCGACCTCCAACTTCATTCTCCAAAGTAAACTGTATCTTGTTGTTAATGCCATTCAAGTAATTGTGGAGCTTGTCAATTTGGCGATTTGTGCCTTTATACACCATAAAAGTGTCGTCGACATATCTACCATAGAACACCACATTGTAATTATATGTAGGATTTGCAAACAAGAAAGAATTTTCAAAGTAATTTAAGTATACTTCCGCTAGAATACTAGAGAGTGGGGAACCCATAGCTAACCCCTCCAGCTGTCTGAAAAACTGTTTGTCATGTGTGAAATAATTCTGGTCCAAAATCACTTCCAACAATTCTAATATTTCATTTATGCAAATAGCATCCAGTTTATTGGTGTTAACAAGGTTAGATCTTAATAGGCGTAAGGTTTCACTCACCGGTACATTTGTATACAAGTTCACAATGTCAAAAGAAATAAGTTTATAGTGGGGTTCAATCATCAGGTTTTTCACTTTTTCAACGAAATCACAACTATTAATCAAACTTCGATTATTAGTCAAATGTAAATTATGTTTTAATATACTCACTAATTTTCTAGCTGCTTTGTAACCGGGAGCAGTGGTAAAATTTACTAGTGGTCTAATAGGAATCCCCTCCTTGTGAAGCTTTGGCAGACCTGATAAAACGGGCGCTTTAGAATTAATTGGTTTTAAAGAACGTCTAGTACGTTCATCAAAGAGATGTGTACACATGTTTAAGCTGCGATTAAGACGTTTTACGTATAAATCCGTGGGGTCAGAGGTTAGCAGGGTGATATTATTATTTGCAATGAAATCGCGTATTTTATCGTCATAATCATTCTTATTTATAATAACCAGAGTGTTACCCTTATCCGCTTTAGTGACAAGGGCTTGATCGTCAGATAGTTTTTTCTTTAATGTTTCTAAAATCCTACGTTCGGCATTATAATTAGTCATAGAAGGAATGGGAGAATGCACGTTATTAAGTTGGTTATGTATAATTTTGTTAAATTTGTTATTTATTATGAACCGTGCTTCATCTTGTTCTTTTTGATCACTAATTGCTTTAATCACAGTTTCGGCACTAGCAACTTCAGTTAGAATGTGCCTTGTGTTGAAGTTCGGCTTATGTAATGGGAGATTGTATTTTAATCCTTTATTTAAAAGATTTTCTTCGTCAGTATTTAATTCAATCGGAGTCAAATTACATAGTCGTGTATGGAACACGTGTTTACAACTAGTATTACTGGTTTTAGGTATTTGAACGTCTATTAACCTTTGTAACTTGTTAAGCTGCGTCATACGCATATTGTAAACAACAACTTCTATCGTACTGTTTATAAATTCCAGATAATGATCTAGTGCAGCTGGATGTACGTCATTAAGTAGTTGTAAGTGTGCTCCATACAATTTAGAATTAAGAAATGATTTCTTAATATATAACGACCTCAATTCCTCTTTAATTCTAAAAATCTCTGCGCGTTTTTTAGCTTTCATATCTGCAATAGACGTGCCTTTAAACTTTATAATAGCGTAATTCGGGATAACCTTATTTTTCAAGCATGCTTTATTAAATCTAATATGCAGAATGGTCTTATGCAATTGTGTTTTAATATTCTGAAATCTGCGTACTACGTTATCACGACTATTGTTATTCATATTGATTTAAATGGAATAAATCCTATTGTAGTCCCAAGCCACGTGTTTGTTAACCAAATACACTGTACTCACCGTCTATGGCTTTTTTCCTTGATGTTTTTTCCAGTTTACATGTTTCAAGGCGCTTGCCTCATCATCAGAACTTATAAAATCAATCTATGTCATAAATAATGACATTTGTCAAAATATTAAAAACACAATACGGCAATTAAACTATGTACATAAATTCGCTTTAAAAATGTTCGGTGTGCCTTGCAAGACAACACGCGCCGTACTGACGTAATCTAAGCCTTATCTCGACTATATCTCATAGCGGTATCGTACAGTATATTTGATTTATACTGTAATTGGTCGTTTAACACATGTGGCTTGGTACTGGCGTCGTTGTATGCTTTGTAAATTTCATATTCTTCAAGGGCGTTCAAATAACTCCCTTTACTGCAGAAATGAAGGGGTATTAAATTTGAGCTAAAATCCGTGTAACTGTGACTGTTGTCTATGAGGTGCTTGGCGAAATTTGACTTGATATTGTCGAAGTTGTAAACTCGTGTAGGGGGTCTATGTTCAGAAAATCTTTTCAAAAAACCTCGACCCGTCTGGCCTACATAAAAAGCCTCACAGTCGTTGCAGACTAGCTTATAAACACCCGTTTTATTTTCAAGACTGGTATGTTCACGGGTGCGGAGATTATTCAAGATGTTATTACTAGTCTTATAGGAAACGACTATGTTGTTAACTTTATTAATGGTTGACTTAAAAATCCCCGGCATGAAATGCGTATAAGGTGTCGCAATGTATTTGCGTGCCTTTGTTTCGAGGTTCTCATTTCTATTATTTATATCTTTAGTTTCATTTTTAATAGTGTTACTCTTCTTTTTCTTTTGTTTTTTTAAAATATTATCTATTATTCTTTCATTGAACATTTATTCAATGAGAAAAATTTAGAATATTTGAATATTCTATTATTCATTTATTCGAACATTTTTAAAGCGAATTTATGTACATAGTTTAATTGCCGTATTCTGTTTTTAATATTTTGACAAATGTCATTATTTATGACATAGATTGATTTTATAAGTTCTGATGATGAGGCAAGCGCCTTGAAACATGTAAACTGGAAAAAACATCAAGGAAAAAAGCCATAGACGGTGAGTACAGTGTATTTGGTTAACAAACACGTGGCTTGGGACTACAATAGGATTTATTCCATTTAAATCAATATGAATAACAATAGTCGTGATAACGTAGTACGCAGATTTCAGAATATTAAAACACAATTGCATAAGACCATTCTGCATATTAGATTTAATAAAGCATGCTTGAAAAATAAGGTTATCCCGAATTACGCTATTATAAAGTTTAAAGGCACGTCTATTGCAGATATGAAAGCTAAAAAACGCGCAGAGATTTTTAGAATTAAAGAGGAATTGAGGTCGTTATATATTAAGAAATCATTTCTTAATTCTAAATTGTATGGAGCACACTTACAACTACTTAATGACGTACATCCAGCTGCACTAGATCATTATCTGGAATTTATAAACAGTACGATAGAAGTTGTTGTTTACAATATGCGTATGACGCAGCTTAACAAGTTACAAAGGTTAATAGACGTTCAAATACCTAAAACCAGTAATACTAGTTGTAAACACGTGTTCCATACACGACTATGTAATTTGACTCCGATTGAATTAAATACTGACGAAGAAAATCTTTTAAATAAAGGATTAAAATACAATCTCCCATTACATAAGCCGAACTTCAACACAAGGCACATTCTAACTGAAGTTGCTAGTGCCGAAACTGTGATTAAAGCAATTAGTGATCAAAAAGAACAAGATGAAGCACGGTTCATAATAAATAACAAATTTAACAAAATTATACATAACCAACTTAATAACGTGCATTCTCCCATTCCTTCTATGACTAATTATAATGCCGAACGTAGGATTTTAGAAACATTAAAGAAAAAACTATCTGACGATCAAGCCCTTGTCACTAAAGCGGATAAGGGTAACACTCTGGTTATTATAAATAAGAATGATTATGACGATAAAATACGCGATTTCATTGCAAATAATAATATCACCCTGCTAACCTCTGACCCCACGGATTTATACGTAAAACGTCTTAATCGCAGCTTAAACATGTGTACACATCTCTTTGATGAACGTACTAGACGTTCTTTAAAACCAATTAATTCTAAAGCGCCCGTTTTATCAGGTCTGCCAAAGCTTCACAAGGAGGGGATTCCTATTAGACCACTAGTAAATTTTACCACTGCTCCCGGTTACAAAGCAGCTAGAAAATTAGTGAGTATATTAAAACATAATTTACATTTGACTAATAATCGAAGTTTGATTAATAGTTGTGATTTCGTTGAAAAAGTGAAAAACCTGATGATTGAACCCCACTATAAACTTATTTCTTTTGACATTGTGAACTTGTATACAAATGTACCGGTGAGTGAAACCTTACGCCTATTAAGATCTAACCTTGTTAACACCAATAAACTGGATGCTATTTGCATAAATGAAATATTAGAATTGTTGGAAGTGATTTTGGACCAGAATTATTTCACACATGACAAACAGTTTTTCAGACAGCTGGAGGGGTTAGCTATGGGTTCCCCACTCTCTAGTATTCTAGCGGAAGTATACTTAAATTACTTTGAAAATTCTTTCTTGTTTGCAAATCCTACATATAATTACAATGTGGTGTTCTATGGTAGATATGTCGACGACACTTTTATGGTGTATAAAGGCACAAATCGCCAAATTGACAAGCTCCACAATTACTTGAATGGCATTAACAACAAGATACAGTTTACTTTGGAGAATGAAGTTGGAGGTCGGTTACATTTTCTGGATTTGACAGTAACTAAGAATTTTGTTACTAAAAAACTATGTTTTAATATATTTAGGAAGCCCACGATGACTGACGCTGTCATACATGCCTCATCGTTCCACCCCATTTCACAGAAATTAGCTGCATTCCATAGCATGATACATCGCTTGTTGTCTATACCCCTTAGCATCGAGGATTATATCGAAGAGTTAAATACCATTAAAGTCATTGCGTTTAACAACGGGTACAATGAAAGAATAATAGATAATATTTTAAAAAAACAAAAGAAAAAGAAGAGTAACACTATTAAAAATGAAACTAAAGATATAAATAATAGAAATGAGAACCTCGAAACAAAGGCACGCAAATACATTGCGACACCTTATACGCATTTCATGCCGGGGATTTTTAAGTCAACCATTAATAAAGTTAACAACATAGTCGTTTCCTATAAGACTAGTAATAACATCTTGAATAATCTCCGCACCCGTGAACATACCAGTCTTGAAAATAAAACGGGTGTTTATAAGCTAGTCTGCAACGACTGTGAGGCTTTTTATGTAGGCCAGACGGGTCGAGGTTTTTTGAAAAGATTTTCTGAACATAGACCCCCTACACGAGTTTACAACTTCGACAATATCAAGTCAAATTTCGCCAAGCACCTCATAGACAACAGTCACAGTTACACGGATTTTAGCTCAAATTTAATACCCCTTCATTTCTGCAGTAAAGGGAGTTATTTGAACGCCCTTGAAGAATATGAAATTTACAAAGCATACAACGACGCCAGTACCAAGCCACATGTGTTAAACGACCAATTACAGTATAAATCAAATATACTGTACGATACCGCTATGAGATATAGTCGAGATAAGGCTTAGATTACGTCAGTACGGCGCGTGTTGTCTTGCAAGGCACACCGAACATTTTTAAAGCGAATTTATGTACATAGTTTAATTGCCGTATTGTGTTTTTAATATTTTGACAAATGTCATTATTTATGACATAGATTGATTTTATAAGTTCTGATGATGAGGCAAGCGCCTTGAAACATGTAAACTGGAAAAAACATCAAGGAAAAAAGCCATAGACGGTGAGTACAGTGTATTTGGTTAACAAACACGTGGCTTGGGACTACAATAGGATTTATTCCATTTAAATCAATATGAATAACAATAGTCGTGATAACGTAGTACGCAGATTTCAGAATATTAAAACACAATTGCATAAGACCATTCTGCATATTAGATTTAATAAAGCATGCTTGAAAAATAAGGTTATCCCGAATTACGCTATTATAAAGTTTAAAGGCACGTCTATTGCAGATATGAAAGCTAAAAAACGCGCAGAGATTTTTAGAATTAAAGAGGAATTGAGGTCGTTATATATTAAGAAATCATTTCTTAATTCTAAATTGTATGGAGCACACTTACAACTACTTAATGACGTACATCCAGCTGCACTAGATCATTATCTGGAATTTATAAACAGTACGATAGAAGTTGTTGTTTACAATATGCGTATGACGCAGCTTAACAAGTTACAAAGGTTAATAGACGTTCAAATACCTAAAACCAGTAATACTAGTTGTAAACACGTGTTCCATACACGACTATGTAATTTGACTCCGATTGAATTAAATACTGACGAAGAAAATCTTTTAAATAAAGGATTAAAATACAATCTCCCATTACATAAGCCGAACTTCAACACAAGGCACATTCTAACTGAAGTTGCTAGTGCCGAAACTGTGATTAAAGCAATTAGTGATCAAAAAGAACAAGATGAAGCACGGTTCATAATAAATAACAAATTTAACAAAATTATACATAACCAACTTAATAACGTGCATTCTCCCATTCCTTCTATGACTAATTATAATGCCGAACGTAGGATTTTAGAAACATTAAAGAAAAAACTATCTGACGATCAAGCCCTTGTCACTAAAGCGGATAAGGGTAACACTCTGGTTATTATAAATAAGAATGATTATGACGATAAAATACGCGATTTCATTGCAAATAATAATATCACCCTGCTAACCTCTGACCCCACGGATTTATACGTAAAACGTCTTAATCGCAGCTTAAACATGTGTACACATCTCTTTGATGAACGTACTAGACGTTCTTTAAAACCAATTAATTCTAAAGCGCCCGTTTTATCAGGTCTGCCAAAGCTTCACAAGGAGGGGATTCCTATTAGACCACTAGTAAATTTTACCACTGCTCCCGGTTACAAAGCAGCTAGAAAATTAGTGAGTATATTAAAACATAATTTACATTTGACTAATAATCGAAGTTTGATTAATAGTTGTGATTTCGTTGAAAAAGTGAAAAACCTGATGATTGAACCCCACTATAAACTTATTTCTTTTGACATTGTGAACTTGTATACAAATGTACCGGTGAGTGAAACCTTACGCCTATTAAGATCTAACCTTGTTAACACCAATAAACTGGATGCTATTTGCATAAATGAAATATTAGAATTGTTGGAAGTGATTTTGGACCAGAATTATTTCACACATGACAAACAGTTTTTCAGACAGCTGGAGGGGTTAGCTATGGGTTCCCCACTCTCTAGTATTCTAGCGGAAGTATACTTAAATTACTTTGAAAATTCTTTCTTGTTTGCAAATCCTACATATAATTACAATGTGGTGTTCTATGGTAGATATGTCGACGACACTTTTATGGTGTATAAAGGCACAAATCGCCAAATTGACAAGCTCCACAATTACTTGAATGGCATTAACAACAAGATACAGTTTACTTTGGAGAATGAAGTTGGAGGTCGGTTACATTTTCTGGATTTGACAGTAACTAAGAATTTTGTTACTAAAAAACTATGTTTTAATATATTTAGGAAGCCCACGATGACTGACGCTGTCATACATGCCTCATCGTTCCACCCCATTTCACAGAAATTAGCTGCATTCCATAGCATGATACATCGCTTGTTGTCTATACCCCTTAGCATCGAGGATTATATCGAAGAGTTAAATACCATTAAAGTCATTGCGTTTAACAACGGGTACAATGAAAGAATAATAGATAATATTTTAAAAAAACAAAAGAAAAAGAAGAGTAACACTATTAAAAATGAAACTAAAGATATAAATAATAGAAATGAGAACCTCGAAACAAAGGCACGCAAATACATTGCGACACCTTATACGCATTTCATGCCGGGGATTTTTAAGTCAACCATTAATAAAGTTAACAACATAGTCGTTTCCTATAAGACTAGTAATAACATCTTGAATAATCTCCGCACCCGTGAACATACCAGTCTTGAAAATAAAACGGGTGTTTATAAGCTAGTCTGCAACGACTGTGAGGCTTTTTATGTAGGCCAGACGGGTCGAGGTTTTTTGAAAAGATTTTCTGAACATAGACCCCCTACACGAGTTTACAACTTCGACAATATCAAGTCAAATTTCGCCAAGCACCTCATAGACAACAGTCACAGTTACACGGATTTTAGCTCAAATTTAATACCCCTTCATTTCTGCAGTAAAGGGAGTTATTTGAACGCCCTTGAAGAATATGAAATTTACAAAGCATACAACGACGCCAGTACCAAGCCACATGTGTTAAACGACCAATTACAGTATAAATCAAATATACTGTACGATACCGCTATGAGATATAGTCGAGATAAGGCTTAGATTACGTCAGTACGGCGCGTGTTGTCTTGCAAGGCACACCGAACATTTTTAAAGCGAATTTATGTACATAGTTTAATTGCCGTATTGTGTTTTTAATATTTTGACAAATGTCATTATTTATGACATAGATTGATTTTATAAGTTCTGATGATGAGGCAAGCGCCTTGAAACATGTAAACTGGAAAAAACATCAAGGAAAAAAGCCATAGACGGTGAGTACAGTGTATTTGGTTAAAATGTGTTTTGTTTGCAACTGCGTTCGTATATATACTTTTCTTAGATGGCTGCTAGGCGGTGTTGACTGGTTTCTAAGGTCGTTCGCGATTGGTAGAAAATGATGTCATGATGACGTAATTCTATTTATAGCCATTACATATTTGTATTGGATGGGTCGGTGTCGTTTTTGTTATTATTTCATTGTATTTATTCGAAATTCACCAAATTTATGATGCTAACATTTATATCTCAGTTATTACAAGTACAAATTAGATTCTATTATTAGCATTGTATAGCTTGTTTACTTCTCTTTATTTAGACATGTCTTGACGACAGTTTGATCATAGTTTTCATTAACAATTTTTAATTCTAATCTAAGTAATGCATTGTTTACAGGCATCGTCTGCTAAACGTTGCAGATCCGACTTTTAACTTTTTTCTTATTATTTGTTTAACTATCCTTAATTTCTAATTTGAACATGATTATTTGATTGAAAAGAACACCTTATTATATATAAATGCTGTATCCAGCTGAACAATATTAATTATTAATATACCTTTGTTGATTTTCCATCATAAACTTCCATATTTAACTATTCTCATTTCAACATTTTTTTCTTATTTCTCATTCTTATAACATCACTCATGGAGTGGTGCTTTACACCCTTTTTGTCATTATTATTATTTTACTTCCCTATGCTTAGTAGGGTCTCTACCTGATTCTTACTTTCATGACTTATTTGTGTCATTCTTTGTTTGTTATCATTTCATTACAAGGTTTTGTTACTTAACTAATATTACATTTCTTTACATATTTTAACTTCTTATAATGTTACCTAGATACATTCAGTGATTACATTGATTGTCATCTTTAGTTCATTTCATTATTAAAACTTATATAATTGGTTTTCTTATTATCTTTTATAGTTCATGATTAACTATAAGATCTTTCTTTATATTTGTCCATTTAAATCAGTACTTTGACATGAATCAGCTAATGTGCTGTTTCTGTTTATAATACATGATACAAATATCATTCATGTCATCTCTTATCTTATTTATTTTTTTGACTTTATTCATTAAAGGTTTTATTAAGCTCACTTAACAGTCTATTTGGGAAACTTGTCTTGTCAATCTGTCTGTTTATGTTGTAGTGTCATATGCAGATAGTGGATTTACCACTGTTTATTCGAAATTCTTCTCTCCTTTCATTCTTTAATGGTTTATTATTTTAACTGTTACATTCTGCCTGGTTACTCATTTATATTTATTTTAGTATGATTCACCCTTCTGGTGTTTTTTATTATTATGGAACGTTTTGTGATGTTACATATGCTCCCCTCTCAAAATTGATAATTTGAGAAAAACAAGTTTCTTGGTGTGATGAAATTATCATTTTAGTTTGGTTCAATTATAAAACTCCTGCTTTCTTCTTTATCTAATTCGATGATTTGTTGTGTATTGGTATAGACTGCGTTCTTCATTATTCTCAGCTACTTAACTTACAAATAGTTGTTGTCGATTTTTTCATTCTCTTGGTTATTTGTTATTTATACATTTGTTAGTACTGTATCTTGATAATTTCCCTGTTCTCCAGTAGTAATACATTTCTCCTTCTCTTTAAACGCATCTTATTCTTATAACAATTCTCCTTTTCTCCTTCATTTACCTCGAAGTTGTTGATTTAATCCTTGAAATATTATAATTCCCTAACATTTATAGTTGGTTCGGAGTCAGAGGGGCTCTCATTGGCATCCATTCTCTGCCGTTCCTTAACTATATACTCACAGATCAGAGGAATCTTCATCTCTGTCTGAGACAATAAGAAGTTGTACATAACAACAGTTGCACTATCACAACACATAAGACATAATATATTATTCATAATTCATTATAAGACATTATATTCATTTATTAGAATACTCAAGGGATTAGAGGTTCCATTGCATAAATTCCATTACTGTATCACTTCTGATGCTTTATCAATTCATTTAACATATTTTTCTTCACAGGTCACTGGTTAACATATTTCAACATGTATGCTGTATTATCATAAGCTTTGTTGTTTTTCATCAATACTATGTTAGATGTTGGTTTTGTTATTATACATATTTTTATTTTCACATTTATTTTCATCACCGTATAATTATGCAGTTATATCCATAAATTCATCATCACATTATGTTGTAGTTTTCTATGCTTCCTCATTTTCATCATAATTCATTCATAACATTGTTTAAATAATAGTTTGTAACATCTCTATTTTGGTTAGTTCCTTTTAATTATTCATTTAAGTAATTGTTTCATTTATCATCATTATCTTCTTGTTAGTCATTTAATCATTATCTCTTTTTATTTGTTATATACATTTTATTATTTGCATTGTTCATGATATTTCCTTAATGAAACTTGGTTATATGTACCCTTAATTTTATTGTTGACAGGGTTTGTTAACTCATAGGTATTGTTGTCATTGTCCTTGGTGATCA